>OZ025249.1:50431321-50868539 GCA_964019135.1 Arenicola marina | reverse complement strand
TGGGGGCAGCAAGCAGCCTTCGTAGGGCTGGGTATGAGGGCCAAGCAACGACCGGTAGGAAACCAGCTCCACAGCCCATCTCCCGGGCTTTACCGTCCAGGGCAACAAACCAACAGTTGGGGACAGGCGGGGCGGGGCGGGGCGGGGCGGGGCGGGGGCGGGGCGGGGCGGAGTGGCCGAGTTAGTAAAGGTAACTATGCACCACAAAGTGTCACATGTGGTACCCCCCCTCCTCCACCACTTCCCTCCGCCAGCCCCCCCCCTGCCTCCGCCACCAACCGCCCCCGTCCCTCCGCCTCCCCCCCCCTCCCCCCTCCCTCCTCCTCCACGCCCCCCCCGTCATCCTCCTCCCGCCACTCCTTTACCCCCCTCCCCTCACGACAACGTCACACGACAACACACTGGCGGATATCTCCATCTCTGCCAAATCCGCTCCATTCAGGGATATGTAAGCGATATTACCTCATGACATCAGGTGAAGTGATCGACCTGCTTTTTTTATGAAATGGAGCGACGGTTTTAAAAAGGATGGCTGAACCAAGCCCAGGCAAGTCCTATAAGGAATATAATTATTTATATAAATGATATTTTTGCTCTTTGCGAAAGAAGTGACGACAAATTATAGTCTCAGTGACATTGGAAACGACTCTTGAATGTCACGCGCGCGCACGCGTTCAATTGACATTGCTATGACCTCTAAAGACGCTATCGGATAATACTCCACGTGACTAACGGGTAGTCGACCGATACGCAAGAAAATAAGTCAGCTAAATTCCGACCACAGCAAGACCGCCTCGCAAACATGTTTTTTTCTATGACATTAAACAGGTAGTCCTTCAGCTTCCCCGCCAGATAGGCAGCCCCATACGTTATGAAGCCGCGATGTTTGTTCTCCTCATATTCTTGGCTCGTATCCATGTAGTAGAGACAAAAAAACAAAACCGTATTTCCAATATTCCGGTAGACAGGTGTTCCTGGGCAACCACTACGATGGGACGTGAGATTCCTTCTCGACAGAGTAACTACTCCAGGTAACTTACGCGAGTCTTCCCCGACAGACGGACGTAAGCTGATCTCATCCCACCAACCACCCCCCACCACCCCCCCAAACCACGTACACACTGCACGCTGGGAGGGAAGGGAGGGGGTGGGGGGGGGCTGGCAAGGGGAGTTGGTATGATGAAAAGATATGAGCCGCCGAAGGCGTGTTGAAGACTACTACCTGGCTCGAAGTAGGAAGGGGCGGGGGAAGAGAGAGGAGGGGGCGGGGCGGCAGGGAGGGGGAGGGGGGGGTTGAAGGAGCGGGATGTTTTTAATCTGCCACACTGTTGCGGCAAAAAAAAAAAGAGACCTCTAATGGCTAATGCTGCTGTCTCCGAAGCCACCCCGTCAATGACATTTGATATCCACTAACGAGTATGTACACAGAGATTTATTTATTTATTTTTCTACTGGCAGGAGGGGGGGCATGGGCGCGGGGGTGGCGGGGGTATAGACGTTATAGGGGGATGATAAGGTAGGGATGGGATGATATACGGGTGTGGGGTGGATGGGGGTGAGTATAATACGTGATTGGTTAGATGGGACGGTAAGCCGTGCCTATACCCCAGGACGCCCTCCACCCAACCCCCCCCCCCTCTCCATCTCGCCCCCCCGGACGCCCTCCACCACCCCCCCCCCCTCTCCATCTCGCCCCCCACGCCTTCCACCCCTCTCACTATACCCACCCTACCTACATCTCACCGTCTGACTCTCTCACCATCTCCGCCTACCGGCTCATGCATCCCGGTCTGTGAGATAACTGCCTTGCACAGTGTAACACTCGCACATAGCTATACCTCGGCCTATATAACTCATAAACACATCAGTTCTACGCCATGTACACTGCTTACCTCTTCCCATAAGCCCAAGTCTCGTCGCTGATCTCACCCGTTCGATTTCTCGCTCTTTTTTATATTACCCGATTGCATGAGAGAAAAATATTCTTACTCAGTAGCAAATGCGATCGTTTAAGGTGCACAATTATCGTCATTAATATAAATATACAAACGTTTGCTATTCATTTTCATGTTACACTGTTTCAAATGGATAGCGCATACATTGGGATTCCATACTGAAATGAAAAGGGAAAAAGAGGTTGGTTGTCTGTTTAACTACTTCATCAAAATACGGGTTAACCATACTTTACTGAATGTATTATAAATCATTTGCTTTGTGGACAAATGGAATGGAAGCAGCTTTAAGATCATCACCATGACTAAGTTGAGTTGTTCATAAATAGCCAGCATCATTCTCCAATAGACCTAAAGCTCAGCGGATACGTATCTTTCTAGTTTAAAACATTCCTTTGACATAATAATATCTGAGAGTGTGAGAATTGATACACCATTTAGGATACCGAAGAGCATTGAAGCGGTTTTAACACACAGCATGAAATCATTCCACCTTGACGATAGGATGGTGCCGAAAGAGACTGACGGACCTATTGAAACTCTATCTGAGAGTTTGGAGAACGGGCAACACCTAACCAGTGGAGCCGGTCTCTTCTGCACCCCAATGAAAAAACCTGCTCCTCCCAACCACCGTGGCCACCAGCCCCGGCAGGTAGCAGCTGTTTGGCGTGTTAGCGGCGTGCGGCGGCCACCGCGAAACTACTCAGCGAGGCTGAAGACAAGAAGCACCGACTTTTCGGCTTTTAGTATTGCAAAAACCTCCGCAGTAGAGCACGTGTTAACGCACATGCTGCCACGGCTGTGGCTCCAGGGGTGTTGATGCGGTGGCGGCGGCTGCTGCTGCTGCTATTGCTGCTGCTCTACGGATGCAGATGCCACTAGTTCGCTCTCATACAGCTTCATCACCTCGAGGGGGGGGGAGAGTTGTGGAGTCAGGAACCAGGAACCAGGAGTCTCTTTACCAATTTATAACAGCCCCCCCCCCCCCCCTAAGCCCCCTCCCTTATCTCCGGCCCATTCCACTCCACTGCTCTGATCCTTATAGCCATTCCCGTCCGGGAGATCCTACTACTCAACCACGATTCTTGAGATTATCCATCTCTTGCAGGCGTTATCAACACCCACTGATCCCGACCGCTTGAAGTCTCCCCCGACCCACCGACCCACCTACCCACTCACTCCCTAGCTACCACGCCATAATCCACTCAAAGCTCCCCGCCCCATCCCCACTCGCCTCCGCGCCCCTCACCCTACCTCGCCACCCGACACACGCTCTTCCCGCTTTGGCGCTGCTTCCAAACAGCTTTGCCGGAGGTCAATCTAACAAGTGCCCAGCCTAGGCTCGTTGTTTAGGATCGCATCCGGAAAAGCCAGCGATGACTCTTCCCCCTCCCCCCCCCCCCCCACGCCACCCCACACAACCAAGCCCAAGAAGAACTTGTCCTTGTGTTCACTGCCTCTCTTCTAATTGCTGTCGTCGCTTCTTCCTTTGTTCTTTCTCATCTTCTCTTTTCCTTTCTGCTTAATGTCCATGTCAGACATCTCCCCAGCTCAGAATGGCTAGCCAGGCCAGCAGGCCTAGCAGGCCGATCTGCAGATCAAGGTATCGGGGGTTCGAACCCTAGCCTAATTTAGCCTTGTTGTGCACTTGTAAACACGGCCTAAAACACAAGCATTTCAGGATACGTTACTAACTCTAATCCTTTCGTAGTTAATATCAAGGTTGATCTATTGATGTTCTACATTACAGTCATTGAGTCTGATTCTCGATCTCCCTTCAGTTTCTGTTTCTCTCATTGTCCTTTCACCAATTTTAGTATTCGGTCTTTGTCTTTCTTTCTTTTTTGCCCATTTGTTTTATCAGTCTCTGCTGTGACTGCTATAGATAGCAGGCTGTTCACTTGGGTTGTCTTTACAGGCAGGTTTTGCCGTCTGGCATCAATGTATTGGTCCAGACTGGAGTCCTGGGCGGGTTGTTTCACCATAACAACCCACGTATCCGGGATCCGGGATCATCGCCAAATCCCGATTTAAAAGAACACCCATTGATCCCGACCGCAGGATAGACTGGCTGCACACGAAGTCAACATGTAAAAAACTGATCTACCCTCCGATGTCTGCAACGCATCATATCACCCTACCAGCCACCGTCCTCCAACCATTGTCACAGATGCATGAGTGTTTTTGGCTGTTTTGACGAGATAACTTAAAAGCAACGGCACAGCTGTCGGTTTAATGAAATAATTTAATATCTGACTCAGAAATATTTTTTGGCGCTTGCACATTATTGTGGCGAAGGAAAACATCACGATCTTCACTGGAAACAGGACACGATTCCACTGACAACAGAGATATTTCCATGGAAGCAGTGCCCACGTGTTTCAACAAAACTACGTAACAGTGTTAGTATATTGTCCAAAGCGCGTCTGTTTGTTTGGCCGCCAATGGTGCAAAAATGGTGGCTTAACAGGAAACGCCGTCGGTGTCGTGTGAAATAGAAGCCGCGTGTAAAATGAACCAGGCGGTACCCACAGGTGGCTAATCAACCAGGTGTTTATATACCACAGCGGATGAATACCAGTGCAGACAGTGGGGCTATAGTAGTCATGAATATATAAAACTGTTATATCAAGCATAAACTTGCCTTCTGCGCATGTGATCTGATTAATTGATTCGCAAGATATTTCGCCACAGATGTGGTCTTCTTTCTCGTGCAATGCAGTTACAGACACCAAGTGTGAGTCATCAGTTCAGTATGTTTAACAGGTCCATGTGCACGTGGACCGGCATGTATTATATGGATAGGAATATTCCCAACGGAATTTTTTACATGAGGCATATGCTGAAGCTTTGGTATAACTCATAGACGAATTGCATTTCTGCAATATTGGTTTCAATGTCACTGCATTTCATAAAACATCTATCTTAATTTGAATGTCCTGCCAATGTTGATACGTAATCAATATTATGCGTTAAGGCACATCCATCTAAATGTCATGTTATTCCATGCCCTGTATATTACCTGCAAACCGAACAGTACGGGATGTAAGTATATATGTAGTTCCCAATGTGAGTTGTGAATGGATACACGGCTGTATATTTATATACATATACGTAATAAGGCAACCGCAACATCTACGTTGTAGCAATGGAGGAGGAGTTGTTTTTCCCTGAGGAATGCAACCACGCCATTTGGCGGAGGACTGTGTGTACGTCTACAAATGAACAACGCGTGCATTTGACAGACATGTTCTACAAAAATGACAGTTGTATCGCAAAAAGTGTAAAGGTTGCCGTTTATCATATACCGTTGGTATAGTACAAGTTGGCGCTCGCCCACGCTGTCTACTACATCTGTACATTATTAATGTTTTTACGTAATGGGAACACAAACTGGAAGGCACTGTAGGTTAGTGCGTAAATTGCTGACTTGTAAACAGGTCTACTGTAGTAGTTGTAACTGCTACACATTGTTGTGTTTGTGTAATTGTTACGTCATGTGGGTAACTAGAGTTGTGGTTGTAACGTTACAACTGTTACGTCAAGGTGGGTGTGTCTATAGTTGTGTTTGGACAACTGTTACGTCACGTGGGTAGGTCTACAGTTGTATTTGTACAACTTTTACGTCAAGGTGGGTACGTCTACAGTTGTGGTTGTGCAACTGTTACGTCACGTGGGTACATCTACAGTTGTACAGTAAAGCCTCCCTGCCCGATCTTCCTAACCCGATCGCCTCCCTAACTCGATCGATTTTTTTCTAGTCCCGACAGTCGTCCTATACTTTAGCATTGTAACAGTATTCTCTAACCCGATCACCTCCCTACTCTGTAAGTCGATAGATCATTTTGGTCCCAACGCCCCATTTGATATTCCCTAAGTCGATCGGTTCTCGGCTGGCTGAAGGATTAGTGTCACCGGCTGATTACAATTAGCAGAACACACACACTCAGGCGATAACGCCTGTGGACTGGATAGCACTCTTAAAATATGTGAAACATGTTTGCGTGTCGATATATGTTGTAAGAGTATGCATTGAACCTTTCATCATCTTAATCACAAAACTCCCTCTTGTTACAACACAGACGTAAGACAGAAGTAGCGGCTATATAAGGTATGGATATTGGTCTTATCAATCGTTATCTCACTGAGTGTCATGGCAGCAACACAGAAAAATGCGAAGGCGCTTCCACTTTCACGGGAGGTAGAACTCATCGGCACGAAGGAACGCGAGGGAAAGAGCAATCAACAGCTTGCTGATATCTTTGGCATAGGAAAATCAACATTTAAAACGTACTGAAACGTAGAGCCGATTACATTATGGCATACGAGGCTAATAAAGAACCGAGTCCAAAATAAAAGCAAACTACATTGTATCGTGAAAACCTTTTTTTTCTGTTTGTTTTATTGCCACGAGTAAAGTATCGGAAGGATATTCCGTAACCCGACCACCTCCCTAAGTCGATCGATCAGTGGCAGTCCCACCGTCGATTGACTTAGGGAGGTTTTACTGTATCTGTACAACTGTTACGTCATGTTGGTACCTCTACAGTTGTGGTGTGTAACTGTTACATCATGTGGGTACATCTACAGTTGTGTTTGTGCAACTGTTACGTCATGTGGGTACCTCTACAGTTGTGGTTGTTCAACTGTTACGTCATGTGGGTACCTCTACAGTTGTGGTTGTGTAACTGTTACGTCATGTGGGTACCTCTACAGTTGTGTTTGTACAACTGTTACGTCATGTGGGTACCTCTACAGTTGTGTTTGTGTAACTGTTACGTCATGTGGGTACCTCTACAGTTGTGTTTGTGTAACTGTTACGTCATGTGGGTACCTCTACAGTTGTGGTTGTGTAACTGTTACGTCATGTGGGTACCTCTACAGTTGTGGTTGTGCAACTGTTACGTCATGTGGGTACCTCTACAGTTGTGGTTGTGTAACTGTTACGTCATGTGGGTACCTCTACAGTTGTGGTTGTGTAACTGTTACGTCATGTGGGTACCTCTACAGTTGTGGTTGTGTAACTGTTACGTCATGTGGGTACCTCTATAATTGTGGTTGTGCAACTGTTACGTCATGTGGGTACCTCTACTGTTGTGGTTGTGCAACTGTAACTGTAACACATGATGATTGTAAAACGTCTGCAGGTTGCTTATAACTGCGTTTGCTTTCATTTCGCTTTTATTTATTGTCATATAGCGTCTCCGGTCAGGTAATTACTGAGGCGTTACTAATTACTAATTATTGCTAATTAATCACAATTATATCCTACGATTTAATGTCGATGAAGGGGGGGGGGGGGAGCAGGGGGGGTCGTGTTCTCCCAATTCACGGTTATCTAATATGAAAATTTCCAGTTCACGATTAATGAAAATCCTTGATCACGACGGTCGGTTAATACTCCATTCCCAATTATTTGCCTCAATCCCAGTTCACGCTGAAATGAAAACTCCATTCCTGATGAACGGAAATACCCTTGCCCCCCCCCCGCCCCCCGCAAATGAGGGTAACGTAAAAGTCATCACGATGGCGCCGTCTCAGTCCGCCATCTCTCCACCAAGCGCTCGTATTGAACATCCCATTTCCATTTGTTATTTATTTAGATTACAGACATATATTAAGAAAGCGGGCATCAGACATAGCTGGAATGGCGTACTTCCTCAACATTTGTCGTAGTTCATTGAAAAATGACTTTGGTATTTGAGCAAATTAAAGCTGCGCAGAAGCTGCGAATGCTCCATTATGAATTGAAAAGCCTCATCCAAACGAACTGTCTTCAACAAATATTATACATCAGCTTCATTTACAAGCAACGCCACCTAGCTTACGGGTTTCATTGGCATTGAAAAAAATGTAAATATTTTTTTTTAAACCGATAATTTGGTTACATATAATTATTTTCTGTTTAACTGAGTAAAAACCAAAAGACTTTAAAAATATAAATATATCGGTGAAGACAGAGCCGCCATCACAGTGATTCTGGTGCGGGTCCTATCGTCCGGCAGTCCGAAGAGATCGAGCTGTATCTATGTTAGGGTCGGCGATGGATTGTATATTCATAGGATTGTTTATTCTATTTTTCCTCCTATCAATAAGCAGCTGGGTTCTCGGAGCGCGTCCGGTCGCCGCCACAGACAGGATGTTTGTGAAGCAAATGGATGTTTTGCCTGCCAACAAGTTACACAAATCTCTCCCTTCACCTCATCCTCAACACCCCTTCCCCCTCACTCTCTTCTCTCCGGACGATAGGGGCCCCTGATCCTTGTAAACTCAACACTGACTCAACACGTGGGTACTTCCAAGAAGCTCGCCTGAAATGAAGCTGTAAACCTCCCGTCGTTGGCGCTATATTAAGACTATGTGCCGCCATATTTCTCACAGGCCAATGAGGTGGTCGAAGTAGGCGTCGACGATGGTGTGTATGTATGTATGGGGTGATGGAGTTTGGAGAGAGTTTTTGTATGTATGGGGTGATGGAGCTTGGGGAGAGTGTATGGAGGGGTTGTTTGGATTTCCTCACCTGAGGGTTGCTGCTGCGCTCTGGCAACCTGTTGTCCGGCGTCCCAGCCGAGGAGCCCGATGGTCAACACATGGAGAACCAGCGTCCACACGTTTCGCGCCATTTCCAGGACGCTCAAGAAGCAGACGACAATTCTCCGGAAAAGTGTTTCCTCCTTTCTGACTTCTCAAGCAATATGTATCGAATGAAATCTGTCCCTTTTCCGTATTAATCCGAAGGCTTTTTTTACTTTTTTAAATCCTGTCGCAGTCCGTAATAACGATGACACTTTTATGATTATAAATTACTTTACAAACATACATCCCGGGAAGAGCCAAGCCGGAGGAGTACCCCTGATGTTTGTCGGGTGAACTTGCTCTGGCGCGATGTCTCTCCGAGTGGCACGCGTCCGCTGCCCCGGGGCTCCCAGTGGCAGTGTGGTGAGGAGGCGCTGAGTGGTACCACGGATGGCTTAGGGCTTGGGGAGAGGGGAGAGCGGGGGGTGGAGAGGAGGGAGTAGGAGTGGGGCAGTAGCGACCACCGATACGTCCACCACTGGCGCCACTTCTGGGAGCGCTGTCAGCAGTTAGGACGACCACCGCGCTGTGCGCGAACCACTGAGGTGAGCGGGCGAGCGGCGAGAGCAGGGGTAGGGGATGGGTGTGGGCGCTCCGTCAGTCCGTCCGCCAGGCGACGAGGGACGCCTAGGGGGCCTGGCAGGGGGATGGGGCAACGGGAGGGGTAGCGGCGGCTGGCACCGGGAAGGGTTGCGGCGGCTGGCGGCGGCGGCGGCCGTGGCGTGGCGGATGCGGGGCTGACCGGGCAGCCGGGTGTGCCGCCTCCGCTGCTGCTACCTGTGAAGGTACAGCTGCTGCCATCTGGCATGGACTGCGGGGCGGGGGGGGAGTAGCGGGGGGGGAGGGGGGAAGAGGGGGTAGCGGGGCCCCCCCCCGCTACCCCCTCTTCGTAGCAGGGGGCGAGGGGATAGCGGAAGGGGGCGGGGGGGTAGCAGGCGAGGGGCATATCTTGTGGAGCGAAGCCATTTCACCACTCGAGCCTCGCGCACGCTGGCAATTGTACTACAGCCCCAATTCTCACTCCTGATCCCCCCTCTCTCACCATTGGCTTACCTCCTCCCCCTGTCCCGACCCCACCTCCACCCCCATCATACTCAGACCCCCCTACATGCCCACTCAACTATTCTTTTCCTCACGCCATGGCTCTGTTTGTCGGCGGCTTTGAATGATTAAGCCTTGGCGAGGATCGAAGACAGGCATCATACCGAGGGTGGGAAGTGGGAGCTAGAGGAGGGGGAGGGGGTGGGGGTTGTGATGGATAACTGCAGGGCAACGGGGTGATTGGGGCGGGACCGGTGGGGCGGGGGTGGTTGGGGTAGCGGGAACTGGACAGAACTCGGGAAGGAAAGGGGGCAAATTGTCAGGCACGGGGCGGCCCGGCTGCGCCGAGTAAGAAGGTGAGGGGTGGTGGTTTGGGGGTGGGGGGGGGTGGTAGGTGACATGCCCCCACCTCTCGACCACCCCGAAATCTCCCCACCGCCAACCACCACCACTACCACCACCTCCCACCCCTCACCCGCTCCTCGGTCCCTCATAATTTACTATTATGGCTGGGTCAGGGGATACGGGGATTCATTTAATCAGACCGAGTATTGCCAAATATGAAATGATCAATACGGGGAAGTGAGGTCCCCGGGGGGTCATAAGCCCTACCACCGCCGGTCCCGGTCCCCGGTCGCACGATGCCTGCCTAGCCGTACCAGCCGCCCACCCCACCACAGCCCCCACCTCATCCCCTTCCCCGCCCCCCACCACCCCTATACGACCCCCTCCTCCCACCTTCTCTCCCCTGCCCCCTGTCCCACCACTCCCCTGCGGCCCTTTCCTCCCTTTCTTTTCCTCCCTTTCTTTTCCCCCTCTCCTCTTTCTTGTCCACCCAGGCTCACCTAGACCCCTCAGATGCATGACACCGCTCCCCGCTCCACCCTGCGGTGAACTGATTACTCACAGACAGAACAACGGAGAAACCATCGGAGAGAGAAAAAACATTTTTGTTGGGAGGGGGGGGGGACTCTCTTTTTCTGCTCTTCTCGTTCACTCTCACTCATTCAATCTCTCATTCTCTCATCCCTCTCATTCTTTCTCTCTCTCGTTCACTATCTCTCTCTCTTTTTTTCTCTCCCCTTATCTTTCATTCTCTATCACTCGCTGTATCTCCCTCACGCTCTCTTTCACTGTCTCTTTCCAACTCTACCCCGTACCTTCCGCTTCTTTCTGAATCGCACCCACCATATCTTCCCTCGCCTCTTTCTCTTCCTGTTCTCTCTCCCATCTCTCTTTCCCTCATCTGCATAATCTCTCGCTTCTTTCTGAATCGTAATCTCTGCTTCTTTCTCTCTCCCACTTCCCCTGTACGCCCCCCGCTCCCCCCTTCCCCCTCTTGAGCACCAATTTACTGTCTTCCCCTCCCCAGTCACGGCACACAAAGTCGGGCCATATTTCGGCAGGAAAGAACTAATAAGCTGATTTTCTCCTGAATAGGATTTGCATGCAGGGTTTGCCGGCAGCTAGGCGGTTTAATTAAGACGGGACTTGTTCCTGGGCGAGGTGATGGGTCTACAGCCTCAGGGACCCGCGGGGAAGGGGGCGGAGAGAGAGTGGGGGGGGGGGTTTAACGGGATGGAAAGATGGGTGGGGGGAGGGTAGGTTTTAGCGGGAGGGAAGGATGGGTGGGGAGAGGGGAGGCTTAGCGGGAGAGAGGGAAGTGTGTGGGAAAAGATGGAGGGGTGAGTAGGAGGGGGATGAGTTTTCAGGATGGAGAGGACGCTGGAGGGAGAGGGGAGGGGGGGTGGGGTGGGGTGGTAAAGCATGATCGGGGACGCCAGGAACAACACGGTAACTTGCCCTGTCACGGGGCAGGGACAGGGCCAGAGCACCGTCTGGAGCGAGAAATTGCCTTACAGGGGAGGTGGGGGGGTGATTAGGGGTGGGGCGCGGTCAGAGGTTAGATGGAGTAAGTGGTACAGCGGGGGAATGGAGCTGACGGGGAGTGGGTGGAGGGTGGGAAGGCACTGAGAGATACAAGGCACACCCTACCCACCCCCCCTCCAACCCCTCCGCCCCCCCCCCCCCCCCCACGCGCCCACACACTCTCACCCCCACCAGGCAGAGAGGTGTGGCCTAATCAGAGGGAGATGTCGCCTTAACTAGCCCCGGCGAAGTCTAAGCTTATGGAGACCGCCGAGGGCGGCGCTGCTGTCGCTCTGAAACAAAGACGACGGGCGCCCTCCAACTCAGGGAAACAGGAAAGACGGATTCCAATATGTCTCTCTATAATAAATGGAACTGCATTGTGGGCATTCCGCATGTAATATAGTCGGTGCGGCATGTAACGCGATTGACTCCAACTCGCTAGCTTCGAACCTATTATTCAGACCACCGCCGAAACAGGACGTGTACACCCCTCCAACCCCCATCCCTTCATCACCACCCCCCACCCCCCGCCACTTCCCCACCCCAATTCACACACACCAACGTTATTTGCCGGGAACAGTGGCCGGGAGCTTACGCAACCTGTGCTCGCCTTGCGTCTGTTTTGTTTGAAATGCTGCTTCCCTTTTGCACAGCTGTTGGTCATGTTGTTGTTGTTTTTTCCCCTACCACGTCGCGGGTGAGTGGGTCCCGGGTATTGTCTATCCACACCGCAGCCCGGACAGGAAATGACATCTATGCTACCAGGGCGGGGAAGTGATTGACAGGGGGAAGGCCCGGGAAGGGAGTTGTCAGGGGGCGGAGGTGGGCGGGGGTGGGCGGGGCGTGGTGGGGCAAGGGGGTGTAGTGCGATAAATACCGAGGTTTGGGTGCCGATATTTCTATGTTTTCCTCCTAATTGACCTGAAGAGAATATGCCGGTATGCTATCGGCCAATGAGGTGACGCAAGTTAGGTCCACCCGCCTACAATTAAAGCGATATGAATTTAGATCAAATTTACAACTGTGTGAAATCATATGTCGTGTGTTAACCTTAAGCCATACTTGTACCTTTCTTAGCGTGGAGTTCAAACCACGCACCGCCCGCATGGGCTGGCTTAGCAGAGCACACTCGACATTCAACCGGACGCCTCGACACCCACCCTTCAAGGCGCACATGGAAAGAACCGTGGACCGTGGATTAAAGGCAGGCTTGGCAATCCATAAGCTTAACAAAGGAATATTTTACTAAGGGTGGCGTGCCGTGACGTCATGTTATGTGCCGGACGTGACGTCATATCAGTGACCGACGTAACGTCATATCAGTGACCGACGTAACGTCAGGTTGTCAGACCCGCAGACGTTATTATCAAACCACTGGTTCATCGCCTAATCGCTTCTAGTCATAACAAAATCTCCTCAGATTTCCAACGTTTCATTATAAGCAATAATCTGATTTATGTGTGTACGATACGATGATAAAAAATGTGTGCACGATAGTAGCACCGTAAGCGACGAAAAAACAACAACATTTCTTTGAAGTTTATAAATGTCTCAGTTTACATCTCGAGTAAAGACAACGATCCTTGTAAGATCGAATCTCAGCCACAACGCAGGAGAGAGACTCAACGCGAACGGTGGATTAGGGGCAAAGTGGTTTACATCAAAACCTGAAAGGCCAATCTAATTCCGCACCCCAACACCCTCCTCGCTTCGTCCCTCCATGTGATACATGGCGCGCACCTCCATTTACCTTGGACAACCACCGAGGTGGTAAAGTGTGGATGTTGTTTGCTGTCTTTAGCGATTCCCGTCAGTCATATTATACGCGGTAACCTCGCCTACAACAGCCGGAAGAGCGGAGGCACCGCGAGGCACACAGGCCATGCATTAGGCATAAGGGGTTTGTTATGAAAGCCACGAGCTGACATTACTTACACCACACCCGCTTCGCTTTCGGGTCACTTTTAACGAAACTTGTCCGACGTAAATAAAAGCTCCCGACGAGGAACAGCTGGAAAAATGTGGTGATTCAAACTAGACGTCGGCCAAGAACGGCGCTTCCGGTCGGCTCATGGTAGGCTTAGCAGTAGCCGGAAGTGGACCGAGGCACCAGCTATATGTTTTTCTTTACTCTCAAACCCACCGGCACACGCGCACTTTGTTATAATAAAAGCAAAAAAACTTTAGTTTTTAAGCGTGAAAGTCGTAAAGACTGTTGCCGGCCAAAAAACAACGTTGGTAATTATTTCCCAGATGTGCACGCATGGTATTCATTTTAATAAGGAGAAACCCCACTGTGATGATAAGGTGTAACGACAGCGTGACTAGCGCACATGAACAAAGACCGCCCATATATTTCACCAGACGAACATCGAGAAAAATGATTTAAATCTTTGGTGTCGCAATTTTGACACATTATCCATGCACGTACGTTACGTACCGATCGGGAAGGCAAAACAATGGAATAATCGTGTAAAATATGTATATTTCTGTTCAGATAAACCATACTATGATATGGGTCGCCGAACAATGCAATGTGGGATATGCATGAATTGACCTGCCTCCCCCTGCCTCTACCCTTCCACGTAATGTTACACCAACCTCCACGCGTCGACCTAGTTGTTGTCAGGGCTCGACCCCCCATCCTGGCCTGATGAGATCGCTCTCGTCATCAGTCAAAATGAAATATTCAGCGTTGAAGTTTCATTCATATCGTTTCGAGCGAGTGAGATATAGAGGCGGACACAGACAAATGGATGACATGCAGCGCTCGGACACAATCGATAAATGCTAATGTAATATTCCCTAACACGTCGCTGCCTTGGCGATGAGTAGTTTCCAGACTTGTTAACCGCAGCCGTCGCTGGTTATTCGTCAGTGTCATCCTATTCGTAACACGAATGTGGGAAGGCGAGCCGTAAAAAGAAATCAATAATTTAATATACTGATATTGGATCCATTCCAATTTTGTATAATGGGATTGATGAAATTCCAGGAATATTTTCCATGACGGCTACTTCATTCCGGGGTGGCATTCCTGTGCCATATAACACAACACGATCACCAGCGGGGCCGCCCCACCCATTCGTCTCCCCACAACGGCCATCTCCACCCCCACCACCACCCACACCGTCACTCTGAATGTCGTTTTCGGTGGGTTTAATAATATGGTATAACCATTGTCCGCTGGAACATCTCACGTGAAATGTAGGCAATCTAGATTAAGGTACCCTCCCCGACCCCCCCCCCCCCCCTCCCATACACACACAACAACACGGTGGCTTTCCCATGGGAACACTGGCGATCCGCAGAGAGTTTGAAAATAGTTTGTCTGGCTGGTTTTGCCATGTTAGGGCGGACCATGGTTCCATTATAGCTCACATCTCATATGAGTTAGAACTATCACAGTCTGTCCATATCCCCCCCCTCCCCCCCCCCCCCGCCATTCATCCGACTCCCAGTAGGCGCCACGATTAAATCTACCCAAAATGCATCAGTGGCTAATGGTAGAAGGCGACGAGGGGATGGGTAAGGGGAAGGGGGTCGACAGAATATCCAGGAGAAAATGACTGAATCATTTACAGGTGTCATTTTTTTCCTACCTAGAGGCGTCATCCTTCCATTGTAACATCACTCTATTCTCATTTGGAGACCGTACTGTTTTATCATTTAGACACGTACATTATACGTACCATTTGGAGGTCTCGTTCTTGTCCCTCATACATATCGCGTTCTCTGTTCCATTTGGAAACCTCATTATCGTTTTAACCTCATTCTCTTCCCATTTTGAACCTCATTATTTTCGCACTTTGAAGCCTTATTATTTTTCAATTTTGAACCTCATTCTCTTCCCATTTTGAACCTCAATCTCTTCTCATTTTACAACTCATTATCTTTCCACTTTGAGGCCTCATTATCTTCCCACTTTGACACCTCATTATCTTCCCTTTTCAAAACCTCATTATATCTTCCGTAATTTCGAAACCTCATTATCTTCAGTCATTTCGTAACATCAATATACATGACTATGGCTGGGTCGAAAGTCAATAATAATATGAGGGCATAAATTGAAGATGTTTATGCATTATGAATCTGTTATATGGGAATCATGTATTATGAATACAAGTCTAGTGCGTAACAAAAGTAACGTCATGTTGGTGAAGACACGTGTCTGCCAGACGGATGTATATTGTGGAGGGGGGGCGGGGGGGCAATATTGGGCGGGGAAAGTGCGGCTTTCTTGTGTACTACGTCATCAAGATTTGGATATCGCGTGTGTCCAGTTTTGGCTTAAGAGGAAGATAGCTATAATAGTTAAGCAAAACTAACAAGACAATGATCAGACAATGTGTGCAGAAAATTTAAATAAAAAAACGACGATCTTGTTACCAGGTTAATACATGCTGTAAGTGTCAAGCCAATTACAAATGCGGTTTAGGCTTAGTTATACAGCCTGTATGCATACGATAAATTATGTGGCCTGTGTAACCTATGCAGTAAGAACCTCGTCTACGACTAAGCGTATAGGATCTATGTTAGCACATCCAGGACTTTGACTAAACATAATGTAATGCGGCTTATATCACCATCTTGTATATACACATGCGGACAATTTAATTTAACAGGTGGGTTTGTCGTATCAATAAACATTGAATTGGTTTTGATGCCATAGCGCAGGACAGGATCAATGCCGCGATGTGACTGTGCTTCCAAGCGATCTGGAACTCGAACGTTATACTTTGCGTTGAGTGCGTTTCCAACCTGCATGTTGCATTCTCGCGGACCCTATCCGCAGCGGCAGTGAATTATGTTTGCATTATGATACGTTGACGTTTTAGGCCTTTCAACTAAAGTATCTGCGGCACAAAGCAATTGAATAAGCAATTCACGACCAGCTCAAGAAATAACTACCCTATTATCATGTTTTAAATTTTATACAATATCAACTCGTTTTTTCTCTTTAAATGAAAGGCTTAGAAGAGTATTGTGAAAATTACACATACTATATCTCTCGTAATTTGGAATCAAGTATCATGCTGATTTCAGTTCATTAATTTAAAATTAAATGAAACGAAAAAAACTAAAATATTTTAAAGCTAGTCTTGAATACCAGTTAATATATGCTGTAAGTGTCAACTCAATTAGGAATGTCGTCCGATGTTTTATATGATTTAAGCATAGTACGTTATACAGCCTGTGCAACGTACGCAGTAAGAACCTTATCTCGGACTAAGCCTATGCGATCTGTGATAACACATCCAGGACTGAAGACTAAACGTAATTAGTAAATTGTCTACTGGAGTAGTACAGTAAGAGGTTTCTTTAGTAAGTAGTATAACAAGAGGTTTCTTTAGTAAGTAGTATAACAAGAGGTTTCTTAGTAAGTAGTATCTTAGAGTAAAGTCCAGTGAGATGCCTGTAGTGTAAAATAATGTTAAAAGTGCAGTCAGATTTGCTTCAGCAAAGGATAGTAAGACTTATGATAAAATGAGCCAAGGGAGTACAATTTATGTAAGAGCAAAGTCTTGTAAGAAAAGATTTATGTTGGAGCAAAGTGTAGTCAATAGTTCAGGGGAGCCCTGCTTGTTATATAGGAGCGTTAACAAAACAAACTTTCGCACTCACATGGAAGAAGGTTCCATCGGGAAGGTAGAAATCAACCAGAGGATCAAATTACTCTTTATTGCAAGTAAAATGGGGTAGATCTATTTTAAATTATAATAATAACGCTATATATAAAAAATAAGAACTGATTCAACATTTGCCATCCAGTATAGAACCAAGATTAGGAAGACTTGGAATGACGTCGTTGTTCGCTTTCTAGCGAATTATTCATTATGTTATTCTGTTTGTTTTTAATGGAAGTTCCCTGGGATTTCGTAGGGCACAAACAATCTCACAGTTACAACTATTACATCAGTAAGATGCTATGCCTGGTGGGCACCATTGCTCCAATGACGATAGACTGCATGCAAAGTTTGCTCTTTGCGAAGAAGGACATGGGGTCTTTATCCTGCGACCACACAAACATGACCACAGCGGGGCTCGAACCACCGTTTCTGTTGACCCAAACCATGATCATCCAAAAATAATTTCTTTGACGAGAGCGGGGACTCTCACTGGTTGCATGCAGGGGCGTAGCTAGCCGTAGACACGTACGTACACATTGGGCTGTGCAGACAAGTGCAATTCTGTTGTTCGGGAGTCATTTTTTTCATTTCATCTGCTCCAAGTGCGTACACTTGCTCAAGTCCCTGCCTACGCCCCTGGCATGCAAGTTTATCCTCTGCTTTACGTTCAGACAATGTTAATGGAAGGCAAACACGTCATCAGTCTTCTGCTGCGTCTATACACTAATTGGAAATTATCACAGAACAATAACTTGAACTTGAATCTTGTGAGCACCATCTTATTCTTGGCTTTTCTCGTTTGAACATTCAATGAGCAATGATCTTCTCCTTTATAAAGGGGAGTAAACAGTAAACTTTAAATATATCCGTAACTATACAACATGGTAAATATAGCGAAATCGACCCAAAAACATGTGTAATAACAATTTCGCCTTTCTCTTCGTCGGGTATTAGCCAGAATTCTTTTTTTGCCAGTCATATGGCTGGTAAAAAAGAGTGTTCAGTGCACACGTACAACATGGCACCAGTGATCACGTCGCATTATGAGCTAGTAATTTACAATTCTATAAACAAAAGTAGCTTCGGTGTCATATAAAATTGAAAGCGCTATGATTTTTTTCTAGACTATCGGACAAAAAGGCCCTGTTTGAGCGAGTAAACAGCACCTGAGTGCCCGCCTAAAATAAACTGTTCGCTCATCCCGCGGGAGGCCGGGTCTCTGGCTAGTACCCTGCTCTTCGTACAAGTGACTCGAGTGTAACTAATGAGCAGTGGTCATTAGTGGGCGTCCCTGTCATAATCTGACACCATGCTGAAAACCTGAACGCATAGTCACTTGTGACATTAATATAAAGGTACAAAAGTAAAAGCACAGGTGTCAAAAAGAACATGGAAATAATGTCTTTTACAAACGGTTCGATATCGCTTCTGAGTAAAAGACTCGGGTAAGGACATACAAAATATATTTAGAAGCTATATATAGCGCCCTAACAAAGCACCTCCATCTCACGCCCCACTATACCTCCCCCCCCCAACCACTTTCACCAGGGTATTAGCCAGAATGTTTGGCTTATTAGCCAAAATGGTGGAAGCTTTTGGCTGGTAAAAAAAGGGTTTGTTGTACACAAACAATATGGCGCCAGCTGATCAGTTTGTCGCATTTTGATCTCCCAATTTACAATTCAATAACCTGATAACTGCAGCGATTCTGGGCGTCATATCAAATTGTGATTTTCTTTTAGACATCTTGGGCGTCTCTGGCTAATACCCTGCCCTTCACACGACTCACCTGACCCATATTAATTGCAAGCCAACCTCAATCTCAATCACACGTACAGTAAATCCACCGACACAGAAGGGCGGTCCGGGTGGGGGGTGGGGGGGGAGGGGGGTGGGCTACGTACAGCTGGAAGACGCAAGGACCCAAGCTGTCCACTGCACACAGTTTACATTGCAGTGCTCTCCGCCTGTCTAGTCCTAGGCTTCCACCCTTTGCGCTTGGCATAGACGGCGTCTACAGCGGGAGGCCTCCTGGTCGTGCCGTGGTGTGAGCGCGCGGAAGTCACTTCACCGTGGCCGCGAGTGTAGCCCTCCGCGTAGATCTCCTTAAATCGTTGATTCTCATCATCCATGCCCCCAATCTCTTCCTCGCGCGGAAATTTCGTCAAAGTCTCGAATCCCCAGGGGCGAGGCCGTATGTTCGCCGTCATGTTTGGGAAGTCCCACTTGAGTGGGACGGTCTCCGTCAGGTTGCGAGTGAAGTTCCAACCGATTGAGGACTGAAGGACGTTCTTCGGCAAGTTCTCCGTAAAGCCCCAGCGGATAGACGACTGAGCCGGCGTCGCTTTGGGGAAATTCCACTTCGCCGAGTCCCTCTTTTTCAGCTGCTGCAAGAAATTCCACGGGACTTTCTCACCTTGCACCAGCGCCTTGTGGAAGTTCCACTTCATGGTGGAGTCGTAACACGTCTGCGGTGGAAAGTCCCACTTGACATTGTAGTCCTCGGGAATTTGCTTGACGAAGGCCCAGCGCAGCTTGGTCATACCGTCCAACTGGGGTGCGAACCGCCACGCGATCAGTCCCTCCTTGGGGCAGACCGACGAGAAGTTCCACAGCAGCGGCTTCAAGGTATCCATCTGCTTCTCGAAGTTCCAGTTGATGGTGCTCTTGGGCGGGCTTTGTCGCAGAAACCGCCAGTGGACGGTGGACGACGCGGCCGACTGTTGCGCGAAGGCCCAGTGCACGGTGCCGGTGTCACTGCTCTGCTGGGCGAAGGCCCAATGCACGGAGCTAGTCTGCGGCACCTGCTGCGCGAAGTGCCAAGGAACTCTACTCCCATCACCCAATTGCTCCTGAAACAGCCATGTCACTGTGGTACCTTTAGCGGTTTGCTCTTCAAATGTCCAGTTCACTCCTTTCAGGTCAGGGATTTGCTTCTCAAATTCCCACTTAACCGGAGGTCCGATGATGTCGTCTATGGTGGTGTTCTCGTTCCAGTACAGATCGTCATCGTCGTACAGAAATTGATCTTCGTCAAACCCATCCACGATTTCGACTTGGTCGAAATCTTCCATTTCGTATGCCATGGAGGAGAGAAGTTTCACACTAGAACTGCAACAAGAATGTGACACATTGATCAGTTAAGAAATGAGGAGTGCTATAAGGCATAGATATTAGACATAGCCCTTATACCCTCACAGTTTGTGCATCTTTGAGCAAAGGAACAATGCAACAGAGAACGAGAAGAGGGAGCAGGATGTCTTATTGTCCATGAGATAGTGGCCAACAGAAATTTTAATGAGTTTGTTGTGTAAAAGTAAAATCTACTAGTTAGAACTAGTTCTGTGCAAATCGATTTAAGGTGCTGGAGAACAGAATGATTTACCACAGAATATGGACACCAATGATGCCCAGTATTATACATGCATAAGGGCTGTGTGACAAAAACAGCAACCTGTTCGCATCATATTAGCCAGATTTTTTTTTTGCCAGCTGGTAAAAAAAAAAAAAGAGTTTAAATAAGATTGTGAGCGCTATGATTTTCTTCTAAACCTCCTGACCAAAAGACCCTTTTTGGGTGGGTAAACATCACCTGATTGCCTGCCAAAATTGAAACTGCTCCCCCATACTGAAGTATTTTTTCTGTCACCTTCTGCCACCTTGATTGAAATTGATTGTACAGTGTCAATGACAGTGATGTATGTAGCGTAATGGTAATATTACTCTACCATTTAGTGTAATTTACTAAAGCAAAGACCTATAGATCAATGCTTGCCATGGTGTACACATGGTCGGTACAAATATAGAGACAGGGAGAGACATAACCGATTGCCCGGGACAGTTGAATAACAGGGTCGGACAGGTCAGAATACTGCTTGTATGCCTGATGGGGCAGGTGAAGATTTAGACGGCGATATCTCTTGCTATTCAGTGATGTTCAACAGTTACACTGAGCAAAAAAACCTGCAGGTACTGATCAATGTAAACAACTTCACAGTAGCTTTCATTTTTTATGGCCCCCACAATACAACATGGAACTGTGCGTCATAGGCACTCTATTTTCTGAACTTGACATTGCAGAATCATTGAAATCTTTGTTGTGTCAACGTTGTTGTTTCTCAATTTGATAGGACAGGTAACTTTTCAGGGGGGTACATCAATCTGAACACCATGTGCCTGACAGGACAGGTGACATCTAAAGTTAATGTCTGTTCCTGTAAAAGTGTATATATATATGCCCCCTTGCAACGATCATTGTATGGTATATGTTGTAGTAGCTACATAGGGTCTGCGGCCAATGGAGCATTAGCATGAAGAAATCTTGTGTTTGCGTTATAAAAAAGGAAAAATTGCAGTGTACAAATTAGCCTAAAGACAAGATGTTAGTGTTGTTAGACAGTTGGTAATAGATGGAAAGTAACGGTTACTGGTTATCCATTACTCCTTAGGCATTACCAACTGTCTAATGACAGTAACATCTTGTTTTCAGGCTATATGCGGCTATATGTACAAGTGTAACTTTGATAGACCTATCATAAGAATGGCTAGGCTCGCTTTAGCATTCGCCAATAGCCATTTGGCGAGAAAATTCGGGATTTGGCGATAAGAACTTCCTGGACACTCGCCAAAATGGCGAATATAAAATTTCAACTATGAACACATTTTTATTCATGTTTTTTTCAACAAATGGAACCAGAAAATCCTCGAACAAATATTGGCGGAAGTTTACACGATGTAAGTCCATTTATAACCAATATATTTGGCTAATTTTGGCTAATGTTTTTCCACGGAATTAGCCAAATTGGCTAATGAAAAAAATATCCTAGCGCGAGCCCAGAATGGGGAAGTTTTGTTTATTTTCAAATAATTGCCGAATTCTGTACACCGCATAGTACAGAGCTGCCCTCTACTGGCTGAGCCATTCAGTCACCCATGCATGGCGGGCAGACTTTTGTCGTTGTTACGCATGGGTGATTCCTTTACCAGATGGCACCAATGTTCCATGCGGTTTCTACGGAAATCTCGGCCCCGAAAAGGATATTCCAATACCCCCCCATTACCCTAGTCCTACCATTACTCTTGCTTTAGCATGTCAGTGATTGGCACCAATGTTCCATGCGGTTTCTACAGAAATCTCGGCCCCGAAAAGGATATTCCAATACTCCCCCATTACTCTTGCTTTAGCATGTCAGTGATTGATCTATCTGTTATGAATTTGTAATTGTTGACTCTAAAGTCAGTCATAAATGCTGTAGACTTATGTTTCAGCCCATATTTTCCTTGAATTTGTTGTGATCACTCTGAAATTCACTGACGTGAGAAAGCAACACTGTGCAATTTTAATGATACCAAATTTATATATATAGTGCAGTTATGCTTTTTTAAGACGCAACCAATATTTCTTCATGCTAACACTCCATTGGCAGCAAATTCCATTTTTTTGTAAACATACTAAAGCACACGTCATAAGACAACGTACTTGCCATGGCGCCGAATATGCTCTATATTTGCACCAGCCAGACGCGCCATATAGCCTTTCATTTATCTGTGATTTAATCTAGTTGCGACAAAGTGTCTGCTGCCAATGGAGTGTCAGCATGGAGAAATATTCTTTGTGTCTTAAAAAAGGATAACCTCTCAGTCGCAGTACACATGTATACTCAAATTCATTAATGCCATTCACACTCCTTTTGGCCAATATCTTCGTGAATATTGGAGTAATCACCGAGATATTTTCTGACTGGTAGTACTGAACTAAGACCCAACAGATTTAGACTTACTTTCCTCTCTTTGCGAATTATTTCTTTCTGTGTTATCCAAAGAAATATTCCATATGATGAAGCTCCATTGACCACAAACGTCAGCCATTTAACAAACTAAAACAAGGAGCGTGCGCGAAGCGTTGCCTGGCAATGGTTGCCATTGGATGCAATGAAGACAATGGATACAGTACAGGTCATAACAAGCACGTGCTCCTTCTTTTAGCTCATTAAGAGGCAGGCGTTTGTGGTCAATGGAGCTTCATCATATGGATTATTTCTTTGGATAACACAGAAAGAAACAATCAGCAAAGAGAGGAAAGTAAGTCTAAATCTGTTGGATCTTAGTTCAGTGCAGCCAGTCAGGAAATATCTTGGTGATTGCTCCAAAACTAACGAAGATATTGGACAAAAGGAGTGTGAACGGCATTAATGAATTTGAGTATAAGTTAGGTATCATTAAAATTGCACAATATTACTTTCTCACGTCACAGATTTTTAGAGAGTGATCGTAACAAATTCATGTAAAATATGGGCTAAAACGTGAATCTACGCCATTTATGACGTTAGGTGTTGTTGTTTTTTCACCTGTCCTGCCTGTGCAACTACAACTTGTGAGTCTTATCATTTGATTTCTATCACAGTAAGTATCACTATACTATCAGTATCAGTAGGATTATTTATCGCCAGGCTCAAATTGTAAGAAATTATAACAAGTTAGCAAACAACTTTTTGCTTAAGTTTGTGCAGCACCCGCCCACCCTTGTATATATAAGTGAGTGATCAGTTCAATACTCAATCTGAAGTCATATTGAATGATGCAAAGAACAAAAAAAAGCACTTCACACACCCACATTCTTATTTCCGCCGCTTATTTCCTGTCATTTCCAGAACTATGTGCTTTCTGACATTTGACACAGACAACCTTCACCTTCGTGGAATATTCATGCGCCATACGTCACCGGATATTGCTACTCTAGTGTAAACTCACATTAATGACATTTACGACTTTATATGTCGTTTACCTTTGATCAGTTTACTTACTATTGCTGTAATCTATTATTCGATGGTGTAAAAATGCTGGTAAACGTCGTCACAAGGCCAAAATTCTGTATATATTGTAGCGCACTACTTACCGGAAGTCTGTGGTAAAGCGCCCAGTTCCTGTGAACACAAGACGGAAACACTGAACTGTCAAATATCTTTCAGTTGATACACTCTTCTTGCTGCTATTCTCTAAAACAAAATGTCTACTAGAGCGGAAAGAGATAAGCAGAAGCCGGCTCTTCAAGACAAGCACCAGATGATATTATCACAACTATTAAAAGACGAAGATAACAAATATTGTGTAGATTGTGACGCCAAAGGTAGGGTTGATCTACACCGATCACCACACCAGCTGCAGTGAAAATTGAAATTGAAAACCAGAAGCAGAAAGCGATCATGCACTCTCGATGCCCCCCACCCTATCCACTTCTACCTCCAAACAACATTCGTGATTTTCTGACTTATTTACTTCCTGTTCAAAGGGTTTGGAAGCTTCTAAGCTTACCTTCTTTTACCTGTTTACTTCCTTTTAGTTCCATCTCCGAAACCTAGTGGCTCTGCACGCTCCGCCAATAAGGTTTCGTACGGGAAGCTCATTTTCTCGGTTCGAAAATCGCATGAAAAAAGTCGTCGAATTTATTTACCTTTTGTCATAATATCAGCTACATCTGAGAATTTTTATTGACATTTGGGCATTGGAGAAAGTATGGCCTTTCGGTTAGAATACTGATTAGTTCCATACATTGTTAAATAACCTTGTTATCACCCCTTTTCTAGCGAAATGTTTCAAAATTAGCGCTTGCGGCCTCAGCTGTCAACCATGTTCGGTCACGTAACTCTGTGGTGGCGTCGAAAATACGGAATATCTCTACAAACTGAAACGTGATTGAGGCTCATTCATCTAACTGTGCAATCGACCTGGCATTTAGAAATTCATACATCTCGCCGATTATTTACTTTTGGAGTATGGCAATAGTTTCTGGAAGTATGTAGACTCTATCTTACAATTTACGTTGTAATTTTGGTTAAAGTCTCTGCTATTACAACGGTATCATTTGTTGTATTGTCGAGCCTGCAGACAGCCCTGTCTCCACCGCCATCATTCCCACCCAGTGGAGAATTTGCGTATGCGCACAATCGTCAAAACAACACCATTCGCTTGGTGGCGCTCCCTAAACCCAGCCATTCACGCGCAATAAACCAAACGCCACTTGGCGCAAGCCGCGGGTAAAGAAGGACCAAATACAAAATGGCGCGATGAATGACACGAAATTCAAATCTCAACTGACTTGATAAGAAATCAATCACTTTCTTGGTTTATATGCATGCCGGTTTTACGGCAAATATGAAGTACAAATATCATTTAGTACAAAATGACAATGGTTTGATGGATCGTACCGTGAAAAACACTTAGTCGCTTACGCAAACAAATCTTCCACTCTCTTTCTTGCCTGTGGATTTGAGGCATATGAGACTGCTGTGTGGAGCAACAACTGTCTCGTGAGACTAACGTCGTCCGAGCACACATCCTCACAGTTATATATTAACAGTCGCGTAAAGAATACGGATAATAATGATATTAAAATAACACCTGTATCCCATGAATCAAAGATCGCGAACCATGCATTTCCGTATTTTGCAAGGTAAAGCGAATCCGTACGTTGCAAAACTGAACGATCACGTGACATAACTCAGTATAAACAAGTTTTCTAGCGTGCGGTTGCCGCTTACTGAAGATGGTCTGTGCAATAAACTGCCGGAAAGTCAGTTGTTTAAGCGTATACCGGCTTGTGAATTCTAGAAATTGACAGGTGATTGGATCACCTCTGCATAGAGTGAGATAAAGCTAAGTTAGGAAGATCAAAAAGGTGACTTTGTGGACTCCCAAGTTTCCGCCCCGATTTCACGGCGGAATCTTGTACCGAGAAAATGAGCTTCCCGTACGAAACCTTGTTGGCGGAGCGTGCAGAGACACTAGGTTTCGGAGACAGAACTAACTTCCTTTATGGCAGTTGATTGACTAACAATAGAGCTATACAGTTCTCGCGATCGGGCAGCGAGACTTCAGTTTTGGGGACAAACAAACACACATGCTCCATGTTGAACTATAGGCAGCTATAAGTCAATTTCTTTCGAGGCTTATTCTAAAGACTACGAGTACCATTTCACTAAAGATGGCTATGGGAGGTAGACGTTAAAATATTTGGAGGCGATGGAGCGCAGAACTTTGGGAATATAAAAGGAAAAATCCGTCTTCACTACACTCAAAAACTAAAAATAGCATTCTAAATTTAGCCCTGCACCCGGGCTTTTGCGAGTTCTCCTAACTGCAAGTGACGTCACAGAGTTTCACGTGCCTCCGCTGTAACAAAAATGGCGAGAGCAACTGATCGACTTAACCATTCCACTGTCAAAATATGCAGCACATGGAGTAACGACACACGGACGCGTTATTAAACCACATGGTAAAGGTAAATTAAGACGAGTAGGGTGTTTTCGTATCACTTTTGGATCACGAAAAGACAAAGTTCTTTATCCTTTGTAAGTTTTCTGTTTGAAGCGTGGCACCAACGTTGTCACTCGGGGAGAATCCATGTGACGTCATAATGTCTCGTTTTCGTAGGAAATGCAAAAAAATTTTAGTTTCTCAGCCGTGTTGTCCCGTCGTAACAAATATTAGTCATTGTGGTGGCGCAAATGAATGAAAATTATGTCGTCTATCCGTTTTGGGCAGCTATATCTCTTAAAGATTCTTAATTATATCGTCATGCCTTCCGCAATGGACCCACCCCTCGGCGCCTGGCTCTTGCGCAGGTAGTCTGGTTCCCAGTCTCACTCTTTGCGTAACACGCCTACACGCCTACGTCACAGATAGTTAGGATACCAGTGTGCGCAGAGATTCTAAACTTGTTCCGAACACGTGCTTCGTTTGTTTGTCCCCAAAATGAGTAAACCGGAAGTCTAGGCGAATGAGACTTTATAGCCCTGTGACAATGTGTCTATCATTTAAAAAGGCTTGGAATAGAAGTTAGATCTGTATAATTTTCCTTATAAATTTGCATAGCCACCAAGAATTTTGTTAAATTTTGCTCAGAAACTTATGAATACAGAGTAGATCTAAACTTATAAAATAATTGAGACCTCTAATTTTGTATTATTTTATATATTAGGATAACTATTATTTATCGGTTATCTTCTTATATAACAGGCTGTAAGCCCACAGTATAGAAGTAAATATCTATTGATATATAACTTATAATATATGCTTAGAAGTAATTTGAATAATTATAGACTTAATTATAAGTATATATATTTTTTTATGATATATTGTAATACTAATCAAGTCATATTTAGTCACTTACCCTACCTTGGGCAAGTTACACAACAATAGTATATGACTGGTTAGTTGCCTTAAGCCACCAGCCAATAATTAACCTCCATCCTTAATACAGACACTTTAATTATTGTTTATATTATTGGGATATTCTGGTTATAGTTATGCCTTGTTATCAGTTACAGTTATCATTGTCTGGCTATGAGAGATAGTATCAAACCATCTGTCTGGCAGAAGATCTGCCCCATTGCCTGTTGTCCTAAATCAGCTTCATGGCTTTGAATTGGGGTGTAAAGAAGGATCAGATATAAATTGTCACCAGTCAGTATGGGTAGGGTTGATTGAGTATAAGTATGGATGCAATTTATACAGTATAAAAATAAGATGAGAGCTTACAATATCTTCTCTAACACAAAGTTATACTGGTACATATAAAATTATTGTTCATATATAAGGTTATGGTTTGCTTTCTGTTAAGGTTATATTACATCAAGAGTACTATTGAAGATTGGTAATGACAGAATGGAATATATCATACATGTATTCTTTCTTTACCTTTCAGGCCCCCGCTGGGCAGCATGGAATTTAGGCATATTTCTTTGTATAAGATGTGCAGGTATCCATCGTAACTTAGGTGTGCATATCACTAAAGTTAAATCTGTTAATCTTGACACATGGACTTCAGAACAAGTTGCTGTAAGTATCATATCCTTTAAATATATTCCTTTCTAATGTAGGATGATTTGACTATTCATCAATTTCATTACAGAGCAAATTAATACATTGCACTGACCTATACATGTTTGGTCTATAAATTCAGGAAGATTCCATCTGGGATGTGTGGTAGCAAATTTATGACTAGAAAAGAATTTTCAATACTTTAAAGTTTAAGTTGTATGAAGGATTGGTTACCAAGCAGATTGTTTTATTTCTTCTTGTCATGTCGTAACTTGAGGCCTTTATAAGTACTGATGGTAATAATCTTGTCCATGGCAGATACATATGTATATTGTCCTAGAGAACCCTTATACCAAAGTACATATGTTCAGATAAATATTAGTCCATTATTAGTCCATTATTCTGCCATATACCACTTGTGTCTGTGTTGTGCGAGCAAGCTTTCATCTAAACTAATGTGATATGTTTGCTATGCTGCTTGAATATACAGATGATGCAGGAGATGGGAAATAGCAGAGCTCGAGCTGTATATGAAGCCAACCTGCCAGACAACTTCAGACGGCCACAAACGGATTCGTATCCTTGCACTCACCTCTATGAATGTTGTTAGACCGGTTTATTAACCATCCAAGAGTATTAAGAGAAATTTTTCAACTATTTATTTTTGTTGTTATAGTAAAGCTCTGCATAAGTTAAGGATGCTACTACACATATCAAGAGCTTAACTATTTGAAAACAAATCTTTACCTCTTAATGATATTAATGGCATTTAAAACATTTTTTTAGCTGGTAGTCTGGCAATGATATATTCATTTCCTTAATGCTTGATTTAGCGGTCTTGAAGCTTTCATAAGGTCCAAATATGAAACAAAAAAGTACATTGCCCAGGAGTGGGTTCCTCCAAAGCCAAAACTCCAGGTAGGTTCATAATGTAACCTTTGCCAGATCTGAGTTTCTTATGATTGCCTTAATTTTGTCGCATTTGTGGTATGCTTGATCCAAATGGAAAATTTGCAACAAGTTTGTTGTAAATATGGCGATTAAACGTCTAAAAAAATTGTTATGCTTTTCTATAAATATTTTTCGCTCTTTCAAGAAGAAACAAACCCTATTATTTCGCAGCATTTTGGCTGTATCTGAAGGTACTGGCTGTTTTGTTTTTAAGTCTGCATTGGATGCTGAGTATGTACTAGAACCCAAAGTAAGTAACCGCAGAGTTCTTAATGTGAAGTTGATATGGCTATGCTTCTTGTCTGATGTGGAGTCTATATTAGTGGGAACAAGATCCTGTCCCAGCTAATCTGTCCTGGTGGTGGGTTCATGTTTAGGAAGGTGGTGCTAAAGACAGATTCAAACAAATATTTTGCCTGCATTGTTTAAGCCACTTGTTTTGATGATATATTTCTTTGAGACCTTGAGCTTTCCCTAAGGTTTTTTTGGAGGTTTTAAGTTTATTAGTAACACCCTCTGTAAACTGATTGATCAGATTTGTGTACTGTGTTACATCAGGAAGAGGTTTCAGTTGTCAAGATCTCATCGTTATCAAGGATTTTAGTTTGATTTGTCTAACATATAGAAGGATGGCACTAATTGCTTGGTGAATGGTAAAGTGTCAGTGCCACCACCCATTGTAAGGGTTCGGACTATGTCATTATTTAGGGTAAGGTCCAGGTTTATTCCTTGTTTTTATAGTCTAGCGGGTAGATTTATCGCAGAATGTGAAGAGAGTAGGGCATTACCCCCGGGACATGTCTTCGCTAAGTCTGCTCTGCTCTTCAGCCTTGCCATTGACCTGATACCTTAGTGGTTACACATCTTGGTGCCCAATGAAGCGAGAATGTCTTCATGAGATGTACTTGTACTACTTGTCTGGTATTAGAATGAGTGAATGGTGTCGTGTATTTGTGTATTGTCTATAACAGCAATGGGTGTCAAACTAGTGGTGGGTTGAGCATTTTCTGATTAGTGTTATTTATAAATTCAAAATTGATAACATGATGCAACAGTTCTTTACGTTTGCTTACTACTTTTTAGCTTCTATAAGTTTTGAAGGTATGCAAGAGATCCTGCTTACTTTGTTTGGTCTGCCCTCTTCATCATACACATGCTGCTTGAAGCCATTTTGGACATTGCTTCTGCTGATGCATCGTTAACTATTAGATCAGCGCAATAGTATGACCGACCAAACTGCATAAGCATTCTAATATTTATGCTTAAATTTAAATTTTAGAATTCAGTGATTTTGTTATTTCAGTAAAAACAGGCCATTCAGGCCACAAGAGTCGAATAGAAATCCATCGGTTGCATTTAAATTGCAAGTAATAAGGATGCCTTTCTGCCAGAAGAAGGTTGAACAGCGTTTCATTGACTTGTGAAGCGGAATATAACTTTATTGGAATGCTGCTCATATTAAGGGGTTAACTTTAATTTTAATTTATATTCCTATAGCCTGTGTTAGACGAACCGAAGAGGGAGAAGAAGAAACAGCGACCCAAGGTGTCGCAGCCTGTTCAGCTGTCCGGAGTCCCAGTATGTTTCAACTTTGCATTTCTCGTTTTATGCGGTTACTTGTGTCTATCCTGTTTATCAACATAAGTATAACGCCTTGCAGTTTTTCAAGGACGGCAAAAACGCAGTGGGTTTTTGCTACTTACCAACATTTGAACGCCATAGTGGGTTGATAGCGAAGGAGAACTTAATCTACCCTCTGTATAGCACCGTGTATCTAGGTATTTACTGTCAGCTATGATTATGTCAAAAGACAATTACAATGATGAACAAATGAAATGTGTTTAATAAAAAATATTAGCCATATCATTCAATATTGAAATACGCTCTTTAATCTTCACCCCACCCTCAGCCCACAAGCAAAACTAGTCCAGCTCAGCTTGGCAGCAAAGCGGAGGCCAAGCCAAGCAACCAGTCGTCATCCCCCAGCAAGAAGCCGCCGAGTAAACCGCCGCCCGTGGACCTCCTGGGCTTGGGTACTTACTTTGTCCTTGTCTCATACCACCAGCTACTTCTTATATATGGGACTGAAGGTTAATAATAAAGAATGGTGCATCCATACTATTACAACATTTGTCGTGGCTAAAGTGTACGCAAGTAATCCTACTCATATTACCTTTAACTAATTTCTGTAGGTTACAATTAAGTTGATACAACTTGAGGAGAATGTTACACGATCACGGCGCCTGTAATTTTCTTTTTTAATATTCTGTGATGGGAATTGATGAGTGCTTCTGCGTTGTAAGGAACAGTTGCGAGGGTCAAGATTTGGCTTTGCTGGCATTAACTGATCGCCTGGTGAACCGTTTCCGTAGTTTTGCGTGAGCATTGTAGGGAACAATTCTTGCCTTTGATGTTGTATAGATAGAGATCATGTACAGTGGTCCCCGCGTTATACGACTTCTGTTTTGTCAGCCCGAAAAGACCGTATAACGGAGGGAGTCGTATAATAGAGGGATGGCCTGTATATATGTATGTATTGTATTTTTGAGTATTGTTTGCAAGGGGCCACCGTTCTTTATTTGCGGCCATTAGATAGCAGGAGAGGCCGGCATTGTACTGTGACGTGATCATAAGATCGTAAGAACCTATTTCTCTGGTGTGTTTCAGACGCTCCCGCCGAGACGCCTGTCGCCAGCAGCGACCCTTTCGGCGAGTTTATGAGTTCCAGCTGCGCCGCGCCCTCTAGCGGGAGCCAGCCGTCGACGCAGGCGACGTCATCGGCCCAGTCGGACCTGGCCGGGCTGACCACGGGCGCTGACGTCATATCCGGCGCCGCCACCAATGGCGACGTTAACCTGTTCTCCGAGTCTCAGACGAATATGGAGAAGCAAAAAACCACAAAGGAATCCATTCTGGCGTTGTATGGATCATCGGGAGCCGGCGGGGGAGGAGGGGGACAGCAGGTCTTTGGCGTCCCAGGTGAGTGAGTGGGTGGGTCTCTGTGTCAATTTCGTCCTCCCGTGAAATCATCTCGCTAAGAAACGACGGAAAAATGATGTTTCCGATTATCTGTCATGGTTATTGTGTAATTGCCTTTGATGCTAATAAGCCTTGCCCTCATTACTTTCATGATCGAAAACCGTTAATAGGTGCTCTCTCACGATTCCCACTTAAAATTTCCTGCGAATTACAATAGTTTATGATTTAAATAATAAATGATATCTATCCAAGTCATTGATTTCTGTATGTTTGCAACGGCTTCGCCTCACCTATGCTCTTACATTTGCCTCGCCATGGTGTCCCGACTTATGCGTTTTTCCTTTTTCCCGCAGGCGGTATGTACATGCAAAACCAACCGATGGCCATGCAGAACGGCATGATGGGAAGTGGCGCGCTTCCGGCGCAAGGCAACCTGGGAATGATGGCGATGCCGAGCAACATGATGGCCGGCCAAGGAGTGCAGGTAAAACACCAAAAAAAACCTCCTCGAGAATCTCCTTTAACATGTTACTGGTGTTTGATTAATAAATATGTGGCTAATATCATTTTGACGCGAAGATAATTTAAACGGAAAACTGGCTCCTCATAATATAGAATTACTAACATAGCTTGTATCAGTGAGATCGATATTTTCCTGTGACACCGCGCTTGTAATATTTTGTCGCCATAGAACACGGTCGCACTGAGACATGCCTTGTTTCCACCAAACGTCTTTCTGCTGGCAGTTTAAATACTACGTGCTTATGTGCTTATCTGATTTGCTGTGTTACTTTTTGCTGATTATTGATCATCTGATTGGTATAACGCTGCATTTCGGTGTTTAAAGTGTTCGTGCCACGCCAAAACAACTTTAGCTCATATTAATCTTCTGTGTTTCCACGCTTATATTATCGAGCTGTAGTAGTAGAAAGGCATACTTTTTCCACTTGTTTTCGCACCTACCAATTTAACTTCTGCGAGCGAGGAAAGTGACGTCAAAGGGGAATACAAACGCATGTGCTTTTATATTGAGACTCAGACTCTGCCCGCTCATTGGCTTGAACTCAACGAAAAGCACTCAACCATAAAAAACAATACACGCCCTCGACCACAGTCTGCGCACTGCATCGAAGCTCACCTATCAATCTTGTGACATCATTGGGGAATTTTCAAATAACGCTCAGATGCAATGCTCCCAGAAATAAACCCGCTGGATTTCACTTTTGCTACTTTGACGAATGCGTTTATAGTGATATCGTAGAATAAAAAAATGTAAACTCCCATTAAAACAAATTGTTATTTGTTTATCTTCACTAAACCAAGTTAACTCTAAACAAGACAAAATCGTGGCACGAACACTTTAAAATGCGTCTTTATAATTGATCGATCGCAAAATGTTCTATTCCATCATCTTTGGGACGACCGTCTTTGTGCGTTTCATGATAGAATATGGGGGATTATGTCGTCTCTTCCCGTGCATTCTTTGATTTATTGTGGCAATATCCGGCGAATGATTTCCTAGATTCCGTGGAGGGCGACCTAATTTGTCTCCTGTTTACGATCGTCGCGTAATATTCAATATGTAAAACGCTCCGCAAAGTGGGTGCACGCAGTCCAGGTCCATCTTCCATGTTAGGGGCCACTAAGTCCAGTATCGCAGCCCATATAATACACTGCGCGAGTACTACGTGAGCTATACGGAAACGCCAGTTAACATGGAAGAGCGACCGCCATCTCGCGGCTATGGCGCCGTGAGTATGCACAGTATCTCGCCACTCGTTTCGGTCCTCACCTTACCATAACAGAATGACGTCATATTAACCGGTGACCAGATCCTGTGTGACTGTGTACATAAACGGAGTTCGCTGTAACGTGTTCGCCATGCAGGCCGAGACCGACAATCTCATCTCCATGGACCCGGTGCCCGAGATGTACCCGGGTGTCCAGAGTGGGCCCCCCACCCACGCGGCCGACCCCAGAATGACGGCCAATGCCCCAGCCCAGGTCTAGTCCCGCCGTCTTCTGTTATAATAGTGATAGGGTGCATTGTGCAGCCTGGGTGCATGGGTGAATCCAACCATATATGTACCCGGACAACCCTTAGTGAAACTGGTGTGGCCGCTCCGGGCGGATGGAATCCAGGGATCGTTTGTATATATGGCATGGAAGGATGATGGTGGTGGGGAGAGAATCCAGACTGGGCCGTTAGGATAAGTTCCTAGATTTTATCTATCCCTATCAGGTTTGAAAACGACATCGTGGCGGTGTTCTTAACCTTTCCTTACCCAGTGATAAACTCCTCGGACCGCATTTGTTTAGTTACAAGGTCGATGGTGCAAAAGATGGGCGGACCTTTCTCATTATTTATTATTATGCTATAACTTCCATAAAATGTAGCTTTCTCTTTATTGCCCTTATTTATTTTGCGTGGAAGCCTTTGTTCGTTGCATAATCTTGGTGCGTCATCCCTGTAAATAATATGGTTAATTTTGTACTACTATATGGCACTATATGTTCAGGTATACTGTTCGTCGTGAAGCTGTGTATGCTAAGGTCTAAGTTATATCGGTACTTTCTGTACGATATACTGGTACTTGCCTTATATCGTCTTATTACGATGGTGGCGGACTGAATGGAGGTTGATGTTGTCGGGTGTTATTAAAAGGCATCGTAGTTAAACATTCAGCGTGTCCCTGTATGGCTGAGGTCCACTTTGTTGCTACAAATTTAAGCTAACATTTTATTGCCGAAACAGAACATGTTTACAGTTTGGTGGACATCGCTTGTGAAAAGAGAATGAACAGATACCTGCATACCAGCTTATAAATTGCCGACGCTTGTGTTATTTGTCCCCTGATTACTAAGGTTCCAAGCCCTTAAATATTAAAATTGCCATAGTTAATTAACCTTGTACCAGTCGAATTATATTACTATATAAGTTCGTCTTGCGCGTTAAATATGTCTTTGATAGCTGATACCCTATATGTATTTATTTGTTATCGATGCATGTAGACTGACGTGATGTTACATACGCACCACGCCCCCACGCTTGCTCTTCTTCTTCTCCCTACCTCACTGACTGACTAACCGGCTTTGTAATCTTGCAGACTAACTATGTTAACTCTATGCAAGCCTGGATGGCGTCTTCCGTGGCTGCCCAGCAGACTTACGCCATGGTAGGAACTGTAGCTCCCTTCCGGCTACACCACCGCCACCGTTCTTACCTCCATTTTACCTCTTCTCGGTAACTAAGGTGCTTTTGCAGCAGAGATTGCTTTCGTGGTGAATGATAGTGGAACCGGGCAGAGTGGCTATTATTACTACGATGCATCCTTGTCGTGTTACCCACCTGACTGCTAGAATTCCTTAGTAACTTAGGTGTAAGATAAGACTGCGAGGAAGATATATGGACACTTTGTGGATCTATATATAGGTTCTGTATCATGCAGAGCTTATATATATAGAAGGCTGGGTTGTCGAACGTTGTGAAGTCTGCGTTACAGGCTGCTTGCGATCAATGCAGTGTCATTTTGTTATCAGTTGTAATTTATTATGATTCATATCGATGCCATGACGGAAGGACTAGTACCCATCCATGTTGGAGGTGGTAGAAATGCTACTGCCATAATATACTCAGGAGAATCATTCTGTTTCCCAATATATATTGGGAGGGGCTACAAACTGGGATTCTCGAAGATCCTTGTCTCTGATAAATCTCATTCTGGGTCAATCTTGGTGAGTGGAGGTTGAGTTGTGGGTAGTTCGGCAGTAGTCCTCTTCATAGGATATGATGGCTGCAGTCTTTTTCATGCCAGATCGCTTTTGTTATGGGGATGAGGTCTGGAAATAACCGAAGGCTTTAATTAATGTATTGCTTGCATGACTGGGATGGCATAACGCATGCGCAATGACCAACAATTAGCATTCTGTATTACGAGCACTCTTTTAGAAATTGCCTGCTGACTGGTGATAAGATGGAAAGTGGTATCGTTACACCGATTTTCGACCAAGAATGCACCGGAAGTGGTCGTCAAGTGACCGGAAGTGACCGACTATAAGCTGCCTGATCAGCTCTCGTGTTTATGAGTACCAAAGCCTTTGCTCAGCCTTTTGAGCGGCCTCATTGTACGCTACTTCCGTCATGGAATCTCCTGCAAAATCCTTATCCTTATGTTCTACCTTCGTTGAGTCATATCTGTATTTTATGTTTTTATCTACGAGTGAAGGTCCACGGTAGTCGTCGCGCCGACCTCCTCAGTCTTGTTGTTCTAAAAATAGGTTTCGCCTCGCCAATGGAGTCCTATCGCCGAACATAACAATACCCATATCGCGAGTATATCTATACTGTTCATTATTCTGTCCTTTTCAGTTTATCTTCGGTGTTGGCGGGGGTGGTGGGGAGTTATTTCTTTTTTTGATTTTTTTGGCTGGCTTTGGGATCCTACTCGTCGTTTTGAATGTCGAGGATTCTCTGCGGTATCTGGTTTAATTTCTGGATCTTCTGGACCTATCACGGTGCAGACGATTTTTTGTAGCTTTGGTGACTGAAGCCTGGGGCTAAACGCTAATCCTTCTACGGCAGCTCTGGGTGTTACTGTGTGTTATCCTGGATCTACATTTCAGTGTATTATCGCCATGAGTACCAGCTGGGAAAAATCCACCGATGCGCGTCCTTTATCCCTTGAGTGGGATCTGATCCAGAATAATTATCATGAAACTGTACAATCACATGTTTTACATAGATCTGTGTTTTTTTTTGTACTTTAGGCTCACAGCTCTTTGTACAACGCATATAAATAGTAGTTTCAAATAACAAGAAATACAATTTAAGATAACATTTTCGCCTTCGATGGACATTGCCAGCGTCTGCGTTAGTAGCAGCCCAAGACTACCTGTGGTGCTTTTATCTAGTAGTTGGCATGGCTTTACACTGCTTTCATGCTTCAGACTAGTATATTGCACTGCCAGTAATATCGAATTTTAAGGGTAAGCATCTTGGTCGCGATTTGTCTCGCCACTCTGAATCACTGGCTGGAATAACTTCATGGGAAGACTGTTAGTTACTCTTCTAAGAGTTAATCAGAAGGTAGAAGGTCACACCGTAGTTCCCGCCGGCTGTATTGCACTTTAACGTCTTTTTGTCTCTCATCTGCTTCTGAATTTCTAAAACTGTTTTAAAGTTATTTCTCGTGACGTAACCTTCATATGTTTCTTTTAGACAAGACGTGCTGCTGATCGTAACTATAGCCGAAACGGCTGAATCGATTTGTCCTGTCTTTACATATCGTTTATATACATATACACACACATATATATATATGGATGCATCTCTCTTCTCTCCGTGACTATCCGCTCCGCGCCGCCCGTTCCTCCAGCAGCAACAGCAACAGCAGCAGCAGCAGCAGCTGCAGCAGCAGCAGCAGCAACAGCTGCAGCAGCAATATCTCCAGCAGCAGCAGGCTATGGGAGCGGCCATGATGGCTCAGCAGCCTGGGGTGATGCTAGGCGCGGCCCAAGCCACGCCGCAGTCCTCGGCCCAGCTGCAGGGCGTCGCGGGTATGCCGGGGGCCAACCCTGCCCTCTACAACATGGCGGCGGCCGGTAGCATGTACGGCATGCCCCAGCAACAACAACAACAACAACAACAACAACAACAACAACATCATCTCCAACAGCAGCAGTTTCAACAGGCAAGTGATTTTATTTCCGGCTAAAATTGTCATTCGCGTATGTTTTTTTCGAAAAAAAATTTAACAAAACGATTGTGGTTTTAAGCCCATTTTGTGCACACGAGGGCTGAATTAGGCCATCATTATTTTAAAAACTAATCTTGTCAATCAAGGTGAAAGGCCTGGTTACCTAGCGTCTATGGCGTTTGTAAAGCCTGTGGGGGATTACTATAAAATATGTGTGGTTATTTATTTACTATTCCTTCGTTTTCTCCATGATACATGTACTTAAACCGCTATGTAGTCAGATAATATTACTAAGGCGAATATTTGTTTCTATCTGTGTTAATTAATTGCGATGAGCGCTACATTATTTGTTAACGTGATGGTATAAATTCGGCCCATCTTCCATGTTAGAAACCACGAATAAAGTATTATGGTATATTTAAGGCGTGAGTCATACGTGAGCTATGTTGAAAGAATGGTTCACTCTAACCTAGGCGAACGACCGTGGATTATAAGTCAATGAATCGTCAATATATCTTAATTGGTATTGACGAACAATACTTTGCCTCTCCTTACAGATGCAGCAACAGATGAACGCGATGAACCTGGGTGCCAGGATGGCGGGTTACCAGCAGCCAGGGGCGGTGGCCGCGGGGGGCGCCGCCGCGGGGGGGTCCTGGGCGGCCGCGGCCCCCGCCGGACAGACCCTCTCCACCAATCTCTGGCAATGATACGCAATGAGCCATAGCTTAGGGTTTTAATCGCTGAAATCACTCACCTTGTCACTCCTGAAGCTGAGACGGCGGCCGGAAGTCCGAAGTCCGGATCGGCGGCGGCGGCGGGTCCGCCCGCTATGTGGCGCCACCAGTACCGTCGCCATGGCAGCCACGTGTTTCCGGTGGAAGGGCTTCTGCCCGATGGAGAGCGATTCGGCTTTCAACTGTTCAGGATTTAAAATTCGCCACGCACGGAAATCATGTCTATGTAAACCACTCCCCCGTTAGATTTGAAATGGTCAAGACGTCAAACTCCTGGAATTAAAGTTAAAAAAAATATTTTTAAAACTGTTGGACCATCGTGTAACGGGCATCCGAATATAAGCTCCTCACCCCCACCCCCCCCCCCCCCCACCCCCACTACCTCCCAGACCCTCAATCCAGACTGAGGTCCTTATCTTATGCCGCCCGTGGGACTTCTAAGGGTCAGCGACAACATGGGGGTAGCATAGGGATAACGGGTGTTTTTTTTAAAACTCAAGCCCCCAAACCCATTTTATTTGCATGATGTTCGCGAGAGGGTTCAATTAGGGTGAGTAGGATATGAAGAGTAGCCTAAGCCCAATACTAACTCACGTGACCGCAGTGATGAAATGGTCGCTTTGTCCCAGTCTTTAAGCATTTTTTAGCGTCAGAGAAGAATCTCTTATGTCACTTGTGTATGGGAAGTATCTGGTACGTTGCGATAAACTCTGGTGAAGCTGATGGCAGGAGGCTCGGCTTTAATGTCCTGCTTCATTCTGTAATTCTCGACGGCCTTATTAACAAATGTTTTAGTCATGAAATATGCAGTTTAAGACACGGCATTGATTGAGTTACCCTGTGAACAGTGGGTCAATACGAACGAGTATTCTGCCGTGAACGTTGAGATCTTCCGCGTGGGTGATGTTAACGTGATTTCTGAGATGACTGTTAATGATCTACACTCACTCGGTTACGTTTAGAGATAACAAAGATTCACATGGTTTAAATTATTAGCGATTCCGGTAAGAATTGGCAAAATTATGTGACTTGACTTCTGTGTCGTCTACCTGTCATTCAATTTGGGGGAGGGGGGGGGGGGGGCACAGACGTGGTAGTGCGCCGAAGACCTGTGTTTTTTGTTTTCCCTGTCTTCATGAGTGAAATGCGCAAAGGGATTTTAACATTACTACTGAGTTAATTTAATGGTTAACGAATCTTATTATTGGTAGTTAACGGTAGAATGGTTTCTATGGTTGCTGTAACATTGTTCACTTCGCTGTCCACTTCGCAAGTTTAAGACCGTTATCTTGGTATTATCTGGTCCACAGCTACAACAAATGTGTGCGAATCTTCCTCAATGCCTTTAGCGCGTCTGTCCTATGCTGTTACGTTTCTCATATTATTATATCCGTTTATTGTTAGCTTGAATAGATTAATTATCGGTTGTGATTGACGTCCATCCCTTTAGGTTATATCCTAGACAAATCAAGACATACACTTCAATCATCATCGACATATCAGCCATATATATGCGTCACATTGGTTTCATCGGAAGGGCATGCTGAGGTTCAAACATTCCAACTGAAGACATCACACCGATATGGACGGGATCGCGTTTCTTTTCCGTGAAGCCGACACTTGAGTTTGATTACCTTTACATTCTGTAGATGTTTGTTTCCCGTGCCCTGGTAGAGGTCGATGCTACTTATTATTGGCGAGTCCCATTTTTTTTTTCACTTGCTTTACGACAGTGTGATCATGCAGTCAGGTGGCGCCCTCTAGTGATGTGCGGGAGAAATACGCATGCACGTTTGGGATCTCACCGACGACCACTAAGACCAGCTGGTCTTGGGGTCAACGGAACGGTGTGAAATGTGGTGGGGGAGGGGGGTTGCTAGACCCGGTTAGTAACTGACGAGTGAACTCCAAAACAAACCTGTACCTGTCTGTATATAACTACATGTGTACATTAGGTCATACCTGTGATGTCTGTATTGCACGTTTATCTGATCCGTCAAAAGTGAAGCCATCCATCCACTCTAGTTTTTCAATGAGTGTATTCGCAATAATGGGTCTGCTCGACATCAAGCTGCAGACGGTTTTAACTCGGTGGGGGACTTTAATATTAAAGTGCGGTCTTTTTAGCGATATTGTCAAGATATACAATTATTGTAATACACTGGGAATTCGTACCGCGAAACCTTAAGCCTTAAGCTACTCTTGTACCAGTCTCCTCTATCGCCAGCTCCGATCTGTGACCGAAATCCATTGCATTGCTATACAGATGCGAAAGTTCCCAGCATTGGCCACGTGGTCTGTGACCTTGTCTCGCTGGGCCTGAAGCCTCGTGGGATCGACCAGAACCACCAAAGCCGCGTTTTATGCTTAAGCTATTCACAAAGTCCACAAATTGCTTAGTCAAACTGCTTTAAGTATTGTTGAAGAACTTTGCTCAGAAAGGAAAATCTTTTCTTTACCTCGTTATCTACCCAATATGGTGGGCCGGAGGGACATGATATGTAACTGAAATCGCTACAAGAGCTTCTATATTTATGGTATTCTAGATATATTCTCTGATATATCTTGTGTTCTCCTCGCGTGAAAGTTTTCCCTACCAGCAGTACGTGTTGTATATAGTGTCGTCTTTTAGAATGTATGTGTACAATGTATGTTAAGATTCCATGTACAGTGTAATTGATAAATCGATCAATAAAATTGCCCCTACAAGAATTGTCCGCGTGCGTATTTAGGCCAATTGATAAATCGATCAATAAAATGAACCCAACAAGAAGTGTCCGTGCGCGTATTTAGGCCAGCTCAGCGATCTCCTGAGACCCTTCAGCGAATGCTCATGGGACTCTTCTGCGAATCAACAATTGAGTATAGGAGTCTCCGTCAAATCTAAAGACTTATCGAACAAACTTCCATCATTCATATCTTTCATCAAGCTGACTTTTATTTCATATTTACATGTATATTACAAAGATGTTCGCACGTAGCCTGTAGCTAGGGACACGGGATGAGCTTAGCGACTGCACAGCATCAAACTTTCTCCGTATCCATAGCGACGTCCACGTCCTACACCTACAAAGAGACTCCACATCGAGCGTTACGCGCCGTAACGTCACGTGATCTTGACCCCTTTGAGGTTGTGACGTAGGTTTTGAACCTCTTTTTCTTGACGAAGCTGCTCTTCTTTAAAGGCCATCTTGTTCATTTTCTTCTCTTCCCGACGGGTCTGCAAAAGATATTGTGTTTTTGGTGTATGTTGACATGTTTCGAAATGAGTAATCCAAGATGGCTAGGGTGATAATGACAACAGAAGGAGGGACTGGGGGCTACCAGACAAAGTCAGACGGAAGAATTTATCGGCACCAACACAGACAATAAATACAGATTTTTATACAGACAATTAACAAATACATTTTTATTTATAGAGAAAATAAATAAATATAATTCTATTTATACGAACAATAAATAAATATACTTATATGTTTTATACAGGCAATAAATAAATATACTTATATGTTTTATACAGGCAATAAATAAATATACTTTTATTGATACAGACAATAAATAAATATACTTATGTATTTATTTGCCGAAAGTTACACAACGCACAATACAACTATCTTTCACTCATTCACTTGGATATATTATCTTAACGGTCTATCAAAAAGGTAGCAATAGGTTTCGACTTGTTTTCAAATTGTGGATATACACAGGACATAACACCCTCTGTACCACCCGCATCCTAATCCACTTCCCCCTCCGTACCACCCCCATGCTGACCCACCTACCCTCCGCACCACCCCCATTCTGACCCACCTACCCTCCGTACCACCCACATCCTGTCCCACCTACCCTCCGTACCACCCCCATCCTGACCCGCTTACCCTCTGCGCCTCTTTGACGGCCTGTTTGCGCGCTTTCCTCTCCTCTGCCGTCTCGTCGGGCGCCCGATAGGTGCAGGGCCTCTCCACCTCACTGCCGACGTCATCGGTGATGTCATTCTCCTGTAGGCGGCCGCTGGATCCCCTGCCCACCAGCACGCCCGCCGGGATCCCAACCCGCTTCGTCAGCTGGATGGGCTTCACCTGAAGATGATCCGGAAATGAAATGAAATGTTTGTGTGTTTTAGGCCGGTTATGTGCACATTGTGTCAAGGAATCTCCAGAGAACCCACGAACAGGCACCCTTTGATAATTAAATCCTAGCAATTGACATACCTTTATGATGTACCATGCGCGTAAATCATCCTCCCATGCTCGAGCTAAGAAATGTTTGGGTGTTTTCAGCCAGCTTTGTGTACATGAAGGCTAAATTGGGCCAAGAACACCCCCCCCCCTTTCCCGACATTGTAATGGGGTTGGATGATACTTGCCTCAGATGCAGGTACCAGAGTTCGTACCCGTGACCTGTTAATCTGCAGCTCAGCCTGCTTACCAAATGACCAGGAGAGACTTCCCTAAAGGTTATCGTTAACATATACAGATATCACATCTCGAATCCGCCGCCTGTAGCTGAGCATGTAGCATCAAACCTCTGATAAAATGATAAAGTGTTGGTGTTTTATGCCGCTTTTAAGCATATGAACGCTAAAGTGGACCAAGGAACCTCCCGGAAGGATGAAGGATGAATGGATGAAATATGACCCAGCTTAGGTGCCCGTGCACAGATTCGAACCCAGGAGATATTGAAGTGTAGTAGTGCGTCAACCACTACACCCTCTCATACTGATAAAGAAAACGCTTACCTTCTTCGGTTCTTCGATCTTTTTTGGGTGATTGTATAAATTCGAGTAAGTACCTACAAGCAAAATAGTATATTTAATAAGAATTATTCCAAACAGTCTCATCTCTAAAGAACAGCATTAAAGCGAATAAGACCATTGTTCTACCTGAACTCAGACAGCTTTACCTTTGTAATCCCACTTGTACATCACATGTACACCATAACCTCAGTGTCATGCCAAACAAAAGCCACGACGCAGCCCATTGCGGTAAACTTGAGCGTCCTTACTGAGTATGGATCCTTACTGATTATGGATTCGCAGTCCCACTTTTCTCCCGGCAGCTCCACGACCATCTTCTCCAAGTCTTCCTCCTCCTCGGAGTCGCTTAGATTGAGGACGCCTTCCGCCTTCTGTACAGCGTCCTTCATCTTGCTGTCAGGCCAAGCAAAATGCGAAGATTGTTTCTCTTTTCCTTAATAAATCCTTACTTTTAATATGATTGACGTGAAATAACTGAGGCGTTTGCTTCGGAACCGGGCACGCGAAATATAGAAACATAACATAAAGCAAACTATTTTGATGTAGAAATCAAAAGTCAAAGTTGGTAAATACGTTAATTAAATTTACCGGTAACAGTTATTATTATCATGAACACCGCCTTGACCCTAACCCTAACAATTCTCACATTTCTCGGTGCGTGTCCTCAAATTCTTTCATGACGTGGTCGAGTATAGCGCTCTCGCCCCCCACCCGGCCAGCGATCTCTTCCTGGTCGAGGGCGCCGATCTCCTCGTCATCGTATTGCTCATACACCTGTACGAAAATGACGTCACAAACGTTGCCATGAGAGTGAAATGCGACCACCATGGGAATACACTCTAGATAACTCGGTCATCGTTCTAGTCGATGTAATCGTATAATTAATCTCAGAAGAGACAGGAACAATTTGCTATTTGTCTTATGTTATAATATAACGTATCTTACTAGTTTCGGAGATTTCAGTTTTCCATATTGTTTGTTTCTGCCTTGCAATAGTACATATTTGACCACACCAACATAGCATTTAGTAATCCCGATCCCTTTTGTGAAGACAAAACAGTATTGCACACCATGTACCTTTTCAAACTTGTCATCCAGAAGGGTCAATCCTTCGTTCCTCCTGATGACCGAGGACGTCATTGAGTAGCTTGTAAAGCGAGACTTGGTCTCCACGTCATCAAAATTGGCCATGCCCGGGCTGCCGAAACCGTCGTCATCGTCGCCAAAGTCATCATCCGACAGCTGCTCGGCCTCGTCCGACGCAAAGTCCTCCTCCCCATCCCCCTCTTGGCCGCTACGATGGGTGGGCGGCTTGTAGAACCTGAACACATCGGCCTCGAGATCATCTCCACGTCCCTCTGCGGCAGCCATGACGCTGCAATAGTGAGAGGAGTTATGAGAACCTGCCAAGCGATCATAGATACCGTATTTTCTGGTGTGTTAGTCGCGGTGGTTCTTTACTCCACGAGGGTCGCCAGCGAATGCAGATATGCATTGAAGATGCTCCATTTACAGTTGCAGTGCGACTTACATCCAATCAGAAGGAGGGATCACAGTAATTATATATAATTATACCGTTTTTATGTTTCAGAATCCAATCGCGCCAAATGGATTTTCCATGAGTTACAATTAATATTTACGCCATATATAAAAATCTTCATTTTTCAAAACTTGCATATAATCAGCAATAACGACAATACATATATGAAAGAAAAAAAAAATCCTTACTCGGAATCTTCATGTTCCAACTCCCCTTGATTGGCCTGCACCATAAAGTCATCCTCCAACTGGTTGTCCGGGTCTTCAAATTCGAAATCGTCGTCCATCGCTGCGACAATGTCAGGATCCCACGAGAGCTGAGGGCCTGAGAGACAACAACACAGGGAACTTTGGTAAACAATTGCCTCCTACAAATGGCTCTGCAGAAAACAAACTCCACGTGTTTCATTACAAAATTTGAGGCGACCCTCCTCTTGTTATGGTCGGCCGTGTAAGAACCATTACCTGTTTGTATGTGTGGAGATTATGAATATATAATCAGACAACCGATAAGTTCAGGCCACATAAGAACCTCTTACCTCTGAGAGGAGCTGCTTTGTTCAGTAGCCCTACATCAGTCTCTGTACTGGAGGCAAAGACGGAAGACGGCAGCTGTAGCTTGGGTTCTTCACTCGCCTCCTGTTGGGGTCATATGTTGCAACATTTTTGGTCATTCAAAGGTATTAACAGCCATTACCCTACCTATGGATTACTCTTAAACCTGCACCAAGATGGTTATTACAAACAACTGAAAAAAGGATATCATTGTTTCAGATAATATGCAACTGCTACTCAAATGTCCGCAAGATAACCTGGTCATTTACATGCTTGCCAGTGCAGTTTAGGAACCATGTGACCGTATTAAAGTCAGAATAATTACCTTACTATATGAAGTTAAATTATAGAACAGGCCAGTCATGCCCTGCAAATCACTCACATCAGTTGAAACATTTGCTGGGTCAGCAGGTTTCAAGCGTCTGGAATCATCACGGGAGGGCTCCCGCACAGGTTCCACTTTATGGAGCTCATCAGCATCTTTCAGATGTTGCAAATAGTCGTAGTCGTCATCGTAGAAGACTCCAAACTTCCTCTCCTCTTCTTTTCTCTTGACCAAGTGCTAAACATACAGATCGCATAGTCCCGTTATATCGGTCATTCCTACCTTACCTGCTAAACACATGTCTTGTCTGATGGGATGCGTCTTTTAGATTGCAGGTACCATGATTAATGGCAAGGGCAAAGATAGAGAAAAAGCAAAATGGCGAAATTGTATTGATAAATTAGTCTGTAACTGCTGTCAGGAGGTACCATAATTATGACCATAGACCTGACTATTCCGACAGATTACAGAGGTCATCAATGTCTTAAACAAATCATATTGCTTTAGAGTCCTAAGTCTTAGACTAAGTGGGCCAGACAGCAACTTGATACCATGTAGGCGCGACGCGACAATGGTTCTACAATCGGCGCCGGGGTAATGGGCTTCATTCGCCGGATCATATATAAGTGTGACTTATACGCCATAAATTATGGTAAATGTCCATTATAATAAAATCTTGTCAACAAGTTACCTCATCATTCGGGGTCCCTGCAGGCAACAGGACTCTCTTTGGAGCATCTTCATCTGCTTGTAAAGGGTCTCGCTGACTACGATGTACAAGATGAAATGTCACTGCATTCTTTTTGTTGATGAATTGTGTCCGCTTGCCAGGCTAGATGATAAAAGAAAAGGTTATTAATATAGGTGCATCAGATCTGATATATCTCTCTAATAGTTAATACCCAGTATATTATTAGTCATCAGATCCTCATTCAGATGTGATGTGCAAATGTATGTAGATTATAACTATTTCATTGTGGAACAGAACCATGAATATCATTCATTCAGTTGTATAATAGAGGGATGCCCCAAGATGAGCAGTTTTTGCTCAATTTTCTCGAACACCAATCAGCACTTGTCTCCGGGTTAACTTCAGTTAACTATCCACTCAGCACTGATGCACCCATTGGGAGCGGAGAAATCACCAAAGCTTAGGTCTAATGAGAAGAGTTTGTTAACCTCATAGTACAATATTTTTCTAAGCTTCCAAGTCTTTGATGCGGCTCTGGCTTCTCTTCCCCCCTTATCCATGATAGCATGAGCATTCAGTCAAACAAAGCTGCTAATCTTATATGCTGATTATGGTTTCTCCAGCTCTGTGCCGTTAATTTGCATCAACAATCTGATCCTAAAATCAGCATTTTGATTGGATCTTCCTGCCATTGTCTGCATGTACACAAAAGGTGTGAATAACAATAATGCGTCTGCTCATTAACAACCAGTCAGATTAGTGCAATGTCTTGTTTGTTCAGAGACAATCAGGCCAATCATATTTTTAGAGACTCCAGAAATCTTTATCAGAACCCCCTGTACTCAGACGGCAAGCCATGATATGAAATCCATGGCCCAGGTCCACCCTACGGCTGGTGGGCCATGTTACAGGGCTAGCCGCTCTTCATTATGGGCGAGCCCAGCCAGGGCCACCCAGCTGCCCCTACTGTGACTCCTGCCGACTATACAAGTCCCAGGCTGGCTCCAGTGGTGGTGAAAATCTAAGGGCAAAAACGTCTGCACTGGGTATACAGCTTGGTTGTTAGCACTCTCCAGTGCCAGTAGGGGCTGAAGAGCTGAGGCGAGGGCACCAAAAACATGCAGATGAAAAGGCCAGTTACTCGATAAGGGTCTATGATCTTACCCATTGCTAAGAGAGGGCATCTGTATGGGGAGCTCCCTGTAGTGACAGTGCATATAATGCATTTAGGTTTTGTGGTAAATACGAAGTTTAGGTATCATAGTACAAAATGATGATGGTTTGATGGATCATACCATTAAAAACACTTAGTCGCCCATACATACAAATCATTCACCCAAATTTCCTGCCTGCAGATATGAGACTGTTGGGGCGAAGCAACAACTGTCTCATTAGTTCAACAAATTAATTGCGGTCCTCTCCTAACTTATATAATTGGGGCACCTGCGTTTAATATCCTCGCTATTCTATTCCATTAGCAGAGTTCCGACCTGACTCACGTCGGGAGATAAGCGGGTCGGTTGCCTTTATTTAAACCTTCAAATGAATGCATTAAATATATATGCCGGTAGAAGGATATGCTGGGCTCGCGCTAGGATATTTTTTTCATTAGCCAATTTGGCTAATTCCGTGGAAAAACATTAGCCAAAATTAGCCCAATATATTGGTTATAAATTGGTTATGTGTTTGTAGTTGAAATTTTATATTCGCCATTTGGCGAGTGTCCAGGAAGTTCTTATCGCCAAATCCAGAATTTTCGCGCCAAATGGCTATTGGCGAATGCTAACGCGAGCCCAGATATGTTAGCTTTCGTTTCAGCGTAAATTGAAAGCAAAATTCAATATCAGTAAAGTTCTGCGATATTTTTATTACACAGCCCATCAAATTTGCGCGGTCGCAGCCCACTCAGTCATTACAACGGCGCTATATGAATGTCAAGGCAGCTTGGATAAACTTTTAAAATATGGATTGATAAGTGTACCATCTGACACTCAGGCTTTGGGTTCATCTGTTCCGACTTGTTATTGTATATGCCCCAAAGTAAATTTACATTTATTTAGGAAGACATAAGGCAGTAAATATGCTCACGCAAGCCAGGACATTGTGATTTCAGATATGTTGCCCCCGATACAAAAGCGCATTCATGTGACATCAAACTTCTTATATGCAAATTACTATGCAGGCAGTTCCATTTATTGCACTCCCGCCTCCTGCACTCGCATTGGCCAATATGTAGTGAACGTGTTTGCAGGGGGAGATACGGCATCAGAATAAGTAGCGCTGATACAGCTGTGGTTCCTTCACCGTGGATATTCAGGTTGGGGGTAGCAAATATCAGAGCCAATTTTATGGCGGCACCCGTGGCTTGGTACGATATGGGCCGGACTGACTGACCAATGATGAATCCCACACTGGCCCCCAACTCTGGATCTGTGAGGCAACCATGTAAAATTAGGCCGAGCGGGTGGTTAGTATTTTAGTGCGCGTCGCATTGGCGCATGTTTCAACCATTGCCACACCATGCAGATATCTCAAAATTGTACAAAAACAAATGAAAATAGGCACACACACATTTATTGAGTGAGGTATTGTAGTTTTTAGAACTAAATTGTGTTGGGATAACCTTCTTCTTCAATCCCAGTCTCACAGTGGCATTATTCAATTCACAATTAAACTTCTAGAACCTGGCAAAGTCAGCGGGGGGTCGCACGAAAGCTGTCAGCTAAGCTTACCTAGTAAGGGTGTGGATTGGTGAAAGTGCCCCCAGGCAAGCCCGCTTTTCTAGGGGCACAACGGTGTCCATGCAAAGTTCTTTAGACGCCAGTCGGGAATCGACTGTAGCTTTTATCAGAATGTGTGCGCGTACAATCATAGTGTTTACGTATTCTATAAATATTGTTCCAGCTTCTGACATCAAGAAAGGGTGTCAACACTCTTTGTTTCGGTTATATTTTCAGAAAGAAATGTTGGAGCACATGACTTTTCCCGACCAACCGTCCGCCATATTTGTTTTGGGCGGATGCCGGGGCCTGTGAATGCAGCTTGGTTCCTCTGCCCCGTTAGCATATGACTCTCCGCTAGAGGGCATTGTCAGATGCACAGTTTGAACTTAAGGACAACGGCAGCGCCCTCTGTCACAGGTAATTCACGGTTACAAAGTCTGGGACCCAGGCTACAAATGGTCGCGGGACTCGGCAGGTGGCGCTGCATATGCATGGCGGTTGGTCGGGAAAAGATGTATGCTCTAACATTTCTTCGCGAAAATATAACCGAAACAATTAGTATTGACACACTTTCTTGATGTCAGAAGATAGAGCAAGGTATATAGAATATGTAAACACTATGATTGTATGCATACATATAACGATCAAAGCTACAGTCGATTCCCGACTGGCGTCTAAAGAACTTAGCATGGACACCATTGGGTGTATATTCGGAATGGCCGAACTGCAAAACGGCCGAGGTATTTAAGGGGGGTAGGGGGAAGGGGGGATGGGGTGGTTTAGTGGGGAGGTGAATGGGGGGGGGGGATCGAGACAGAGCCGCCAACGGATTAGTCTGCACCTCGACGGCTGCATCCGGCACGCGTGGATTAATCTGGTGTTTGGTGTCACTTGTGTTTGTGTAGCTAGCTGCACAGGGTGTGTGGGACCAATATTTACTGATTTTTTAGGAGAAATCTTCACGGCCGGGCCACTTAAGTAATCACTAAATTTTGGGGAATTGTCAACAGCCCCGTAACAAGCATGGATAACATTCATGCGGCCCGTAATGAGCATTGATAACGCAGAATTTGCACATGGCCCGAAATATTTTTCACACGGAAACTCAGCTTCATTCATTCTGATTTCATGCGATTTTCATTATTCAATAATAATAAGCAATGATAACGCAGAAATTTGATGTGTCAGTTGATTTATGCAGCGAAAGATAAAGGAAACTTATAAAGATTTAATAATATGTTATATATATATATGTTATCGTACTGACCAGAAGCCGAGGCTTCACAAGTTGTTATCAAAGGCCACTGTTACTGATTGCTAAAATCAGAATTGGGGCCTCATAAATTAGGATTCATAAAAATGTTTCGTGCCGTGTGGTGTTACTGTTATAAGTTCTTATCAAAGGCCACTGCACATGTGTTGTAGATTCCTATAATACCAATCAAAAATTAAATGGCCATTGAGAAAGCTACGAACATGAAATCGCGTGAAATTGAAATGAATGAAGCTGAGGTTCCGTGTGAAAAATGTTTCAGGCTGCGTGCAAATTCCGCATTATCAATGTTCATTACGGGCCGCGTAAACGTTATCCATGCTCGTTATGGGGCCATTGACAATTCTCCAAAATTTAGTGATTACTTTAGTGGCACGGCCGTGAAGATTTCTCCTAAAAAATCTGTAAATATTGGTCCCATCCCCGCCCCTCCACCCATACACACCCAGCAGCCAGCAACACAAATATAATTGACACCAATCGCCAGCTTCATCCACCAGCCATTTTTGCTCAATCTGTTCCGGAGTTGGTTGTTGTCGTTGCATAATTCTTTATTTGTCGCGACTACACGGCAGTACAGGTCTCGTTTACTTACTGATGAAATAAATAATTTACTTAGATATCGGACTTAGGCATCTATGGGGCCCCGTCAAGCGTGGTAAAGGTACGATATTGGGATTTGAAGCGGGTGCCTGTCGCTCAGTTCGAGCGGGAGTTGGACACCTTGTGTGTGTAGTATGCATTGTGGGGCCCCCTACCCCCCCCCCCCGGCCTCCCCCCTCCACTGATTTACTGTGCCTGTGCTCCCCCCCACTCCCCCAGCCGATGCCGAAGCCGACACCAAGCCAATCGTCGAGGCGCAGACTAATCCGCTGGCGGGCGGCTCGACGACCCCCCCCCCCTCCACCCATGGTAGGGGGTGGTGAGAGCGGCTCGGCCGTTATACCGTTCGGCCATTCAGCATCTGCATGGCATTCCACGTTGTGCCCCTACTACGGCCCTAGTCTGAAAAGCGGGCGTGGAGTGCCAGGCCCCGAGGGACTCTGAAGTAAGGTCATTGACATTGACATTGACGGGTTCTTACCATTGTGATTTCCTTTTTTCCACGAGGGCGTATCGTTGTTATGTTAAGTTATCTGGTTTATGGTTCTTAGCAGCGACAAAATCATAAACAGACACCAGTCGCGGCGTGCAGTGAAGCAAGTTCCGGTCCAAAAAGGGAAAAACACAATCATTATTATGCTGCCGGTTCGCAAGGTGTCGCTGCTTATGAACTATTTGACAGATCACCTGATCACATGTAACCGTTCGCAGCGCCATCTGGCGAAGATTAAATTTGTTTAGGCGTTGAAACGAAGAGTGTACATTTTACAACGTCAACAGCTGACAAGAAAGACAGAAAGTAGGCAAGCGATCTGTAACATAGATAACAAAACACAATTTGAATTTGCCTGCGCGCGGTACCATTGCCAGTTTACAACAGTAGCGAATAGAAATAAAGAGCAACGTAAATGTTGATAAGACTAAAAACAACTAAATCAAAGACTGTTTTTGATGTTCTTTAATACTTTATCTTTCTGACTTTCACTCTTTAGTTTCTTTCAGTCAGACAGACAGTCTTTATCGGTCATCTGTTTAGGCTATCTGTTTATCAGTTGAAGAAATTTGTTCTTCAAAAGCCAAAGTCAGACTCAAACAAAATTTGTCCGTAGAGAGTGAATTTTTGCAGCTGTTCAACTGAAAAAAAAAGGCTAGGCCTACAATCAGGTTTTCACTTAGGTTCGTTCAGTTTACGCCATTTTGGCAGCGAGGTTAGGGGGAAAAACTTTGTGTTGGGCATGGTGTGTTGGGTTTGGTGGTTAATGTTTAAAGGGGTAGAAATAGGGTGCTGGTTGTTATTAATCAGCTGAAACAAGGAAGCTGGGGCATGCAACAGGAGAGGGAATCACTGGGGCGGCATCATCAGCCACATCAGCTGAGTGACATCAGCTCCAATGGCGGGAATACAGGGTTGGGCATAACCAGGTCCGATAAGCTGGCTGTCTGCCTGGAGTAGCGAGAGAGGGTCCCATTCCCCAGCCACATATGAGGCCTATAACGTACCCCTTCACACTTCTACAGTCAAATCATCCAGCAGTCAAAGTGGGCATACACCAGAGGTTTTAGGCTATAATAGATCAAGATTCAAAGCACCTGTGGTTGTAGTTGTTTTAAAGTTCAATCTGGCCACTGTAATATATGTTAAGGATTTACTGGTGTGCGACATGACACGACCACTGACAACAAAATAGCCACCAAGCAAATTAAGCAGTGTGTGGGACATTGGAGGCCTAGGGGATGGCAACACTGGTTCTTTTCAAATAAAAATTTGAACATCATATTACAAATGGAGTATGTAAAGACGCAAAGACAATGCTAGTTATTATGCCACATCACATCTTAATTAAAAAAGTTGCAAGTAAATGATGCAACAAATCTGTCAGGTCTTTGCATAACAGTACACAGGCTGTGCCTTGATATCCTTCTCTCAGGTCTTCCACTTCACCCCTGCCTGCCATTTTAATTGCACTGCCGCCAGCAGCCACATTGATTAGCCGGTACATGGTGGGTACCAAATTTTCTGGGTCAGTTTGGGATTCTTGATCTCTTTTTACAGGGATAGATCTCAGGAGGGGTCCGTGGAGGGCTTGGCTAAAAGATATCACAAGTTTCTCTCAGGGTCCAGGTGTCAGCGGATACTGCATAGATGCTACATACATACTCAGTACTCTCATACATATCATACCTGGCCCTGTAACTCTTGTGAGATAGTATCATATAAATAATTTGACAACATCATTACTAAGCCTAATTTCAACCTAATGCCTTAACGGTACCATTCTCTTCTGTCTAAAACTTCTGTCTGAAAATTAGGATGTTACCATTGCAAGATAGTATCATATAAATAACTTGAATAGATTATTTATATAGATCATAACATAATTACTAAACCTTCCTTGCAATTTTAGATAAAACCTAAATGCTATTTGATAAAATTAGCATTTTGTCATGCATCCTAATTGTGTTTAAAAACAAACAAGGATTAAACTACTTAATACATAGTTATTTTCCATGAGATTAATTCCAGTGCTTCAATGGTGACTTAATAAATTTATAATGAGAACTAATGCCTTTTAGTTCAGTTGAATAGTTCAGCAGTATTAAATGAACAATTGAATACCTAGTACTTTCCCTGGAAAATCGATTCCAATGATTTATATTTTAGTTCTGCATCAATACAACCATTGATTAATCTACAATGTTCTGGTATATATTTCTTTTGTTTTCTACTTTCAGAATCAACATGACTATATTTATATAGTTTTATTTTAAAATACTGTTAAATATATTATTACAATGGTACAGAAACTGCAGCTGGATATTAATGCTTCACCAGGAAGATTTTGGACCAGGTATACACATGATGGAAGAAGAAAATAAATCTGTACTAGTTAGGACTTCTTGTAAATTCTTGTACTGGTACCTAGTTACTTTATAACATTTCTATTGCTATTTTTTTTATTAGATCTAGTGATATACTTGATAATGATTATGGTACATGTACTAATATTGTTATAAATGTTGAAATATAGTACCAGTAAGTGAAATAGAAACTAGAAATGTAGTGCATTAAATATGCAGGCAGTAAGTACATAAATATATATATATTGAATCTAATATTAAATGTTTGAATATATTTATTTGATACTCAATGGAAGCCCATTCTGGATCAGCTAGTTAGCATGTTTGACTTTGGTTGCTTTGTTGTTTCAGACAAGAACGTCGATTATGGATGCTGACCCTGTTGCTGGGCTGTGCTTGTGTGTATGCAGCTCGCATGTCCATGCCTCTCTGTGTGGCCTCTATAGGCAAAGAACTAGGATGGGACAAGACTGACACAGTAAGTCCAGCCTTTTGCGTCCACATGTGTCTTTGACATAAACAGCTCTGTAAGGTGTAGTCTTTCAGTTCTGCTGATAAGATAGTAATTACTTCCATTGGACCAGGATATTAGCCAGAATTTCTTTATTACCAGCTAAAATGTTCACCTCACATGGGTTGATTTATAGACAAATGGATCACACCTTAGCCCTTCTCTCTTGGCCAGGGCGCCGTATTGTCAGCCTTCTTCTGGGGCTACACAATGACTCAGATCCTGGGAGGCTATCTGAGTGACCGGATTGGCGCCGCCCGAGTTCTGATGACCGCCGGATTGGGGTGGGCATTGATCACATTCTGGACACCCTTCCTAATCCGGAGCTTTACGGACAAGTCGATCATTCTGACCGTGGTCGTCATTTCCAGAGTCCTGCTCGGCTGCTGCCAAGGTTAGTTTCTCCATGATCCCGTTTGCTTTTTAACAATATTACGGTTAAAAAGTATATTTTTGCAAAATGTTGTAAGGATAGAGGTTTATTTCTTCCAGCAGTGATAAGACGAATCCAATAGTTATATAGATTAGAAACTTCCATTCATTCTAAGGAGACCGGCATTTAAAAAAAGGTCATAGCAAGTGGAAGAGTGTACAAGATTGAATGGAAACAGAGTAAACATATAAGTTATCACGAGACTTTGTATCTATGCTATATGTTTCTGTTTTTTTCAATTTTGTATGTATGTTTGATTAATTAATATTTGCAATGATTTACCATTTGTAGGCGTTCATTACCCGGGTATATCCAGTATGTTGTCCAGACGGGTGGCGGATGAAGAGAGGACGTTTACCTTCGCTTTCACGACATCAGGGTCTCACGTTGGGTGTGTATAGTCCCTCAGTGGTCCGCGTCTAATGCATCGCCTAATGTAGTTCATACCGCTGCTATATGTGATAATTAGGTGATCAGTGCTGAGACTGTAGTTTGTATATTGTCCTACATATATACAGATAATTTATACAAGTATTTATCTGACATATATTACTTGTTGTCACCAGCCAAAAAGGATTAACGAGCGACGATTATATGATTTCTCTCTGTTTTACAGCTCCATTTTTGCCGGCAGTGTGGGCTCAGTATTGTTGGACAGATTCGGCTGGACGAGCCCTTTTCACTTAATTGGTCAGTGACGATTATCATCGCATGTTTAAAACGATTTGGGATATGATAATATTGCTTTGCGAGTAGATATTTCGTTTTTTGCGGGGGCGGACTGACCTGCTGGTCAACAGGTTATTGGTTCGAACCCTGGCGCTTCCACCTGAAGCATGTTGCATCCAACCCCATTGTTAATTGTCGAGGGAGGTTTTGTGACCCACGTTAGCATTCATGTACACAAAACACGGTTAACTTGGATTTAAGCTTCAAGTTGTTTTAGGGGCCGGCCCAATAGCTCAATGAGCTAGAGCGCTCGCATTGAGTGCTCTGGCCACCTGAGAGACTACCGGCACGTGGATCGATGGTTCGAGCCAGGCAGTGGCCAAGTCTGTGGTCGCAGGATAAAGATCCCATGTCCTTCTTCGCAAAGAGTAGGGGATACCCCCGGGAACATGGCTCCACTGTCTCTTCCTTCCCAAAGTGGTTAAAACGTCCTGAATATACAACCAACCAATCAAGTTGTTCTATTGGTATGTTGAAAATAACGTCCTTATCTCTATTTCAGGCCTATGTGGTATGGGGTGGTTGCTGTTCATGAGGTACTACCTTATAGCACGAGAACAAAATAAGCTTCGTATACTCTCGGTGAAGGAAGATTTAACCGTCGAGCCTGCCCTGAAGGATGAATTAAAGGTTCCGTGGGTAGCGCTATTTAAGAAAGCCGCATTTTGGTAAGTTGTTCATTGTTTAACGTCCGAAGTTTTCATAGCCCTTTATGGAATAGTAATATCATGCATAATCAAAACATAGTAGAAACTATTAAAATAGTAATTAAATGAAGCTTCATTTCTGTAGTTTTTTTTGTTTTTTTAATTATAAAAAACGATGCTTAAATTTCATTTCTGCTTGATCTGATTGTTTTTTTACAGGTCTATCATCGTTGGTCATTTTTGTATGAACAACTTGTTCTTCATATTACTGTCATGGCTGCCTACTTACTTCCATGACACCTTTCCAGATGCCAAGGTGAGAGTAAACCCGGACAATGCAGGTGGTAATATATCCCTGCCTATAGCAACAAATTGTGAAGATCAATTTGTCTGCTGCAAATTCTTGTTACAACAGCTAACAGAGTTCAAATTGTCTCTAATTATCATGTACATATAGCTCTAAGATGCAGATGAAGTGTAATTTGTTGTATCAACATTAGTTCTAGCATATTATAATTTGACAAATAATAAATTTTCGCACATAAATAATTATCTCGAAGGGGATGGTGATGATGATAACAATCACCCTGATTGACACATCTTTGATACGCCACGTTGCCACGTAAAGGCAACTGATATTGCCTTTACGTGGGCGTGTTGTGATGTTTAATGTAATGTATGATAGCTATTATGTGGGTGCCATTGAAATAGATGTCTTCTACATACCCGTATAATAATACATCTGTTATGGATGTGATTTGTATAACAAATCGTCTACTGTGATATGTGCAGTCACATGGGAAAATTCTACGCTACTAGCCACCCCGCTCGCAGAGTATGGATTGGTCCCTTCATGTCAAATTAATTGAATCCGATTCGATTTTTGACTTCCCTTTTGGCCTGTAATTTATGGGGGAGTTTTAGCGACAAACCAAGAAAATTTATACCCCATGTAAATATGGGCGTCATGTCATCACAGGAAAATATATCAATAATTTATTTTCTCGTGTACCTTGTGGTTATCGTGCATAAAATTGCTGAAATACGCCAGTTTCCTTGCAGGGTTGGGTGTTTAATGTTGTGCCATGGAGTGTTAGCATTCCGAGTAACCTTCTTAGCGGATGGTTGGCCGACTGGCTCATGGCCAAAGGTACGTCGCAGTCGAACATCTGCTGCCCTTTCTCTACTGTGCAGAACTGTTGTCTCGCTCTACTGTCAGCAGGAGATCTGACCCGATTCCCTATCACCTGACGATAGACGGCGCTGTTAGATCGCATGGTATAACGTTCAGCTTCAGACTGCGTACCTGGCATATTTTTGGTTCAAACTGTTGGCCTTTCTAAAGCAATTTCTTATGGAGAAGCTACCGGAATGTCGATTTTACATTGTCTCTCTGTAATTCAGTTGCAACAATTAGTTTTGATGCTGTCGCACATTTCCTACAGCTTTCCTCTAGAATATGCCAGTGTCCACAGTGTCTGAGCGCTCGGTAATGCTATGCTGTCTTCTAACCTAGGGTAGCTGCATGCTGCCCTTGGATTTCGATGCCGTGCGTTTGGCCAGCATTGGGCCGGCATTGAGTCCCCCTACGTGCTAACGAGGTGGAAACCTAATTTAATTTGTTTGTGTGGGCTGACCAGAATGGCTTTTTGCAGGGCTGGGTGTTCAATGTGACACCCTATGTGTTTGGTTTGACTGGCAAAGTGGCCAGCGGTTGGATAGCAGACCGACTTCTTGCTCAAGGTATTCAGACAAACTAATCCATAAAACAAATCCACTACGCCGTAAGCCTGAAGGGTTATTGGGTTCACGCTTGCTACTCTCTTCACTTCGATATGAACAGTGTTTATCCGTGCGCGTGGCACCTTTGTGCCTTGAGCTGTTCCAGCGACCGCTGGCTTGTCTTTTTGATGTTAGACCCTCTCTCTCCTGATATTCCTCACTCGAAGTTTGTCATAGTGTGCTATCCGCTTTCTACTATCGTCTGTTACACCTTTCGTAATCATGCCCCTGACTATCCCTGACTGGAGCAGCAAACCTCCGGCGACAAATGGTGGTCTACCATTGATATCTAAGATTTTTTGTCGTTCATTTATTGTTTTCTGGACAAACGAGAGATGAGGGTTATATATGTTTAACTCGGTGGATAAACCCATTGAGTACGTCAAGAATTAAAACATGCTTTGCTGTTTACCATATTGCGCCATTTTTGTAATTTAAGGCCTTACATCAAGATCTCCATTTAGTGATATGAGGGTCATGTGCATAGCTTATCGGTTGACAGTGGCGCCACCCCACCAAATAACAATGCTAACAAATGTACATGATCTAACAGTATGTTAACTTGGTATAAATACCATCACTGTCAACTGATATGTAGTGCCTCTGTTTTACGCATGGTTCGATTTTGGACTGAAGATCGTTTTAAATGTCACGTGGGTATCTTCAAATACCTTTCAATGTTTTTGTGTGTGTGTTAAAATGTGTTAATTGGTTAAGCCAAAAACTCACGTGATTTTTCACTTTTAGGTCGATTATTCAGATGTGATTGCATGCGTGAAGGTGTTTTCGCTACCTACTAAAATATGCATCATGTGTTGCTTAGCATTTAATCACGTGCTTCTAGACCTGAGCCTATACATAAGTACTGCTGTGTGTCATGGGTTGCGGAGATAATTGCTATGGCAGGTAAACTCTGTAGTACTATAGAGGCTTGATTACCTGTGTCCTCTAAAATTATGGTACCGGTAATATGGGTACATATGTAAGGCTGAAAACTTCATCATGTCATCAAAAACTGTTAAAAATTTAATTGGAATTGCTCCCTGTTGATGATATATACATGTCTGTCTTTCTTTAAGGTTATGATAAGACGCTGATAAGGAAATTTATGGCTGTAAGTATTAAACTTTCAGAAACAATTCCTTTGTTAAATTTTTTTTTATTTGTATTTAGGATTTTCAAGTGTATAATCGATGAGCATTCGGTCTTATAGTATACAATAAATAATTACATCACATATTGAAATGACTTGGCTCCGTAAATTACATGCTATTGCCTTCTCTTACCGTTGTCTGTATATATAAATGACTAGGAGAAAAAAAAACCGGTGACGATCGAAATAAGAAGCTTTAATCGTCGGCTATTGGACGTTTTGATGCGCGTTCGCCCCTTGGTTTACCCTGTGGTATTACCTCCCGTGGCTGTGCAGGTGGTAGCGCTGTGTGGGGCGGGCGGCTTTCTGATCCTGCTCACCCACACCACTACCTTCGAAGGCGCCTTGGTGTGCATGGCCCTGGCAGTGGGGTGCTGCGGCTTCCACAGCGCTAGCATCCTCGTCAACCCGCAGGACATCGCTCCCAAGTACGCCGGGTCCGTCTTCGGTAAGTGATTTTTGCTGTATCCGCGATAAATTTAGTGCGGGTGGTTTATATTGCATTCGGGGATATCCCTGCTGCAGTGGTTATAGCGACCTATACGGTACATCAATAGGTCTTGTGTTCGGACCGGGTCTCTATTCTGGGGCATGTTTCATCCATTCATCGTCCCGACAGGCTCCTTGACCCAATTTAGCCCTTGTGTGCAAAAGCGACCTCATTTCCTTTATATTGAATTTTTTTATTCTGTTTAAAAATATCTGCCAAAAGATCTCGTTATACCGTTCTGGTGATTCACTATCTTTGTATTAGAGCTCATGCGTCAATTCGCAGCTCTTGCTGCTGCCGGGGCCGTGAAATACAATTGAAATAAATATGATATACTGCCTCATGAAAGAGTTGCAGTCGTTGTAATCTATTTATAATTCTTTAGGACTCATTTTTTAATGGGCTTCTAAAATATATCTCTTTGCACCACTTACCTTTTCAAATTATACGTTGTTCGTGTGCAGCAACTTAGCTTCGAGCCATGTGTACAGTGAAGTACGTACTATATTTATCATGAACTACCCTTGGATCCGTATAGATTGTGTAGGATGGTACATATCTTAAATCAGCCCGATCAGGGACGATATATATGTAATAAGATATATGTTAACGATATTGGTATCTTTATCTTCAGGGCTTATGAATACAGCTGGAGCTATCCCAGGTTTGTATATTGTTTTCGTCATCGTTATATAGATAGATGTTTACACATGTGAAATAAATAGTGATAAATTGCCTAGATTAGTATTGTGACGAGCGCTTTTTAAAAGCCCTTGGAAATGTATGTTTTACAAGGTACATATTGTGGTGACGTTGATCAAGTTTTTAAAAACTAAACAATGTTTTATCTTTATTGTATTTCGTGCATTTAACATTTGGAAAATATATATAGTTATATAACGCATGTGCCAGAGGTCGAAAGGCTTGCGGTGAAGACTAAGTATTGTTTTACAGGTTTCGTCGGTGTTTACATCGCTGGTTACATGCTAGAAGCGACGGGAAGTTGGTCATCCGTCTTCAACATGACGGCTCTGGTCTCGTTCTTCGGCTGTGGAACCTTCCTGCTGTTCGGCACCGCCAAGCAAATCGTCTAAGCGTTTACTAGTCATTCAACTGTGACAAACCCCTTGTGTTGTCACTGTAAAAGACCGAAGCGTAACAGGTTTCTATATTATAGAAAGAAACACAGCATAAATCGATTTAAGTGAGTGAACTTACTGTTATTGCCTTGTCATTGATTGTGATAAGTGAGTTGTACGCTGAGCCTGTGTACGTCAACGCGGATTTAAGTGAATTTAAGTGGATTTCAGTGAAGCCACGTGTTTCTTTTTAAATCAGTATCTTTGTGTGAAACTGATGAATGGTTTACTCTGTTTACTCTCAGTTTAACTGCTCTGGTGTTTTCAAGCGAAACATTACTTGCTAGCTCGAGTACAGTGAGTTATATATGTGTGTAACCATCTATAATACTGCATTCCGCGAAAACAATATTCTTTTACTTTTTAACCAATAAAAGATAAACACAAAGTACGAACCTAATGATATATTTTACGAAGGTCTCGTTTGTTACTATGTGAGATGCCACATTCCAAGTCCTACAATGAGATCCTTCTATCTATCAAAGTATTAAGATAACCGGCTTTAGCGTGCGGGGGTATATGAGGCGTGGTGGCTACTATGCTACATGATGGGCGGCACAATTCAATGTTCGTCGCGGTGTTCTACTTTACCGCTGTACGTGTGGCAAGCTTTACCTTAATGTAAGGTGTTCAGTTTGGTTTTGCATTGTATAGAGTGCCTCTCTCAGTTGCATGTGCATCAGCTTACACCAATTGACGCCCTGTTACTCCTAACTTAATGCCACTGCCACAGAAGTGTTAATAGGCCCCGTCCGTTGTTTACTGCCGACAGCGACTCCGTGACCTTAGAATCTCTCTCGTCAGCGTGTGTCTGTAAGCAAGGAGTACAAGTATACGTGAATCACTGCTTGATAGACTTCTAATAATTTTATCAATAGCAAGTTTTATTAATACTTTTACGGTTCTGTTTTAAGACGTTATTGTATCCTAGTGGCGTTACTACGACAAATACTTCTTCTGTTGCGCATCAACTTCAGTGGCCTATTTCACGTACACACTTTAGCGGGCTGCGGGCCTTAGTCGGCTAAAATCGCCCATCATTTACATGGCAACTTTAGCCGACTAAGCCCCGTAGTCGGCTAAACTGCGTTCGTGAAATCTGTCACAGAGCTAATGTATCGCTATACTGTTCATAATTCGAAGGCCGACAACTGAAGATTCAACACAGCATCGTCCACATAACGCATCCATATGGGAGGGGGAGGTATTTAACGGTCTATGTTATTATGGTCACTTAGCGCAGGAGATTTCGCTCTTAACATGCCAGCTGATAGTTTGGATGTGTTCGTGGGGATGTCACTAAAGACATCATCGCAACTGTTTAAGAACGCACAATAAAACGACTGCTCTTACCACTCATTCTCTTTTCATGTTGCTAACCATGTTAGTGGGTATGTATTAGATGATTACTCGGTTGAAACGAGGAAAGATCAAATACCAAATGCCGATTTTATTCATTTATGGCTAGGCTGCTGGTTACCTTAGTATATGTACAGTGTAGGAGTGTGTATGCGAACGACTGGAGGGCATGCTAAAAGTTCAAATGCTCAGTTATCTGTCCAGTGCGCATTACATTTACAATTCCAATAAAGAATATGTAAATCTTCAAGCATGCTAATTTTGTTTTGTTTTTTTGTGAAAGTTTAGTTCTACATCACCGCATGCCGTAGTAGTTAGAATAATCACCTCACTCCAAAAAAGAAGCCACAAAACGTCATTCCGTGGCATTCTAAATCTGAAGAATAGCGTTTGGTAAAGTCCGCCAACCAGGAATGATGCTAGCTTTAAAGGTCAAACATGCGCAGAGAGAAATCTGTGTCGAAACTTGAATAATAGTATCGGGTTTCTCCCAGGGACCTGGCTACGTTATTTCCCATTTTGGCGACGAGCATCAGCTTCAATTTCTTATTTAAAGTGTTTGTGCCAAGAGGCAAAAAATATCCGATTGACCAATGCATATGAAAGATAAATATCTTACAATTAATATGATACATTGCTGCTATTTTTAACACCTAAACTCATGCCGCACGACCTCTTCAACGAGCACCACCCTCTTTCCATTTCTGAAAAGCATCGCGAATGAGCATCAGCGTGCGTGACGTCATTAGGGAACCCAACGATAGCGCGCACAGCGTGCCCACTGTAGAGCACTAACGACCGCGCTTGAATAAAGCGGGACTCTTCTTCAGATTCGCGATGGAGTCATCGGAGGAGAAGGCAACCGAGGTGTCTGATAATATTGTAGAAAGTAATGAGGGCGAACGCCAAATTGATAACGATATTGCCCTGGGTGCCGCTCCGTACCAGTTTGAGCCGTATGTACAAGCGAATGTGGCACCCGACCCAGTTCCCCATGCCAGAGTCCTGGACCAATTTGAGAGGCTCCAGCATAAAGAATGCCTAAGTGTATCCAGACTAGATACATACAGAACATACAACATACATGTTAACATACATGTTAAAGTCCCAAGTCTTCAGAGAGCACCCCCCCCCCCACTGGGAAACTGAACATACACTGTTAAAGTCGGGTTCTCCAAGCCCAAGCCCCACCCCCCCGCCCCGGTCGCAATTTTTCAGAGAGCAACACCCCCTTGGGAACCTGAACATTGAACATACACTGTTAAAGTCGGCTTCTCTGAGCACCCGCCCACCCCCACCCCCACGGTCGCAAGTTTTTCAGAGAGCAACCCCGCCCCCCCTTGGCAAATTCCTACATCCGCCCCTGCGATCGTCACAGTTCAGTCAAAGTAGTTCATGCCCTCTCGTCACTTGTTGGGGCCCCCCTCCCTTGGTCGTCAATTTTCATGAATACAGCGCCTTTTGAATCGCCGCCCGTTCTCGCTCCGGTCGGCAGCGCTTGCCCCCCCCCCACCCCCACCACCATGCAAAATTCATATAAATAATAGAAAGAAACAATGCAAGAGAAATTGAACGAAAATATTATGTTTATTACATCTAAATTTCAGTTTCGCATGAGAATAAATGCTGACAGCTATTTGATTCAAATGACATAAGAGTACCGGTAGGTATACAATGACAAGATGTTTTCTTATAATAAGCTTTGGGCCAGTACCAAATTTTGGGGGAGCCAAAAGAGTGTGTCTCGTAACTTTTGCTTTCCTGGCTGCATGATTTGTAAAGAAAGATTTTTTGATGGTGTTCACAGATTTGTGTTCATCCTTTGCAATTGGAACCTGGAAAGCAAATAAGGTCATATATCAAAACTACAAATAAGTGGTAGTGGATTCTGTAACAATTCAAGAAGTATTTAATGAATGAATTAACACAGTTTTCACAATATCATCTTACACACTTTTATCATTGCTTCCGTGAGGATTTTTGAACCCAGTTTTACACTTTCTCACATCATATCAAAAGAATCGTACTCAAGCTATATACTTGATTAAAATGTCCATATATCTTAATTTAAACATGATGAGATCGCTTTAAAAAAAACACACATCCATCCAGAGAACAAAGTGATGCATATGGTTATTTTGTGTTTGGTTTGAGGATTTAAATTGATGCATGAATTAATCTATAAGAGAGAAAAACAAATTGTAGCCTTCAAATAACTGGCACCATGAAAATAGTTTTAAGGCAATATTGCAATACTATGTTAACTAAAGAAGCCATCATAAAATCTGGATACCCAGCATCTTGAAAATAAGGTTCTGCAGAGATATAATAAAGTTGTTTTGCCGTGGCACAAACAGTTTAAAAAAAACATGTCACGCATGTATTTTTTGACTAACAGATTCCTAATTACACATCAGCTCTGACATATTAAACACGAAACCGATTATAGATCAATAAAGCCTTTATTGTACATATATACAAACTTTCCAATGTCTGCAATATACACTTTGACAGAGTTAACGCTGCACAATTCCGCGGACGCAAGAACACCTGTTGCAGGAAATGGACTGGCAATCAGCACGGATAAAAAACGGATGCATTAAGGACGAGGATTCAATACGTTCTCCTAAGTTACCGGTAGTTGACTTTACATGCAGTTTTCAAGAGCACTTAAGCCACATAAGAGCACACCATCAAAATCTTATTAGGACAGTCATTTGCATCTGGTTCTAAACCCTCACAGCAAGTCTGGTAATAATTATACTCTTAAAGGAATGACTGGAATATGTATTATCTGGACACAGTGGTGGTATAATTTCTAACCCTACTACAGTTCTGAAATGCACACTTCTGGAAAAACTGAAATAAACTAGATTGGACAGCAGGTAAAGAAATGTTGACCAGCTTCAGTCACAGTATTACCAACAATGCTTACAGAAAGCCTTGCAAACAACAATGGTTGCCTATGCCTACAAGTTCATATCACTCCTGGCATATTTTGACAGGCAATATAAACGATATGTTTCAGTGTTTATACATACATTTACATCTCACTGCTGCTGCCACATCTTCCAGGTACTTTTATCTTATATTTCATGACATCAGACTAACAACTGCAGAATAAGCTCAAATATTAGGTCTACTATAGACAGAACATGAAAATAACATTATAATAATAAACTCACAACTGTGACCTCTATTTATTTTTTTTTTTAAAGTGACCACACATGATCAAACCCAATATTCCGGCAAATATCATAAATGTTTAACCTTGGTACAGTTACATGCTATTTATCTCATTATGTCATATTTCATCCTATACTGCTGAATTAGTAGGCATTTTAGAAATATTAGTTTTCATCTAAATATCAAATAAAAACTCTTGAGTACATCATCAAGGCAGTTAAAATACAATAAATAATATACTGATTCAAAAGATAAATGTTATATCACTGGACATATCCTAATTTAGGAGTTTATTGCAGGATCTTCTGATGCATCAGATGCAATGTACCGCTCTGAAAGTATAAGTTAGAAAGGTAAAAACATTTAGAGATAGAATGATATAATTTATTTATTAAGAAACGTCAAAAAATATTTAATTTCAAATCCAAAATCCTTAAATATATCTCAAAACAAAATATCCTAAAAAGGTAGAAATTTTTCTTTCTAATTATACATACAATCCTAAAATTCCATCACTTTAATAGTCTTTAAAATAATATATGGTATAGTTAAAAATTTAGCCCTGAAGAACCTAAGACTTGATCACATAAAATTGTCACATAATTAACAGCTTAAAGCTCCTACCTTATCCAGACTTTATGACATACACTCTGCCATAACACAACTTGATGATACTTTTTGATCAGCTGTAATAATGCCAAGTATCTGGTTCTGAGATGCCATGATCTAGATGCAGATCTATATTTTGCAGATGCATCACTTTCTGTTGTATATTGCTGCCATCTTCGTTGTATATCTAAAAGCACCTTATGTGCAGCCTGCTTCACAGTCATCCCCATCGCATACCCAGAAGATACAGTTGCCAATACAACTGTAGCAAATGAGAAAGACTGCAGCCAGAAACACCAGGCTACAAATAGTGCAAGGTTTCCTTTCCAAGAAGAAGCCAGTCAGGTAGAGAACCATAAACATTGCATGGTTGTAAATGAATGCGGGATTGAGAGGCTTGGGTATCAGCAGGACCGGTATCAACCATTGTAAACAGTACATTTTGAACTAAATAGTCATTCTTGTTTGATTGTTAAGTGGTTGCATTTAACGGTGTTGTTTTGTAGTTTATCTTGGACTCGGTTACATTTCCAAACGAGCCCAGCCTGTGGTCCTGATGGTCTCAGTATTACGCAGATCGCGGTGAAATAGGAGTTTAGTAATGTTAATGTCTCACACGTACAATTAAGGAAAAATGTCGCCTGGGATATATTAAAGCTGGTAAATGATGCGGTTGAAGCTAATTACTATTTAAAAAGCAACAGTTTTGCAAGAGTATGACAGAATTCAGCGCAATATGCTCCTTAAATATGAATTTAGAGTGATTTCAAGCAGAAGAACGGTGTAGAGTCGCATCCCAAATGCAAGTTATTGGCGGATTGTTGTACGTGTCCCGGGGGAAGGGGGGGGGGGGCACTACCTTACTGCAGTCGTGTGGGTGTGCGACACAACAGGCATATTTTAAAAATGGACATTCGACATTGAGCCCTAAATTCCGAAACTGGGGGTCAAAAACAACGACATCGACACAGACAGTGGCATTTTAGAAAGCAACGACACTGAACATAGCCAAAAAGCGACACGGATCGTCGTGAAAGATCGATATTCGACACTAAGAATTTTGAAAAATCGACACTTGACACTGGGCCACCCTTTCAGACCCCTCTCAATCAATTCGACAGCCGGAGTCTCCCAAGTTTTGAACTGAGCTGGAATATCACACATACATATATATGGATGGGAAAAAATTAAGCCGGGCTTATATAGTCTATAATGAAACAATGAAGTGAGCTTAGAATTGAAGATAATATTAACGTCACAGATATCTGCAACTGATCTAAAAATGTTTCACATGTATAGGTAAAGATCATAAGATCCTGCTCCTTATAATTTATTATGGCGAACCAGTGGCGCCAAATAATTTAAATGGATAAAGTTTTTATTATCAAAGCGTGCACGTGGTGCGATATCAACCCTTTCATTTGTCTACGGCGACATGCCAGGAATATTCTCCAAGATAAGTCACCTAAATGTGGTCAACTGAGTGGCATTTAGTCATGTACATATATATTAATTACTATTCAAAAGTAATGCAATATATAGTCTATATATGGGCTTTATATATGTACAAACAGCTGTCATACTAAATATTTCATCGAGCAAGGTGTAAATTGATCAAGGGGCCTTGGAGTATTAATAGACCCGATATGTCTAAAGTTTTCATGAAACGCATTTGAACAATTTGCAAAACGGTAAACAGATTACAAGGTCCTACCATGCAGAGGAACTTCCATTCGATTTGTTTCCGTTGTTTCGTGGTTGATAATTGAACCAAATTATTTATTATATTTATGGTTGATTTTCTTGGAAGACGGATGCTGAAGTAGAGGACTGTGGACGGAGGAAATATATAGCAATATGACAAATAAAAGGACATATATAGGAGCTATATATTGGTTTCTTCTAATACACGTGGGATATAGCCTTGGTGTCATGTGGGTTTGTAAGGTAGCACACTATGAACGTCTATGAAACTATGCAGGTTTAACAAGACTTTTCCGATAACAAAAGGTCTATGCATTGTTCCAGTATAGGTACATACGTCCTATACAAGTAATAAGGCTTTGATACAACAACAAAATATTTTAATTATGTAGGAAAGAAAAATTGAAGCATTTTTATGCGATGATAAAAGAGCTCTCCAACATGGCTGCGACATCGGTGACGGTGCATCTCTGCAGTCAATCAATCCCAAATGGTATCGCCAGACTGGAAACCCAACCCGAGGAAAATGCAATCTCCAAAAGGAGGGATATACTAATTTAAAGAGCGCCCGAGCATCCACTGTTCTAGGTTATTTTCTTCGTATATTACTGAATATTTATACCACCCAAAGTTCAACTTCCACTGCGCTAAATCGTCGACTAACCAGTGAAAAGTTCCCCAGTAATTTTAGGCCCACTGTTTATTTTTGTGTCGTCTGCTACAGCTGTGCGGACAACACTGTCTACAGAGTGCACTGCTCAGTGCCAGTCTAGATCTAATCTATCGTGTTCCTCCTCACCATTCAATGCAACTTAATTGCAGTGTTTTATTGCAAAACTAATCATTGCCTGAAAACAAGATGTTACAGTTATAAGATGGTTAGGAAAGTGAGAAAGATCCAGATAGCCCTGAGCCGCTGAGGCTGAAGGATCCAGTAGTCGCAAGCTCCTCTGTATATAAAAGAGAAAACAGTAACGTCTGTTTTTCAGCATTCAGGTTAAACCAATCAATGATTTGCATACTGGTAGAACACATCTAAACTGCAAGATTGCTATATAATTTTAACAAGTTGCAATAGATATTATTAGGATAAATGATATAAACCTACATGAAATACAGTTTTAATCTAATTAACTGTAAGTTTATATACACTAATATTGTCGAGGCTTAGATCTATATCGTAGATACATTTTGAAATTATAAATAAATAAGTTTGATCCAACGTCATCTATTTTTATCTACTTTCAATAGCCTTCATGATGGAGTATGATGGAAGTCCTTCCTATTGTTATTGTGGTTCTGATCAAAGGGATGCTACCATGCTGTTATGTGAACAGTGCAAACGCATATTCCATATTGGTATGTATATTATCAATATTCATATGTAAGATATTTAATTCTATTACCTTACCTATACTATAGAGAGTAACTATTACATACTGGTTTGATTTTATATACATTTACTGTATTATTATAACATCAGGTATGATATTTTGCTTGGTGCATTTTCTTTTCTAATTAAACCCAGGTTTGAATTAATTAAGCCTGACTTTAATAGATATTCATAAAAATATATACCAGAATTTTAATCTCTGACCTGATTAAGTGAGTAGTTTACAACTAAAATTTAATTGCAATTATGGCAAACTTTACAGTTACACTTTGACAAAAGTGGTATATTGATTATTTGCCATGCAGACTGTACTTACATAATGCCATTTGTTTCATTTTAGGATGCCTGAGAACAGGTAGGCCAAGTATCTTTGATGGTGATGTGTTCTTCCGTCTGGTTTGTGGTGAATGCAGTGAAACAGGCGAGGAGGAGTGTCAGAGAATGAAGCTCCAGTGGTAGGTGGTGCCAGAAGAGGGGAGTACGATATAGTGGCAGGTGGTGGCCATGGTGGGGAGTAAGCGATAGCAATGGCAGAGGGGGAATAAGTTATAGTGGTAGGTTGTGGCAGAGGGGATTGTAGTAAGTTATAGTGGTAGGTAGTGACAGGGAAGGGGAGTAAGATATAGTGGTAGATAGTGGTAGAGGGGAATAAGCTATAGTGATGGGTAGTGGAAAATGGAGCTGGGGAGTTAGTTATAGTGGTTGGATAATGGAAGGGGAGGGAAGTAAGATATAGTAGTAGGTAGTGGTAGAAGAGGGGAGTTAGCTATAGATGTAGGAGGTGGCAGAAATGGGAGTAAGCTATGGTGGTAGGTAGCGGCAGGAAGGGAAGTAAGATATAGTGGTAGGGGAGGAGGGGAGTAAGCTATTGCGGTAGGTTGTGACAAGAAGGCGAGTAAGTTCTAGATATAGTGGTAAGGGTAGGGATGTAATGGTCGGTAGTGTATGTGGAGGATGTCAGAAGATAAGGAGGCAACGGTCGGTAGAGGAGGTGGAGGATGTCAGAAGATAAGGAGGCAACGGTCAGTAGAGGAGGTGGAGGGTGTCAGGAGATAAGAATGCAATGGTGGGTAGAGGAGGTGGAGGGTGTCAGGAGATAAGGATGTAATGATCGGTAGAGGAGGTGGAGGGTGTCAGGAGATAAGAATGTAATGGTCGGTAGAGGAGGTGGAGTGTGTCAGGAGATAACGATGTAATGGTCGGTAGAGGAGGTGGAGGGTGTCAGGAGGGAAGAATATAATGGTCTGTAGAGGAGTTGGAGTGTGTCAGGAGATAAGGTGTAATGGTCGGTAGAGGAGGTGGGGGGTGTCAGGAGATGAGGATGTAATGGTCCGTAGAGGAGGTGGGGGGTGTCAGGAGATGAGGATGTAATGGTCTGTAGAGGAGGTGGAGGGTGTCAGGAGTTAAGGTTGTAATGGTCGGTAGAGGAGGTGGAGGGTGTCAGGAGATAAGGATGTAATGATCGGTAGAGGAGGTGGAGGGTGTCAGGAGATAAGGATGTAATGGTCGGTAGAAGAGGTGGGGGGTGTCAGGAGATAACGATGTAATGGTCGATAGAGGAGGTGGAGGGTGTCAGGAGATAAGGATGTAATGGTCCGTAGAGGAGGTGGGGGGTGTCAGGAGATGAGGATGTAATGTTCGATAGAGGAGGTGGGGGTGTCAGGAGATGAGGATGTAATGGTCGATAGAGGAGGTGGAGGGTGTCAGGAGATAAGGATGTAATGGTTATCTCATCGTCCCGGGAGGTGGAGGGTGTCAAGAGTTAAGGATGTAATGGTCGGTAGAGGAGGTGAAGGGTGTCAGGAGATAATGCTGCTGTAATAGATACCAAGATAATTTTATTTCAGTCTGTTAATATTTATGTAGTATGTAAATATATACACCTTCTTTACTTTACACAGGCTGCCTGTTGTCGTTTTGGCTCTCTACAATCTACAAATGTCCGGCACTGGCAAAAGAGGATATTTCCGATGGAAGGAACATATTTGTGCTTATATAGACAAGCACTGGATTCAATTCTTTGGAAATGGGCGGTAAGACCAGGAGAATCTTTCGATGACGCTCAATATGTCACTCCATTGAGTCACTCAATTGACCTTTGCCAGTTACAATAGAGATATATAATGCAGATTAACGTTGGAATGAACAAAGGAACAACAATAGCTATATGGGAAGATCATGTTTTGCGGCTTCTTATTTCCCAGTGTCATCGTTGTCTGCCAGGAAGAAGACCCAGACTTGGCACGGCACGGTGGCCGGTGTCCTGTCCTCGGCCTGCCCCCAGTACTTCCACTCCGGGACCCAGGAGCTGCGGGAGAGCGGCTGGTGGAGGCTGTCCGACTGCAAGCCGCCCGCCCTCGACATACGTCAGTGCCGCTCCCAGCGTTGTCAATTACAAACCGTTTTTGACCCAATTTTGCCTTCATTTGGCTAAAGCCCATCAACATTTTTTTAAATTAGTGTTATGTAACGGGTTATGTATTTCCTTATGAACTCGGGAATCTGCATATTGGTTTTTTGTTGTTAGTGCGCCAAAAGCACCGATAGCTGTAAACAAGTCTAATAAATTGGCTATGTTGTCCTATATTCAGTAGAAGGGGGCCTCCCCAGGTGATATGATCGTTTAGCGGTTGGCAGATCAATCCAGGTCCTGGGTTCGAAGCCGAACTTGCACACGCACCTAATCTGGGACATATTTCATCCATTCACCATTCATCGTCCCGGGAGGTTCCTTGGCCCAGTTACGTGCACAAATGCGGCACAAAACACCAATTCATGTATTCTTCACTGGAAACTGCACAGAGCGCGTTGATTACTTTCAGTGTCGACCAGTAAGAGCGGGAACCGCCGACCGCGCATAGACACCAAGGACCCGACCATGAAGCTGGAGGGACTGCGGACCCGGGCTGGCAAGACCTCCATCCAGGCCGCCATGGAACTCAAGGCCAAGCGGGACGCACTCACTGTGAGCTCACCGACTATTAGTATACCACGTCTGATACCTGACCTCTCCCAATAATAAGGTTATATACAAGATAAGATTTTCGAACACAATACGTAGAGACTGTTTTTACTCTGAGTTGTGCATATTCCTCTTGTGCCTGAAATCCTTTAATTAATAACTTGAATCAGAATCAGAATCAGAATCATTTATTCGATCAAGTACATTAATAACACAAAGTACATTTACAACAGTTCAGTTCAGCTTGATCAGGAGACCCCATTAAGACCTGTGCCGTCGCTTTCATGAGGGCCACCTCAGTTAGAATAGGTACATTGACGATGGGCGGACTTCTGAAGTGAATTTATATGGACAATAGTAGCAAATACAACAAATAATAAATACACAAACAGAAGAACAAAATCAAGAAAATAGAAAAAACAAATAACAAAAAAAACAAAAAAACGCAAGGAAAAAGAAGTTTATATACACCTAGAATCATTTTAAGGACGGATCCAGGAAGGGGGTAGGGGGGGGCATTGGAGGGTGAATCTGGGAAGGAATATTATATTGCTTGACATACGTAACAATTTGGAATCGTACAGTTACTGCTATACCTACCTACTAAAAACAGCTTTACAGTTGTCGCGAAAGAAGAAAGGCTATGCGTCGATATTTTGTCTGTCACCTGCTGCGGAGCTAAATTCAATACATTGGGTAGACTATTTTGTATGCATCTGCGAGCAAATTCATGAAGGATGGGATGAGTACGATACTGATTACAATGTCTTGTGTGATAACGATGAATGTCGGAATGCTGGATAGGTGCCATGATGGAAAAATAAGGTGGCATTTTTTTTTTTTTTTGACACATTCTTATTGTACCTGAGACCATCTAATAGTAACTGGCGTGCCAAGTGATACATAATGTATGATTTTCAGTCTCAAATACATCAAGTAGAGAGTGGTTTTACTCTGAGTTGTACATATTTCTCTTGTACCTGAAATCGTCTAATAATTGTTCTTATTGTGCCTGAGACCAGTTATAATAACTGGCCTGAGTGATAATGATATATAAAATATGGTAATCATGTTGAGTCTGGAATACATTAATGAAATAGACTACGAGACAGGGAGTTGTACAGTTCCTCTTGGCTGTCTGTCCCACCAGCAGAGTGAGAAGAAGAAGGCGAAGGGCGGGTTGCCCACGCCTGGTCAGAGCCCCCTGCCCTCACCCACCGCCTCCCTGGCGGGGGCGGGGACAGTAGTGACACTCGGGCCAGGACTGCTATCGGGAGCCGGGCTGGTTTCTGGATCTGGCTTGACATCCGGACTTGGGTTGGTGACGGGATCAGCACTGGCCTCGGGAACTTCAGTGGCGTCAGGATTCGCTATGGCGTCGGGAGCCGCGTTGGCATCGGGATCCGCGTTGGCATCGGGATCCGTATTGGCATCGGGATCCGCACTGGTGTCGGGAGCCCCGCTGGTGTCGGGATCCGCGTTGGCGTCGGGATCCGTATTGGCATCGGGATCCGCGTTGGTGTCGGCAACTCCTGTTGCGACTGGATCCGCACTAGTGTCGGGGACTCCACTGGCGTCGGGAGCACCACTGGCGTCTGGAGCGCCACTGGCGTCTGGAGCGCCACTGGCGTCTGGAGCGCCACTGGCGTCTGGATGCGGCCTTGGGACGGGGGCTGCGCTGGGGACAAGACTCAGCCTGGAGTCCCCATCCGTCCTGGAGTCACCTCACCCCCTGGAGACCAGCTCGGATGTGGACGCTGCCAACATCAGCTTCTGTCGAGACGAGAGCAGCTCCGGGTTACACGAACTCTCCCGGAATGAGTCGGTGGACTGCACACCTCAGGTTTGAATAAAACTGCCACGTAAAACTTCCTGAATTTACACGTAACTGCTAAATGCTATGGCGCCATGCAACTCGAAAGTAACCACAGACGTCTTTATATAATATCATCGTGGCCCAGTTTGGTTTCACTTGTGCACCAATAATTCAGTTACATATGTCATTATCGAGTAGAATCACCAGTTATATCAGGCGTAGAGTCATTGATCTTAATCTCTTGCCGATATCCATTCTGTCATCACATAAGGGGTCTCTGACCCGGGCAGATAGACACATATGGCATTGCTTGACCTGCAATGATAAAGTAACATGATAAGCGGTGACCCTTATGACGGTTATGCTAATGGCGATAACCATCATTGTCTTTGCAGCGGTCAAGTTCTGGATTCGACCTTGCCTCTGACCTTGCCGACCAGAGTAGCCAGATGTCTTTCTGCAGCTCCAAGTCCGAACATCAGTGGCTTCGAGAGAAGGATTTACTGCCGGAAGGTCAGAAGAACCGCTCCAGATCTGCCTATGGCTCCAAACAGGGTTGCGGGTTCAAACCTCACGTGTGCCTGGGGTCGTTTTAACCTTTCACCTCATTGTCTCAGGGGTTCCAGAGGTCCCATTGATCGTTTTAGCACAAAAGTCTAAACTACCAATCGATCCATTCTTATTAATATTGCAAGAGCCATTAAATGTGTCTCTTGTCACTTCGATTGCTGTGGTCGGATGTTTAATTTGTGGGATCTGGTGGTTGTGTTCAGTTAGTATTATAGTAAATTTAGAATAGTAGTTAAAAGTATAAACCTAAGCACATGCATTTACACATGTTATACGTATTTATTGTTTTCACAAATCGGGCTTATCCGTACAGCATTTGTTGAATATCACATTTTGCAATGTTATACCTTTGCGGGATTGTCTTCAAGACCTACTGGTCAGCCATCAAATCGCCATTCAATCCAACGGTCTCCCCCCCCACCCCCCCCCCCCCCCCTCCACCAGCCACCGTTCCGAATTGTCTGTTCCGGGAGGACGAGGACCTGGGAAGCGACTTGGAGATCGATCCCTGTGCCCTGTCCCCGGAGCCTGTTCCCACCTCCACCCCCTACCTCACCCCTATCACCAGTCAGCTGCCGCGTATGGAGGATATTCTGGCGGCTTTCGATAGTAAGTTGTGTTTGGTTATCTAAAGGATGAAGTCTTGGCTGTGGAAACGGCGCCATTTATGAGATAACCCTATGCTAAGTTTGTACGTGTATATGATGATGGTCTTTGCATCGTCATTAGTAGCCATAGCGACCCTGGTGACCTTATCGAGAAGTCCCTTGACAAGTTTATATATAATTACATTTCGTCAAGATGAGGACCTATGATTTTTTGTAAATAGTATGACAAAAGTCAAATTCATAAAGGCCGTGGAGTCACGTTTCGGTCCAAAGTTTCCGCGAATTTGCCGCGATCGTTTTGAAAATCACTCACGTGAGTAAGCAAGACCGTGCAATGTAAACGTTAAACGTTTACCGCAATGTTATCCTATTTAAAGTAAAGCGATTTTGGGTCAGTAAATGGGGAATTGGGTTTATTATTTTTAGGGAAAAGCAGACAGGCAAAGAGGAAGTCCAGAGCATCAGGATCCTTTGATGGCCTGTCCAAGGAGCCAGCCGGGATCTCTAGTCACAAACACTCCACCCCGGCGAGACCCTTACACCGTGGCGAGGACTCGAGCTGCAGTAACGCCACCTATGAGGAGAATCTGGCCTCCCTACCGGCCAAGAGGATCAAACACGAGATGAGCGACGAGAGCGAGTGGGGCGCGCCGCAAGACGCGCATGCGCAATCGGCGGAGAGCGATCAAGACGCTGCCTGGATGCGCGCGCAGACCAAGCGACCGGAAGCGGAAGTGTCTACGGAAGAGGGCGCGGATTCCGACGACCAGGAGGAGGAGGAGGGGAATCTGGGCGAGGAAGAGGTCAAGGTCAAAGAAGAGGTCGATATGGACGAGCACCCGCCTGCTGAAGTGGTAGGGGAGGAGAGGAAGAGGGCACAGCGCACGAAAGGGGGCGCGACGTCGGTCATCCCTATGGCAGCAAAGTGAGTGCCGTCATAGATATTATGAATATGTACAACTTTTGTTCACTTCATTTAAGTTTCATTTATGTCTTCTAAGAGGGAGGCCATAGAGCAGGGTCACTTCAGTCTATCAATAACATATATAATAACAGACCTGATGATACATACAAACAGGCGAAAGCAATATTAAAAATACCGAATTGACGTTAACGGAAGTAATTCCTGGCAAGAAAATAGTTGTTAGCATGTAAAGGGGAAATCTAAACCTTTTCATAACCCATAACACGCTGCCTGTGATGCGAGAGTTTATTGCAGAACGCGGGCGTGATCCCGTGGCCTGGTAGATGGCGCGTTCAGCTATTGTCGAGTGTGCTCTGCCAGGCCGGCCCGTTTGTGGTTCGAAACTCTGTGTAAATAAATGTTTGCGCCTGATAACAATCTCATTTCTTTCTTCGCAAAGAGTAGGAAATTACTTCCGGAGACATGGCTTCTATCAGGTTAAAGTCTCATACTTTTATTGATCACTCCATATTGCAGCGCCCTCCCTCTGACCCTGTTCGAAGAGAAACAACTGTTGAAGAAGCTTCGTTCCATGGGCGAAGTGGTCACGTCTGACCCGCAGGCCAACCGACTGCGACGGAAACTCATCGTCCGGCAGGTTAGCATTGGTGTCCCACAGTGTATAACCCCACCCCCCCATCCCACCCTCCCACCCAGGGTATTAGCCAGAGACCCGCCTGCCCGCCTGGGCGGGCAGTTTTAATTTTAGCGGGCAGATTTTCAGTTTGGCGGGCACTCAGGCGCTGTTTACCCGCCCAAAAATCGTCTTTTGGTCAGGAGGTTTAGAAGCTAATCATGACGTTCACAGTTTCATATGAACACTTTCTTCTACCAGCCACAATGTTGGCTGGCAAAAAAAAAGACCCTGCTCCCACCCACCCCGCACCCCCACCCACACACGTACTATGACTATATTCGTCTTTAGCAACTTAGAGAAGCTTTATGTTGATGCACATTTCACATTGCTTGATACATGATTTTCCCGCCAAATTGTCTTTGAACATATCTATATTATAGTTTATATATCAGTAATGGCAGGTAATGTAATATTTATATTCCTAAGGGGTACCGTTAGACCATAAACAGCCATTAATGTGTGCACCGCATGAACCTTATCGTGTTAACCTTGGCCCTTGTGACCTTGGACGGCAATTCTTTGGTTCAGCTGAAGCGCGAGCGCGGTATCCCCCAGTTTGACCTTGACACGTACGTCAATAACCTCTATGGACGTCGAGGTGACCACCGTGTGAAGGCTGGGATGGAGGTGAGATTTCCTTTTTTTCCTATAATGGTATATAATCCTGATTTGACTTCTGAAAAGTTTAAGCTACTGTAACAATACATAGCATATAACATCACATTTCAAATACTATATTTTTATTTTATTTTTTATTTTTTTATGCGATACAATCATGTTCCACCCCATGGCGTTTGCTGCATACGTTGCCCTAGTGACAGCCTGGTGTGTACAGCATGTACATACACTGCCAACCACGTGGTTTTCCGTGTTAAACTGCCGTGATTTGTCCTGTTGGCAGGGAGTCTCAGGCTTCGGCCAGGACGACAGTCGGTCGAATCAGAGGATCCTCGACCGTTTCCAGGTAACAAAGCAGACAATAAACTAAACTAACAATAAACTAAACTTTGAGGTGACCATGTGTATATATATGTGTATACGATGTTGGAATCGTCAGAAATAAATTACGTTTGTGAAAAAAGCTAAACTATAACAGAACACAACTGCCTTTCACTGGAAAGGTATTTGTCAATACAGAAGAGTGAGAGGCAAACATCAATTTCATGTTGTGCACGGGGGCCTCCCTGGTGTAGTGGTTAGCGCACTAGACCGCAGATCAATAGGTCCTGGGTTCGAATCCGGGCTCGGGCACCTAATCTGGGGCATGTTTCATTCCTTCATCCTTCATCGTCTCGGGAGGTTCCTTGGCCCAATTTAGCCTGTATGTGCACAAAAGTGGCCTAAAACACCAACATTCCATTCCATGTTGTGCACTGACACTGCAGTTTGGGTGTAATTATGAGATTCTCGGTGAGGTCAGTGATACCGATGTGCACCCGGCCCACCTTGTAACCTGGCCACCACCTTGTTCGACAAGCTACACTGCTGCTACCCCCTCACAGCTACTGTGCATACTCAGCTTTTAACTTTACCTCATTACATGTTAAAGCCCTATCAGACTGCACGCTCTGTTCATATAGATGAGGAGGTAGCTAGCCATCTACACGTGTATTCGTTATTGATAACCTCGTAACATGAATACAATTCAAATACAAACATTTATATGAGGAAAGACAGTCTCATTAGACGTTGAATTTGGTATATCGTAAATCTCTCTCCACCTTTGTCTAATTAGTGCAGTTTGCGTAGCGCCACCATACGGCGGACATTGGCATATCGTACCTGTGCGTGTCACTCTTAGAAAGCCGACTACAGATCAAGTCCCTATATTGGTTAGAAAGCCGGTCTGGGCAATCTAAGTTTGAATATATTTCAGCCAACTCATTCATTGTTTCCGTAACCTAATTTAGCTCTCGTGTGCAAGAAACACTGGCCTAAAGCAACAATATTTGTATCATTCTACAGAGTTACCATCCTGCATACTATGAGAGTGCTGGAGTCTCCTTCCTCAACCGTCTGGTGGGGACGGAGGAAGACCAGCTACAGAGCATCAAGAGTCCGTACACCGCCAGGTAAACATATGGGCAACTCTGTGTCTCTTGGTTGGTGGCTTGCATATTGAGGACGCTGTAACCAATTCTGGTCATATCGCGTCAATGGAAGAAGGAAGGGATGAGCAGAGCCATGTCCCCGGGGGTAACCCTCTACTCTTTACGGAGAAGGACATGGGATGTTTATCCTCCGATCCCAGAGGCATGACCACAGCGGACCTCGAACCATCGAGCCTCGTGCCGTTAGGCTTTCATGTTGCCAGAGCGCTCAATGCGAGCGCTCTAACCCACTTAGCTATCGGTGCGGCCCTGTGTCTGTCGGTATTGGAACCTCATCCGCTGCCTCTATATGCTATGGAGTCGTCGTGGTCGAGAGGTGGCGCCCTCTGCAGACCAATAAGTTGTTGGCTCGAACTCCACGTGTCTTTGGGGCCGTTTTATCCTTCTCATGCCATTGTCCCAGGGAGTTTCTTGGGGCTATTTAACGTTGTTATATACGCACAAAACAATTGAACATCAGTCAGTCATCAGTATCCACATTCTATTTTTGTGCAGTCTTCGCTGCAGTCCTCATTACCATACAAGTCATAAAAAATGATAATTAACATCTTATTCGTTGGTGGTTACAAGCTGGTGGCAAAGTTCATTTAATTATGTAAAACGCTTGCCGTTTGTCAATCAGATGCAAGACATTATATTTGAGACAATTTGGAAGGACGGGCAAAAAGCCACATTATTGTAGACTTGTAGTAAAGATCGTTGTTTGGTGACATTGGATGTGAGCTGTGAGCTGTGAGCACTGTGTCCTCAGGGTGCTGAAGCCGTTCATATGGCGAGACTACGAAAGCCGACCCGCCAAGATGAAGCTCATGGAAGAAGTGAAAGCTTACCCACACAGGTGAGAGGTTACCCACAGATTCAAACAAAGGTTACCCACACAGGTGAGAGGTTACCCACAGAGGTCAAACGTTACCCACACAGGTGAGAGTTTACCCACAGAAGTCAAACAAAGGTTACCCATATAGGTGAGAGGTTACCCGCAGAGGTGAAACAAAGGTTACCCACACAGGTGAGAGTTTACCGACAGAGGTCAAACAAAGGTTACCCATATAGGTGAGAGGTTACCCGCAGAGGTCAAACAAAGGTTATCCAAACATGCGAGAGGTTACCCTCCCTGACCTCGTTTCTTTTCTTAGTATCGATGACCGAAGGTCAAACATACCAATGATCCTTACCTGGACATGTTTCGAGAGGAAAGATCATATGATTAGTAGCAAAACATGTATCCAACGATCGGTTTCAGCCTGTGTATAGGCAAATATATATTGACTATGTAAACGTTTTCCCTTAAGATCTGACCCGACGTGGGTGGCACCGCCCCCAGCCCCCGTTGACTACTGTTACGTTCGGCCGCAGCACATCGCCTCCATCAACGCCCTCTGCCGGGAGTTCTTCTGGCCCGGAGTGGACCGTGAGTAGTGGAGATTGCTATCTTGTAGGCTGTCATAGCCGACATACTCAGCGAACATTGCTAGTCATGGTCCCCGTGCACAATCCGCATTCCAGCGAAACAGCTGGATATAAATGCCATTTCGTTTCATTAAAAGTTACGAACTCGTAATCCTATCTTTAGCATGCTAATTTAACGACTGATTGTAAGTTTACGAAAAACGGGAATAACGGTTCTTTCGCGATTATTAGTGCGCAGCCATTGCAGGGCAATTTATATTCCATCTGATATTATTCATAAATGTTTGTAAAAGATATGGAGATCTTGGTGAAATGACCCCTTGGTCCCCACAATCCGCATTCCAGCGAAACCGCACTCTTTACATAACTGTGTTTTCTTTTATTGGTATTTGGTATGATTAATTTTAGATAATGTGAAGGTTATTTTTACTGCTGTTACAGGTAGATGATCTAAGCTATGATTTTATTTTAATTTGACGTTTGGCTCCCTATATTGAATTTGCTGCGTTTGTCCTTGCAGTATCCGAATGCTTACAATACCCTGACTTCAGCTGTGTGGCTCTTTACAAGTAAGTACTTTCTTTTGCTGCCTGCCTAATGTTACCAAATCCTCAAAGGAATCAAATCTGATTTCATGAATTATGGTAATAGAGTGTTCAACTTGATTCGATTCCCAGTCGGCAATAGGGGTGATCAGAACCTAGAACTGAATTTTCAATTCGGTGCCAAATGCCGTAGAAACCACATGGAACATAATTTTCATTTCGGTGCCCAATGCCGTAGAAACCACGTGGAACAGAATTTTCATTTCGGTGCCCAATGCCAGAGAAACCATATGGAACCGAGGATCTGTCACCCATGCGTAGCAAGTGCGAAAGTCTGTCCTCTACGCGTGGGTGCCTTTGATCGGCTCTGCCAGTAGAGGGCAGCATTGTACTAAACGGTATAAATACGGAATTCGCCAATGGAATGAAAACAGGCGGACATCACCCATTGCTGTAAGGCAAATGGGTAAAGTTTTGTATTTATAAACAACCACGCCGTGTTAATTCGGAATGCATGACGCCGGACTATCACATATGTCACATATTGAGGACGAATTATTTTTGCAGAAAAGTGGTGATCGGTTTCGCCTTCATGGTGCCTGATGTCAAGTATAATGAGGCGTATATCTCCTTCATCTTTACCCACCCCGAGTGGCGACGGGCGGGCATCGCCAAGTTCATGTTGTACCACCTCATACAGGTTTGTGACGCCAAGTTCATGTTGTACCACCTCATACAGGTTTGTGACGCCAAGTTCATGTTGTACCACCTCATACAGGTTTGTGACGCCAAGTTCATGTTGTACCACCTCATACAGGTTTGTGACGCCAACTTCATGTTGTACCACCTCATACAGGTTTGTGACGCCAAGTTCATGTTGTACCACCTCATACAGGTTTGTGACGCCAAGTTCATGTTGTACCACCTCATACAGGTTTGTGACGCCAACTTCATGTTGTACCACCTCATACAGGTTTGTGACGCCAAGTTCATGTTGTACCACCTCATACAGGTTTGTGACGCCAAGTTCATGTTGTACCACCTCATACAGGTTTGTAACGCCAAGTTCATGTTGTACCACCTCATACAGGTTTGTAACGCCAAGTTCATGTTGTACCACCTCATACAGGTTTGTGACGCCAAGTTCATGTTGTACCACCTCATACAGGTTTGTGACGCCAAGTTCATGTTGTACCACCTCATACAGGTTTGTGACGCCAAGTGCATGCCCAGAACTGTTATTGATTTGGAATAGTGCATGCCCAGAACTGTTATTGATTTGGAATACTTTTCAGCCGGAATTGTATATGTGAAACATTTTGGAAACAAGTTGGATTCGCGCGCACTATAAGTCATCAAATCCAGACACTGCTGGACGTTTTTTGCTACTTAAAATATGGTAATCGAAGATAAAAATAGTCGGATTATATTAACTGATTTGAACATTTGATCAGATCCGTAACTTTCGAATAACTAGTGTAAAAGTCCCTATTCAGATTCCAGTTGGTGTGCTTACTGTTTTTAACACGGCGATGTCATTGTACGATTTGCAGACATGTATGGGAAAACACGTGACCCTGCACGTGTCGGCCAGTAACAACGCCTTGCTGCTGTACCAGAAGTTCGGTTTCAAGTGTGAGCAGCTTGTGCTGGACTTTTATGACAAGTACCTGCCAGAAGACTCAACAGAGTGTCGCCACGCTTTCTTCATACGTCTCAGGAGGTGAAACTCTCTTGGTGTCCATGTTTGTCATGTCCGAGTACTGAACAATGTCCGTGGCGTCCGACTTTCGGGTGATTGAGTACCAATTATTATTCGTGGCGCCCGACTACTAAATTATTTATTGTAATTACAAAACACAACCTACTACTGAACAAAATAGGCTCAGTGGCAGAAGAGCACGGAGGCTACATGGCCGGAGCAAAACTGTGGACATATGACCCTGCGATCGGCGTCGAGGCGAATGAACCGCGGTTTTTGCCAGTGTGTAGCTGAGGATTTCAGGGTGTACTGCGGCAGATCGTATGGAATTCATTGTGCACCGGACCCATTCGAATTCGGTGTGCACGGACCCATTATAATTCGGTGTGCACAAACCCATTGGAATTCGGTGTGCACCGTGGCGGACCCAGCGAAATTCGATGTGCATAGTGGCAGACCCAGCGGAATTCGATGTGCACAGTGTCGCACCCAGTAGAGTTCAGTGTGCACCGTGGCGGACCCAGTCGAATTCGGTGTGCACAGTGGCGGATCAAGCGGAATTCGGTGTGCACAGTGGCGGACCGTGCGGAATTCGGTGTGCACAGTGGCGGATCAAGCGGAATTTGGTGTGCACAGTGGCGGACCATGTGGAATTCGGTGTGCAGTGGCGGACCCAGCGGAATTCGGTGTGCAGTGGCGGACCCAGCGGAATTCGGTGTGCATAGTGGCGGACCCAGCGGAATTTGGTGTGCACAGTGGTGGACCCTGCGGAATTCGGTGTGCACAGTGGCGGATCAAGCGGAATTCGGTGTATGCAGTGGCAGTATGTGGATTGGAAGGACTCGTGGGAGTGGCTGGGTGCATGCCAGCCAGTATGTGGATTGGAAGGACTCCGTGGGTAGACTTGTGTGGGTTTGTATGGAAGAAGCCAATCACAACAGGAATGACGTACTGTTTACTTTATTAAATTTGTATGTAAACAAAATTGTGTATAATTATTTACAGAGCTCAAAAAATCAACATACACATTCTAAATCGATACATTCGGACCGCCTTACGACGGTGGCAAAGATCACAGAACAAACGACACAGAGATACGAGTAGCAAGTTAACGCCCCCAGTCTCCGCTAGAGGTCACCACCGCTCGTGTCTATAAGCTCTTACCATACGCTCGGCTCGGTGTAAAGCTATCCGATTTTGGCCAAGTGGCTGTTCCAGCATTCCGACCTGCTCATCACTGTTCGTAGAGGGAGACTTGCGGGACAACTGTTCACCTCCATCCTAAACATTGTTAACGAGTTAGTTCTACGTTGCACCGATACCCAACGGGTACACTATTTGGTTTTAGTCGTCTGTGTATTACTGGCGCATCCTTTACACGGATATAATAGCATCAAACTAAACCTTGCTACACGCAGCAAAACCTACCGTTATGCACCGACGAACTGAGTGACTTTTGGGGTTCTATTTATACTTGTCCGTCCCGGAGAAATGCCCCAATGTTAGTCTACGTTACCGAGATCGTTTTAACTTACTTTTATACAAGAGATCCAGACCGTTTGGACTTTTGGTCAGGTGCTGTCTAAAAGCGCAATCCACCCTGGCGTCAGTGTCGAAATAATACTGTGATGTTGACTCCAGCAGTGTGCCCTGAACAGTCTGTGTCTCACTGTAACGCCCGAGCAGATCAATCTCAGAAGACATTACCATACCACCTGTTCCAGGCCCGAGAAACAACAGCCCACAACATCTATAGCTGTCGTTTACAAATCCGATAGCAAAAATAGCAATGCTAACTTGGTGTTGACGCTGTGTGGTTTTCTCGGCTACATTGCTGGCACGACGCCCTATATGTATCTATATCCTGCCGCAGTTCAGCGAGTTACTCCGCCAACCCACCCACCACAGAACACGTGACATTTACAAGACGACAACTTCCAACAGATTCCGCTCCTCTCTCTCTCTCTCTCTCTCAATGTGATTCCCCCGCGGGCAGAGCTCTCAGCAACACAAAAATGTACAAACAGTAGACTGACAACACCGCATATTAAAGTAATGCCACATAAACGGTTACAAAGAAAAGAGGACGTCAGCAAAAATATCACTTCATCTGTTATCTTCATTTTAATAGACATTACCATACAATACGAAACAAATAAATAAAGGAAATTACAGGGGCGGGAGAGCTTCACCCACGTAAACCAGGCTACAATCCCCTCTCACACACGGCCTGAGTTAATACCAGGCTACAACCCCCTCTCACACACGGCCTGAGTTAATACCAGGCTACAACCCCCTCTCACACACGGCCTGAGTTAATACCAGGCTACAACCCCCTCTCACACACGGCCTGAGTTAATACCAGGCTACAATCCCCTCTCACACACGGCCTGAGTTAATACCAGGCTACAATCTCCTCTCACACACGGCCTGAGTTAATTCCAATCATCTGAGAACAATGTGCAAATTGCTTAGAAAAAAACCCTTCTATATTAGATTTGTAAAAAACAAAACGACGTTCATAAGAATATGTGAAGCGTAAACGTTTCTATGGATACATACATATTTATAACAGGAAGCAGCAGATTGAACAATCATTATTACAATATTCCCTGACTGGCGAAAAAAATGGCTGCCTTTAACATGGACCGAGAGAAATGTACAGATCGCTGTCACTCACTCCGCACGTCGCTCGCAGAAGTCCCTCCCAATACTGGCACACAAATATGGCACATTCAGACAGCCGATGTGTCCGCCTTCGAAGGCTTCGGCAAACTGGCGATAAAAGCTGATTCAAACACACAACAGCAACACTGGTTAGTCGCAATCACACACACACCTCGGGGATCGACTGGTTCAACAACAAACACCGTGAAGTCCGCTTACACCGTGGCGCTATCGCCCCATACAACACGTATACACCCAAAGCGTCGGACTTCTAGACAGAACCACCCGCCAATTTCACCCCCACCCCCACCGCCATCTGTCCTACGTTGAGTGATAATACCACAACATTACGCTCCAGTTAATAACTACAGAGTAATTTTTACGATGCATGTCTAGCATATACCTACGATTCTAGCCGCTAAGATCTCCAACACGTCTTGTCAACAATTCTCTACCCGATCTAAGTGACCAACGATTATCTACATGGTTTTTTTCTCTTTCACATTCAAGTCATAAACAAAACATTAAAAAAAACTTTGCAATCCCGGCCAACGAACTCAGCGAGATCAAATCACCTTGATTCCCAAGGTGACGTGGTTTCCATGGGAACCAGTGTGTAGCAATCCCATATCCCATTTGAGAAGAAAAATTCGACAAATACTTCTCCTAAACTATCAACCATGGGAAAAGTGGCGAGTTCAGAAGATTATCCTGGGGTGAAGTGTAACACCAGAGCACGTCCTGCTCATTAACAACAAACGCGGCACGATGAAATACAAACGGCACTTTGGGCAATTTCCTGACAAAGATGTTCTTCTCAACGTAACATCGCATCAGATATGGCTCGTATAACGCTAACCGATGAAGAAAACTACACAAGCTGCCATTTCTCCCCATGCTATGGTGCATAATACTGGAAGCCAAAGTCGACAAATTCGTCGGATGGAATTGACAATTCAGGCCGCGGTGCATCATATTCTTGCAGCAATGGGTTTCCGCATTTGTAATTGCCTGTCAAATCGTGAGATTTCACCTGACGCTACCAACCTCTATAAAAATAATGCCTCTGTTGTTTGGTATCAGCATGCTGAGTCAACCTTGATAGATACTCGTCCACTATAGCAGATCAGGAGTAACGAGAAGCGATGTTAATAATAACGAGACGAGGGAGACCCACCTGTAACTATAGTAACCATAACGATTGACCATAACGAGTGGAGGGGGGAGGGCGGGCACGACGCTTCAGGCATGAACGACCAGTTACATTTACTCCCAGACTCCTACTACACCTGTGCCGCCTGTAGATAAGCTGTCTCACTATGTGACACCTTCCACACCTGTCCCCGCAGCGCCCTGATTAGCACCTTCCACACCTGTCCCTGCAGCGTCCTGAGTGACACCTTCCACACCTGTCCCCGCAGCGCCCTGGGTGACACCTTCCACACCTGTCCCTGCAGCGCCCTGGGTGACACCTGCCACACCTGTCCCCGCAGCGCCCTGGGTGACACCTTCCACACCTGTCCCCGCAGCGCCCTGAGTGATACCTTCCACACCTGTCCCTGCAGAGCCCTGGGTGACACCTTCCACACCTGTTCCTGCAGCGCCCTGAGTGACACCTTCCACACCTGTCCCTACAGCGCCCTGGGTGACACCTTCCACACCTGTCCCTGCGGCGCCTTGGGTGACACCTTCCACACCTGTCCCCGCAGCGCCCTGAGTGACACCTTCCACACCTGTCCCTGCAGCGCCCTGAGTGACACCTTCCACACCTGTCCCTACAGCGCCCTGGGCGACACCTTCCACACCTGTCCCTGCGGCGCCTTGGGTGACACCTTCCACACCTGTCCCTGCGGCGCCTTGGGTGACACCTTCCACACCTGTCCCTGCAGAGCCCTGGGTGACACCTTCCACACCTGTCCATGCAGCGCCCTGGGTGACACCTTCCACACCTGTCCCCGCAGCGCCCTGATTGGCACCTTCCACACCTGTCCCCGCAGCGCCTTGAGTGACCCCTTCCACACCTGTCCCTGCAGCGCCCTGAGTGACACCTTCCACACCTGTCCCTGCAGCGCCCTGGGTGACACCTTCCACACCTGTCCCCGCAGCGCCCTGAGTGACACCTTCCACACCTGTCCCTACAGCGCCCTGAGTGACACCTTCCACACCTGTCCCTACAGCGCCCTGGGTGACACCTTCCACACCTGTCCCTACAGCGCCCTGGGTGACACCTTCCACACCTGTCCCTGCAGCGCCCTGGGTGACACCTTCCACACCTGTCCCCGCAGCGCCCTGGGTGACACCTTCGGCACCTGTCCCTGCAGCGCCCTGGGTGACACCTGTCCCTGCAGCGCCCTGAGTGACACCTTCTACACCTGCGCCCTAAGTGACACCTTCCACACCTGTCCCTGCAGCGCCCTGAGTGACACCTTCCACACCTGTCCCTGCAGCGCCCTGAGTGACACCTTCCACACCTGTCCCTGCAGCGCCCTGGGTGATACCTTCCACACCTGTCCCCGCAGCGCCCTGGGTGACACCTTCCACACCTGTCCCTGCAGCGCCCTGAGTGACACCTGTCCCTGCAGCGCCCTGAGTGACACCTGTCCCTGCAGCGCCCTGAGTGACACCTGTCCCTGCAGCGCCCTGAGTGACACCTTCTACACCTGCGCCCTAAGTGACACCTTCCACACCTAAAGCGACTGTTACCGCTTCCCCGCCGTCTTGCTGTTGAAGGATTTCCAGTTCTTCTCCTTGCCGCCTCCCGACCGCTTGATGGGGTTAAACATAGGCGGCGCCTCGCCGGCCAGGCCGGGTCTGGGTCCCAAGGGGGCCCCGAAGGCGGCCCTGGTCAGGGCCAGTTCAGTCAGGATGCCCTGGCGCGGGGCCAGGTCAGAGCCGAAGGGCGGCCTGAAGGTGGGCGGGCCGCCGAAGCTGACGCCGAACGGGGGTCGGGGACCCGGCGGGTACTCGGCCAGCATGGCGGCCAGGCGGGACCCGTCCAAGTCGAACCTCGGCAGGTCCATCCTGGGCGGCATGAGGCCCCCGCCGGCCGCCGAGTTGAGCATGTGCTGGTGGGCCAGGACCTCGGTCAGGGCAGCGGCGTGGGCCGCGGTGAACGGGCCCTGGCTCAGGGCCGACTGCGCCGCCAGGTCGGCGAAGGAGGAGTGGGGCGGCAGTTCGGCGCCGGCCCGGAGCAGCGCGGCGGCGGCGGCCGCCTGCGCCGAGACCCTCCCCGAGGGGGGCCCGCCGCCAGCCATCGTCGACCCGGGGCTGGGGGCGCACTGGTTGGATGACGAGGAGGAGGAGGTGGAGGCGATGGCGAGCACAGAGCGACAGGGCATCCCGGGGGAGGCGGGCCGCCCGCCGTTGGATGCCAGGGAGCTGCCGCCGGCGGCCGCCACGTGCGGCGACACGGACTCCAGCAGCAGCTGGGGGTACGGCTGGTGGGCGGCGGCGTTGGCTCCCGGCGACAGCCTCTGTCCTTCCGCAACTCGCGGGCCGCCGCCGGCCGGGAAATCCCCGGCCAGGCCCTCCCCTCCGCCGTAGGCGGCGCCCTCCGCCCTGCCCCCACCGCCGCCGCCGCCGCCGCCGCCTCCACCCCCGCCGGGTGAATTGTGGCGGGACTGACTCTTCTCCCAGTTTTTACCTTTCGGGTGAAATTTACCGTATTTGGCTTCGTGCGGCGACGTGGCTTTCGAGGAAATCTGGGTCTTCTGGCGACCGAAAAACTTTTTCTTAAAGTGTCGGTCGTAGTTGCTGTACTTGTCGGCGGCGGCGCCCGGGTCGTTCTGGATCGGGCTGCGGGATCGGGAGCGTGAGCGCGTGGGCGACGAGGTCCGCGGCGCCTCCAGCTGGGACAGGCTCTCCGTGCTACTGTTGAAGCCCGGACTTCTGGGCGGGGACGCGCCGCCGGCCGGTGCTGCCGCCTGGCGGCCGTGGCCGTGACTGTGGCCGTGGCCGTGGCTGTGGCGGGTCGGGGTGCGCTCCCGGGGATGTGCGGCGGCGGGCTGCTGGGGGCCACCCAGGCGGTGCTCCACGGGCGGCGTGCCCGGCGGGTGCCGCAGCAGGGCGCGCTCGTAGCCGTCGGCCTCGCTCTCCTTGCCCAAGCCGGAGTCCCGGGAGTCGCTGCGGGAGTCGCTGCGGGCGTCCTTGGACGGCGGGGGCGGCGGGGGCAGCGGCAGCGGCGGCGGCGGCGGCTGGTCGGCCGGCCGCTCGCCGCGCCCCCCCTCTGCGCCGGCCAGGGAGCCGCCCGCCCCGCCGGGGGACTCCCCGCTCCGGCGCCTCGCCTCCCTGCTGCGGTCCAACTCTGAAGAAGCAAAGCCGAGGAGGGCGTCAAAACTGCTGTTGATCTGGGCCTGCCACCGGCGGGTGGTGGGAGAGTCCTTCAGCCGCTCGCCCTCGCCTGCAAGCAAAGAAAGCCATCAGAGCACCAGGCCGAGGAGGCGTGTTGCGGGTCTGGTCCGACACGGCCGCGTCAGGCCCGACACTGCGGGTCAGGCCCGATACTGCGAGTCAGGCCTAGACCGCCATTCTTCAACCCATGACGTCACAACCCAATCGTCAACCTAGGCCTTCACTTCACTCAAAGTTCAACCTAGTCGTCAACCTAGGCCGTCACTTCACTCATAATTCAACCTATGGCAATAACCTGGGCCATCACTCCCCTCAGAATTCAACATATGGCGTTAACCTAGGCTGTCACTTCACTCACACTTCAACTCAGTCGTCAACTTTGGCCGTTACCTCACTCATACTTCAACCCAGTCATCAACCTAGGCCTTCACTTCATTCATCTTTCATCCCAGCTCTTCAACCTAGGCTTTCATTTCACTCATCCTTCATCCCAGTCTTCAACCTAGGCTTTCACTTCATTCATCCTTCATCTCAGTCTTCAACCTAGGTCTTCACTTCACTCATCCTTCATCCCAGTATTCAACCTAGGCCTTCACTTCACTCATCCTTCATTCCAGTCTTCAACCTAGGCCATCACTTCACTCATCCTTCATCTCAGTCTTCAACCTAGGTCTTCACTTCACTCATCCTTCATCCCAGTATTCAACCTAGGCCTTCACTTCATTCATCCTTCATTCCAGTCTTCAACCTAGGCCATCACTTCACTCATCCTTCATCTCAGTCTTCAACCTAGGTCTTCACTTCACTCATCCTTCATCCCAGTATTCAACCTAGGCCATCATTTCACTCATCCTTCATCCCAGTATTCAACCTAGGCCATCACTTCACTCATCCTTCATCTCAGTCTTCAACCTAGGTCTTCACTTCACTCATCCTCCATCCCAGTCATCAACCTAGGCCTTCACTTCATTCATCCTTCATTCCAGTCTTCAACCTAGGCCATCACTTCACTCATCCTTCATCTCAGTCTTCAACCTAGGTCTTCACTTCACTCATCCTTCATCCCAGTATTCAACCTAGGCCGTCACTTCACTCATCCTTCATCCCAGTCTTCAACTTAGGCCTTCACTTCACTCATCCTCTATCCCGGTCTTCAACCTAGGCTTTCCTTTCACTCATCCTCCATCCCAGTCTTCAACCTAAGCCTTCACTTCACTCATAATTCAACCCAGTCTTCAACCTAGGCCTTCACTTCACTCGTCCTCCATCCCGGTCTTCAACCTAGGCCTTCACTTTTCTCATTTTTCATCCCAGTCATCAACCTAGGCCATCACTTCACTCATTCTTCAACCTAGGCTTTCACTTCACTCATCCTTCATCCCAGTATTCAACCTAGGCTTTCACTTCACTCATCCTTCATCCCAGTCATCAACTTAGGCTTTCACTTCACTCATCCTCCATCCCAGTCTTTAACCTAGGCATTCACTTCACTCATGCTCCATCCCAGTCTTCAACCTAGGCATTCACTTCAGTCATGCTCCATCCCAGTATTCAACCTAGGCCTTCACTTCACTCATCCTTCATCCCAGTCTTCAACCTAGGCCTTCACTTCACTCATCCTCCATCCCGGTCTTCAACCTAGGCTTTCATTTCACTTATCCTTCATCCCAGTCTTCAACCTAGGCCTTCACTTCACTCATCCCCCACCCCGTTTTCAACCTAGGCCTTCACTTCACTCATTCTCCATCCCAGTCATCAACTTAGGCTTTCACTTCACTCATTCTCCATCCCAGTCTTTAACCTAGGCATTCACTTCACTCATGCTCCATCCCAGTCTTCAACCTAGGCATTCACTTCACTCATGCTCCATCCCAGTATTCAACCTAGGCCTTCACTTCACTCATCCTTCATCCCAGTCTTCAACCTAGGCCTTCACTTCACTCATCCTCAATCCCGGTCTTCAACCTAGGCTTTCATTTCACTTATCCTTCATCCCAGTCTTCAACCTAGGCCTTCACTTCACTCATCCCCCACCCCGTTTTCAACCTAGGCCTTCACTTCACTCATTCTCCATCCCAGTCTTCAAACTAGGCCTTCACTTCACTCATACTTAAACCCAGTCGCCAACCTAGGCGGTCACTTCACTCATCCTTCAACCTATGGCTTTAACCCAGTCGTCAGTGAAGGCCGCTAACTGTCCAACCTATGGCCATGACCCCCTCCCCCTCACCCCCCCCCCCCCGCTCCTCCTCCCCCAGTGTACATGAAGACAGACGACAAGAGACATGGGAAGCACTGGAGCACTAGGGTGACGCCTTCTACGGGACCACCTACACAACACGCAGGACAAACATCATGCACAACAAACATCAAGGAGAGAGAGGGGAAAAGACGGGGAGGGGGGGAGAGAGCAGGCAGCCTGGGCGGAAACTCCCATCAGACCGCTTCAAAGGAAACAATAAATAAAGCATGCTTAAACATTCAAAGTGGGTCTCTGTGTGTCAGTGTTGTATGTTTAAATGTGCGATGTTATGTCCAAGAGCATGGTGTCAAGTAACGGCAACATGTGATGTAATAAACAGCGCTGTACCTATTTTGGATGAAGGAAAGGATGTGAAATATCAGTAGCTATGGCAACCGTAGATTGTTAGCGGGTACACATTATTACTTCATGTTAGATTTCTTTTGATATTGACAACGTAACGACGAAAATGGCAAAAACATTGAAATGGCTTCTTGACAGACCAGACCTGCAAGAAACTGTGGGGAAGTAAAACTGTCTGTACTGGATTTTGGTAAAACAAATTTGTCCCTTGTTGCGTATTCTGTAGTACTACATGCAATGCGCATCCACTCAAAAACACAATCGGGACTCCATAAAACATATTTCTCCGATTGCGTTCCATCGAACATAAGATTTTACTTTGGCAGGATACGGTGTTCCATGAAAAAGCGCACATTTATTTAAAAGGCGCATTCTTACTTAATTAAGGTGCACGGATGGGAGTAACGATAGATTTCTAACAAGGTTGTCAGTGAATGTGTTTGGTTGGCACGTAACCGCGTAAAATATAAAAGCATAAGACTCGTCTGAGTGGTGTTCACAGCTTTTCATGATAATAATAATATAATAATAATAATAATAATATATAAATAATAATATGGAATGGACTGAATACCTTAGTCTCATTGAGACATTTGTCATAAAAACAACTAAACGTACCATACGATACCAAATAAATGATCAGAAGGTAACTGAAAATAAACGCCCTCGAGCCTCGATGGTCTGACAATAGTGCGGTGCCTAGAAGTGGCGTCAAGCGGGAAACGTGAGAGGGACGACACCTAGCGGACGAGAGTGGGCGGCCACTGGGGCGCTACGGCAGGCGAGTCTACCACACAGAGACAGCGAGAGGGAGGGGGAGGGAGGGGGGAGGGACGCAAGGACGTACAGACAGACAGATAGACAGACAGACACAGGGTCTACCTTGTTCTCTGCCGGCCGACGCCTGGAATGGCTTTATGGGGCTGCGCTCGAGAGGCGAGGACTTGGTCGACTCGGCGTCCGAGATGGCCGTGATGGCCAGGGGCTGAGTCGCGATGGACACCATGGAGGCGATGTCCGGCGGGGCGGGGGGCGGCGGCCCTCCCGGCGGCGGGGGCCGCGGCCCTCCAGACGGCGGGGGCCGCGCACCCCCCGTCGCGTCCCCGGCGGCCGCCCCGCCGCTGCGATGGCTGGGCGCGTCCGCCGCGGACGACTGTGGGCGGAGCGAGGGGGCATGGGCATGGGCGTGGGCGTGGGCGAGGACGGGGGCGGGGGCGGGGACGGCGCCCTCCTTGGCACATGCCTTCAGGCCAGGAGCAGCGCCAGAAGCCACCGCCTCCTTCGCGCCAGGCCCAGGGCTTTTGGGACTATTTCTCCGACGGCGGGCTCTCTTGGGTTTAGTGTCCCCGCCGACGACGGGGGGACGAGCATGGATCCCGGTATTGGTCGGTGGGGCCGGACCCATGTGGGACCCCGCGTGGTACCCCCCGGGCCCCGCCGCCGCGCTACCACCACCGCCCGACGCCTGGGTTAGCTGGGCAGCGTACGCGTCGCTGTCGCCCGGCCCCGGCGCTTTGCCGCCGTACCCCGCGTCGGGCGGCGGCGGCGGCGGCGGCAGCGGAAAGGCCCCCATAGACGGTGGCGCCATCTGCGGGCGGGCGGGCGGGCTATCATTATCATCAAAGCGGTAGGGATCTTGTACGGGGGGCGACGGCACCCCGGCGCGCATACGGGAGCCGCCCGCTGAGGTATACTGACCGGTGTCCATGTGGCGGAGGAAGCTGGCGGCCGTGACCAGGCTCTCCAGGCCGAGGGCGGCGCCGCCAGCGGTGCTGCCGAGGCCAGCCAGGCCGCCGCCAGGCGCCGCGCTCCCGGCACCCTTGGCCGCCTTCCCGCCGGCCTTCCCCGCAGACTTCCCGGCAGCCTTCGCGGCCGCCTTGCTGGGACCCGCTTTGCCGGAAGTCTTTTTGCCGTCTCCGCCGGATGCTGCGGCCGAAGCCGCCGCCGCGCCGCCTCTGGCCTTGGGGCTGCTGGTGACCTTGGGGCTGCTGGCGACCTTGGAGCTGCTGGTGACCTGGGGGCTGCAGATGATCTTGGGACTGCCGCTCAGCTTGGGGCTACCGCTGATCCTGGGGCTGGTCATCTGGGCGCCCTGCTCGAGGTAGCGGACCGAGTCGGCCGACACCGTGCTGCTGGAACTGCTCGGGCGGCTGATGGGCGAGTAGGTATCCCTGACCAGCGGGCCGCCGCCGCCGCCGTCGCTGCCACGGCCCCCCACCCTACCATTCGCCGCTCCGCCTCCGCCTCCGCCTCCGCCACCCCCAGCCCCGCCCAGCCGCTCGCTATCCTGGACACTGGCCAGCGGGATGGATACCGGCAGGCTGGGGGCACGGCTCTTGCAGGCTCCCGGCAGCGGTATCTTCACCGGGATGCTGACGATCCCGCGACCCATGGCGGCCTCGCCGGGCGCCCCGGCCCCTAGCTGGGACGGCGGGCCGTCTGCGGCCCACTCCCGCCCGGGGCCGTCTATAGTCCGGGGCCCCGCCGCGCGGTGCGGCGAGCCCTGAGTGCCCCAGATGGGGGAGTCCGTGGCGGGGGGCGCCTTACTCGGGTCCCGCCGGCCCGCCGCCGCCACCGCGTGCGCAGTCAGGGCCTGCAGGCTCCGCTCGGACTCCTTCACGTCCTCGGGGGTCTCGCCGATGAGGGCGTTGGTTATAATCGACTTGAGGCGGGCGTCGAACGTCTCCAGGTTATCCACGCCGCCGCCTGCCTCCTGCGCTCCCGCATCGTGCGCCTTCTCCGGCGTCGTCTTCTCCGGGGTCTTATCCTGAGCCTTGTCCTTGGCGGCTCTCGAGCGCCCGGTCTCCGCCCGCCGCCGGGGGGACGACCCCCTGGGGGACCCCTTGGCCGAGGCGGGCGCGGACGCCGGCTGACCCCCGGGGCTACCGTTAAGCGGCGACTCCCCATGGGGGGTGTGGGGGGCGTGGGTGGTGTGGGGAGTGTGAGGGGTGTGCGGCGTGTGCGGGGCGGAGGGACTCAGGATCTTGCCGTGGTCCCTCTCCCCCCCGACGTTGGCCATCCCCGTCACCTCGCCCTCGAGCTTCTGGCACTTGTCGGCGAGCCGCTTGCGCTGGGCCAGGGAGGCGACGTATTCCCGCATCATGCTCTCCGGGGAGGTCTCCACAGCCTGCTGCAAACACACGCCAAGTGGCGCAACACGTCAGGTACACAGTCACCAACACGGCGTCCGTGACACCAAGATCTAGGGTATTAGCCAGATTTTTTTTTTTTAAACAGGGTTCATGTAAAATTGTGAGCGCTATGGTTTTCTTCTAAACCTCCTGACCAAAAGGGGGGGCGGGTAAACAGCACCTGATTGCCTGCTAAACTGAAAATCTGCCCGCCCATCCGACGGGCAGGCGGGTCTCTGGCTAACACCCTGCAAAGATCATTACCTTAATGCGTTTTGTCTCTTTCACACGAAATTGCCAGTTTTTCTTATCCATTAACTCCCAACACTTGCTCTGTGAACTTAGCCATTAAAGCTGCTCTTTGTTGCATTTATTAAACCGAAAACTAGCTAATCGCTTTCAATGGAAAGTATTATTTCCGTCCTTATTGCATAAACACAATAACATTGTGCAATAATCAAAAGGGCATAGTGCCAAACTCGTGTTCGAAAGTGTAGTTTCATTTCAACTCGTACCAAAATTCAACCCTGCGTCCAGTAAATTGGCAAGAACACATTTTAGGGGTGGAAAAAAAAAGTTGTATGACAAGCTTTAAATGGTATTATCCATGACACGTTAAACTTAGGTGAGCTTGGTTCATGACAATCAGTGGCAACGTGTCGCTCACCTTGTTAATGCCGTTTAGCTTGCCGTTCAGCACGAGCTGTTCGAAAACGTGGTTTTGGTGAAACTGAACCTGTAACAACACACAACAAAAGTTTCTCGAGTGGAGTGAGCTTAAGCATTCGTTTCGTATAGAGATAAAGATATGAATAGAGGATAGAGATAAATACATGAATAGAGGATAGAGATAAAGACATGAATGGAGGATAGAGATGACATGAATAGAGGATAGAGATAAAGACATAAATAGAGGATAGAGATAAAGACATGAATAGAGGATACAGATAAAGACATGAATAGAGGATAGAGATAAAGACATGAATAGAGGACAGAGATAAAGACATGAATAGAGGATAGAGATAGACATGAATAGAGGATAGAGATAGAGACATGAATAGAGGATAGAGATAAAGACATGAATAGAGGATACAGACAGGCATGAATAGAGGATACAGATAAAGACATGAATAGAGGATAGAGATAAAGACATGAATAGAGGATAGAGATAGACATGAATAGAAGATAGAGATAAAGACATGAATAGAAGATAGAGATAAAGACATGAATAGAGGATAGAGATAGACATGAATAGAGGATACAGATAAACATGAATAGAGGATAGAGATAGACATGAATAGAGGATACAGATAGACATGAAAAGAGGACAGATATAAAGACATGAATAAGAGGACAGAGATAGAGACATGAATAGAGGATAGAGATGACTCTTCAGCGAGAGACCTGGCCATACGGCAATAGCCGAACTCTCTACCTGACCCCACAGCGACAAGAGACAAATGACAGCAGAGTGAAGACCTGAAGGCAGTGAGGAGAGACAGAGATAATCATCCGGCAAGAGGCCTGACCAGACAGTGCTGAGGTGAGGACGCACCAGTTTGTGCTGCTCCATCTCGATGTGCGCCACCGTGGTCTGCAGCCCCGTCGCTTGTTGCTGGAGCTCCTTGTGGCGGAGCACGATCTCCTTGGACTTGGCCAGGAATTCGGAAGGCGTGTTGGCCACGATGCCGAGCTGGAGCGGGAGCCGGAGCGGCACACCAGTCAGTGATAAAGACACTCAAGGGATATTTATGACAGAGTTTGCCCGGTAAATTGTCATTGTATTTATGGCCAGGATACGTTTACAGAGAGCAAGGCCCTAGGATTGACGGTCCCAAGCTATGTACACCAGTCAGTTATCAAGACACTAAAGGAACATTTATGACAGAATTTGCCCGGTAAATTGTCATTGTATTTATGGCCAGGATACGTTTACAGAGAGCAAGGCCCTGGGATTGACGGTCCCAAGCTATGTACACCAGTCAGTTATCAAGACACTAAAGGAACATTTATGACAGAATTTGCCCGGTAAATTGTCATTGTATTTATGGCCAGGATACGTTTATAAAGAGCAAGGCACTAGGATTGAAGTCTTAGCTATTCACACCAGTCATTGATAAAGACATACAAGGAGCATTTATGACTGAGTTTGCCCGGTAAATTGTCATTGTATTTATGAACTGAGATGTTACCTCAGCCAGTCGGCCCTTAAGCTGAGTCAGGCTTTCCTTCTGTAAGTTAGAGATCTGCTTGTCGAGGTGGGCCACTCGGGATTTCAGGCTCATGTTTCGTTCCTGGAACCAAAAACGCAGGATCAAACACCGGATTTAAACATTGTCCCCTATAATTGGGAATCGCAGATTTCAACTTTATTTGACACATTTACGCCGTCAATGCAATTGTTCATAGAAACAAAGGCGACATCCAATAGACTAAGTGCTTAGCCTCTTAGCCAAGATTTTACCAGTATTATAAACGAAAGCAGTAGGCCAGTTTCAAGTGACTCTACGTAGCAAAGCTATGATAAAACTATGCGGAGATAGGCTAGTCAAAGGTTTAACGCGGTTACGAACCCTTTCCATGTCGATCTCTCTCCGAAGATGTTCCTTGTACTTGGAACTTGACATGTACTGCAGGAACTGGACAAACTGCTGCCGGAATCCATCTGAAAAAATAACAATAGTAACGATGAACATACGACAGAGTAAGGACACAAACCTGCGCCTTGCTTGGACAGGTTTAGCGCGAATGATATATGAGCTACACAGGGCGAACATCGAAGAACCAACAGTAAGTCTCAGTCAGTACTGGAAGACGTCAAAGTGACCGTAAAGTCGAGACGTCCAAACACAAGAAGTGAAAGTGGTTCGTTAACTAGAGGATGCCGACTGGTTGTGTTACCCTGGAAGATCATGCCAGGTCAACACTGGGGAAAGTCACAGTAGAAAGGATAAAGATCGCCGGATAAAGATCCCAAGTCCTTCTTCGCAAAGATTAAGGGGTTACCTGCCGGGGATATGGCTCCACTCTCCCTTCCATCTCCCATTGACCCGACATGACCAAAAGTGGTTAAAACGTCCTGAATATATAACCAACCAACCTAGGAGTTTGTCCAGCGCGACCTTCATGCTGGCCTGGGCGGCCGGGTGGAGGGTAGCGGTGGCGGCGGCGGCGGCGGCGGCGGCGGCGGCGGCGGCGGCGGCGACGGAGGGGGCGGTGGCGGAGGCGGCCGTGGCTCCGTGAAGGGGGCCCAGGCGACAAGCCTCCACGTCCATCTTCTCCTCCTCCTCCTCGCCAGCCTCCATCTCCTCACGCTCCTCCTCCTCGTCTTCCTCCTCCTCCTCCTCCTCCCCCTCGGTGGGGGTGGGCGTGCCTGTGTCCCCAGAGCCCTGGCCGCCCCCCTCCGGTGTGACCTCGGCGAAGCAGTACGCGTGCAGGGACTTCATGCTCTTGTCGTTAAACGACTCGGTGGTGTTGTAACCTGGGACAGGAGGGAGAACTTATTGTTATCGCCCGCCACATCAAAATTCATTGACCAAACTCAATTTAATAGCATTTAAATGATAAATTCATGTATTTAAGTGATAAAATATGATTGTATATATTTTAAATGATAAATAGGATAGTATTTGAGTGATTAATATAATAGTACTTAAACTAATAAATTTGACATAGATCTAATTTAAATTATATCTGCTGATAACAGTTACAAACTGTTATCACCTGAGTGACACCAAACATACAGACGACACCAAATGAACTGGTCCATCGTCCATGTTAGAACCCACGACGTGGACTTTTGCAGTAAATGATACGAGTCCTACGTGAGCTATGGCCCGTCCTAACATGGAAGCACGACTGAGGAACAATGCGCTGTTGGTTACCTTCCTGAGATGTGGTGATCAGAGTCTGTTTGTGGAAGAAGTCCAGTGCATCCATCGTGGCAGCAGGAACCTTGGGCTTCGACCGACGGGACCCTGAGCCACGCTTCCTCTGAGCTGTGAGGCAGACAACACAACCGTCACTGAACACGTAGTCCTACTCACAAAGGTCACTGAACACGTGGTCATACTCACAAAGGTCACTGAACAGGTGGTCATACTCACAAAGGTCCCTTAGCACGTGGTCATACTCACAATAGTCACTGAACAGGTGGTCATACAAAGGTCACTGAACAGGTGGTCATACTCACAAAGGTCACTGAAAAGGTGGTCATACTCACAAAGGTCACTGAACAGGGGGCCATACTCACAAATGTCATTGAATATGTGGTCATACTCACAAAGGTCACTGAAAACGTAGTCATACTCACAAAGGTCACTGAACACGTGGTCATACTCACAAAGGTCACTGAACACGTAGTCATACTAACAAAGGTCACTTAGCACGTGGTCATACTAACAAAGGTCACTGAACAGGTGGTCATACTCACAAAGGTCACTGAACACGTAGTCATACGAACAAAGGTCACTTAGCACGTGGTCATACTCACAAAGGTCACTGAACAGGTGGTCATACTCACAAAGGTCACTGAACACGCGGTCATACTGACGAAGGTCACTGAACACGTGGTCATACTTACAAAGGTCACTGAACAGGTGGTCATACTCACAAAGGTCACTGAACACGCGGTCATACTCACAAAGGTCACTGAACAGGTGGTCATATGTCACTATGGAACTGTCCGGTGGCCCAGGCAAGGCCAAATATGACAACTTGCCAACCCATGGCAACAAGCCATCGAATTAACCATCGAAGGTCAAGTGTCATCACAAGAGGAGACTTTAATGCACGAATCATAAAATCACAGTGAAAGACCAGAGAGACAGCCGCAGACAAGATGGTGGAACCTACTGAATTTTTCTTGTAATTGTCCCGATGCATGGGACGATAAAAACTTGCCTACAGACTCATTGTAATGTTCCTCTCCACGGAAATCTTTAGTACAAGGCGCAAGATTTATGCGTGGAAATGAAGAGAAACCAGAACTTACTGAATGAAGTACGTCGCTTCGCCTGAAGGCGTTTGGGCGGTTTTTTGACGGCGGGTGCGGAGCTTTGGCTGCTCGAGCCCTGGCTGACCGAGCCCTGGCTGACCGAGCCCTGACTGGCCGAACCCTGGCTGGCCGATCGCTGCACCCGCCTCCTAGGGCTGGGCATCAACTTGCCCGTCGCCTGAAGCACAGAGTTCACACACCGTCACCGAGAGTAGCCCACAGAGATGGTATATATCGCAACGTATATGGATGGACGTCAGATTAAACGCAGGACGACGGATATACAAAACAGTATAGTATGATTTCTGGAGTTTTGATATTGCACGATAAATTATGCCATTACCGTCACTGACACCGACTTTGACAGCGTTGTTCTAAAATAATCATGAAATAATGTAATCCATACTTCTGTGTCTGTTAATTGAAGAGACGATACACCAGGACTTAGTTAATCACTCTTTCTCAAACACTCATGTATTTACCCTTTTCGAATCCCTTCTTTAAACTAGAAATCCTTCTTTAAGCCAAGGCATGCTTTGCAGTTGCAGTGTACTGAAACCCCTACTACCCTACACGCCTTTCCCCAGCCAGAGGCCTGCATTGGGACCCATTACCCTAGACGCCCTTCTAAAGCTCCAGACCTGGCTTGGGTCGCATTACCCTAGACGCCCTGGTGAAGCCCCAGGCCTGCCCTGTATTCCCGCGACACCAGCCACCATCGTTAAGGTACGTCGCCCCTTTGTTGCCAAGGTGTCACATATCGGGTGAAATTTGTTACGGTACGTCGCCCCTTTGTTGCCAAGGTGTCAGAGACCGGGTGGCATTTGTTAACGTACGTCGCCCCAGCGTTGCCAAGGTGTCAGAGGCCGGGTGGCATTTGTTAAGGTACGTCGCCCCAGCGTTGCCAAGGTGTCAGAGACCGGGTGGAATTTGTTAAGGTACGTCGCCCCAGCGTTGCCAAGGTGTCAGAGACCGGGTGGAATTTGTTAAGGTACGTCGCCCCTTTGCTGCCAAGGTGTCAGAGACCGGGTGGAATTTGTTATGGTACGTCGCCCCTTTGCTGCAAAGGTGTCAAGCGACCGGGTGAAATTTGTTATGGTACGTCGCCCATTTGTTGCCAAGGTGTCAGAGACCGGGTGGAATTTGTTAAGGTACGTCGCCCTGTGTTGCCAAGGTGTCAGAGACCGGGTGGAACTTGTTAAGGTACGTCGGCTCTTTGTTGCCAAGGTGTCAGAGACCGGGTGGCATTTGTTAAGGTACGTCGCCCCGTGTTGCCAAGGTGTCAGAGACCGTGTTGCCAAGGTGTCAGAGACCGTGTTAAGGTACGTCGCCCCGTGTTGCCAAGGTGTCAGAGACCGGGTGTAATTTGTTAAAGTACGCCGCCCCGTGTTGCCAAGGTGTCAGAGACCGGGTGAAATTTGTTACGGTACGTCGCCCCTTTGTTGCCAAGGTGTCAGAGACCGGGTGGAATTTGTTAAGGTACGTCGCCCCGTGTTGCCAAGGTGTCAGAGACCGTGTTAAGGTACGTCGCCCCCATGTTGCCAAGGTGTCAGAGACCGGGTAGAATTTGTTATGGTACGTTGCCCCTTTGCTGCCAAGGTGTCAAGAGACCGGGTGAAATTTGTTAAGGTACGTCGCCCCTTTGTTGCCAAGGTGTCAGAGACCGGGTGGAATTTGTTAAGGTACGTCGCCCTGTGTTGCCAAGGTATCAGAGACCGGGTGGAACTTGTTAAGGTACGTCGCCTCTTTGTTGCCAAGGTGTCAAAGACCGGGTGGCATTTGTTAAGGTACGTCGCCCCGTGTTGCCAAGGTGTCAGAGACCGTGTTGCCAAGGTGTCAGAGACCGTGTTACGGTACGTCGCCCCGTGTTGCCAAGGTGTCAGAGACCGGGTGTAATTTGTTAAAGTACGTCGATCCGGGTTGCCAAGGTGTCAGAGACCGGGTGAAATTTGTTACGGTACGTCGCCCCTTTGTTGCCAAGGTGTCGGGAGACCGGGTGGCATTTGTTAAGGTACGTCGCCCCGTGTTGCCAAGGTGTCAGCGACCGTGTTGCCTAGGTGTCAGAGACCGTGTTAAGGTACGTCGCCCCTATGTTGCCAAGGTGTCAGAGACCGGGCGTAATTTGTTAAGGTACGTCGCCCCTTTGTTGCCAATGTGTCAGGGGACCGGGTGGAATTTGTTCAGGTACGTCGCCCCGTGTTGCCAAGGTGTCAGAGACCGGGTGGAACTTGTTAAGGTACGTCGCCCCGTGTTGCCAAGGTGTCAGAGACCGTGTTGCCAAGGTGTCAGAGACCGTGTTAAGGTACGTCGCCCCGTGTTGCCAAGGTGTCAGAGACCGGGTGAAGAGCCCCCATGGCGAGGACTCACCTCGTGGTTCTCCTTGTCATTGATCTGGCCGGGCTTAGCCACCCACTGCGACCACTGGCGCCGCGTGGTGGGGCCACCGACAAAACCGCCCTCCCCGTCCAACTCGCCCTCCACCCCCACCTCCAACTCCCCTTCCCCCTCCACCTCGGGCTCGGTCTGGTCCGGCGTGACGCGCTCCTCGGGCAGCGGGCGGCCGTCGCTGCGCAGCGCCTGGAAGTCCAGGGCCTTGGCTGACTGGTAGGTGTGGTCCCGGTGGAGGCGCCGGCGTCGGCTGCCGTCCAGGCTGTCCCGCGTGCTGCTGGTCGTGCTGCTCTGTAACACACAGAGAGACGTCAGCGACCGACAGAGACTGACAGAGATGTACAGAGACGTACAGAAACGTACAGAGAAGTACAGAGAAGTACAGAGACTGACAGAGACGTGCAGCGTCGTACAGAGACGTGCAGCGTCGTACAGAGACGTGCAGCGTCGTACAGAGACGTACAGACATAGATATATATATAGACGTACAGAGATATAGATATATATAGACATACAGAAACGCATAGAGATGTACAGATTCATTTGAGATAATCAGAGTATAAACGGCGGGCGGGGCGTGGGCGGGGCGTGGGAGTGGGCGCGGCGTGGGAGTGGGCAGGGCGTGGGAGTGGGCAGGGCGTGGGCGGGGCGTGGGAGTGGGCGGGGCGTGGGCGGGGGCGGGCGGGCGATGCAGCACGTGGCGGGAGGGGGATGCGGCTTGGGTGGATGGGGGGGGGGGGCAGCCACCGACCTGTGAGTCCTCGCTGTTGGCGCCGATCAGCCGGCCGCGCCTGTCCCGCCGAGGCGGCCGTTCCTCGTCATCAACCTGCAGCAAATAACACGGAATGTCCAGCCGGGTACGACAGGCTTCACATGCCGGACGAGGTCCATACATAGGCCTTGAGAACCATATCAATACGATGGAAGGTCTCCGTAGTCGCCATAAGACATATGCATATGTCTTAAGATTCACACATACGCTATAAGACTCACCCATCTGCTATAGGGTTTACTCATATGCTATAAGATTCATATGTATACTATAAGATTCACCCATATGCCATAAGATTCACCCATATGCTATAAGATTCACCCATATGCTATGAGATCCACCCATATGCTATGAGATTCACCCATATGCCATGAGATTCATCCATATGCTATAAGATTCACCCATATGCTATGAGATCCACCCATATGCTATGAGATTCACCCATATGCTATGAGATTCACCCATATGCCATGAGATTCACCCATATGCTATGAGATTCACCCATATGCTATGAGATTCACCCATATGCTATAAGATTCACCCATATGCTATGAGATTCACCCATAGGCTATGAGATCCACCTATATGCTATGAGATTCACCCATATGCTATGAGATTCACCCATATGCTATGAGATTCACCCATATGCTGAGATTCACCCATATGCCATGAGATTCACCCATATGCCATGAGATTCACCCATATGCTATGAGATTCACCCATATGCCATGAGATTCACCCATATGCCATGAGATTCACCCATATGCTATGAGATTCACCCATATGCCATGAGATTCACCCATATGCCATGAGATTCACCCATATGCCATGAGATTCACCCATATGCTATAAGATTCACACATATGCTATAAGATTCACACATATGCTTTAACAATTGGCACACTTACCAATGGTGACACATTTACCGCAATGGTGGCACACTGACCACATTGGTGCCACACTCACTTACCACAATGGTGGTTCAGTTGCTACAATGGTGATTCAACAAACCCAGGATATCATTTACCCATAACTAGGAGCAAACATGGCCAATACTATAACCAAAACATTTCCAAGGGTGATATATCGTCGCTAGACGTTCTATAAGGTAATTGCATGGCTACGTACCCCCTGTGCAGGATATATATAGTCTACTATTGGTAACCACAATAAATAGCTAACTGATTATTACAGTAAGAGACCATAGGGTATGCGTGGCCTCGAGAGCCTGTCACCGTCTTACCTTCAGCCTGGGATTCTTCAACCGCTGGAAGTACCTTTCGAGCTGGAACAAAGGGAAAGAGATACAGCATCTTAGGCGGGAGGGCCACACACACGCATCCATTCCCAGAGTACTCGCCCAGAGACACAGTGGGAGGGGGGGTGGGGGGTGCAGCTCGCAGACATGTCACAGTCAAACATGCCGGGGTAACCCGCAGGGGCGGATTGCTTCCGCACGGCGCGCTCAACATTCTTACCAATGGACCTCAAGAAGTCCGTGTCTTACATGCTGTTCACAGACGACCCACTGGGACACTATGACAGGGCAACTTCAACGTTGTCGAGATCGCCCTGTCCATCAGCCCGGGTGGGCGATATTACGGGTTTCTTGGTAATCACGAGCACGTGTCCTACAGGGGGTTTCCCGCCTGGCACTCGCTACAAGCTGTGTCGTGGTTGGTACCGTGTCAGGTAGCGGGGTATCTGGGCCTACAACGCGAGGACCACTGTGCTTATGTGCAATGTGAATAAACTGAGGTCTCATGAATGACGCCTGGTATGTCATGTGTGCGTATGAAATGTGTTCCCACTCTCTTGCGTGCTTGTGTGTGGGTGACCAGAAATAGAGAAGGCCAAATATACTTGAGGGATGAATACTTCAAAACGAAATAGAACTGCTTATTTCAGAGAACTTTTCTCCGCCTAGCGAGGACAACTACGCCAATCCATTAACCGCCTTTCCATATATATATATATCTCATGCACATGCCCTGCGTGACGACTTCACAGCCGCATTCTCCACAAACGCCCCCTGCCAGAGATTCGCAGGACCTCCCATAGCCATGACGTAGGTACCCAAAGGTGAAGACCACTGCGGATGTTACCCCCAGGGAGGGAGGTATTTCCAATGACACCAGATACCGCCAGAAAAAAAGTTACTACACAGAACTTGTGTACCAAAAGCAGCTGATACACCGTCAAAACGACCCACGTGTTGGGAGACAACATGCGTGCATTCTGCCACGTCAGCAGTATTCCTGGTGCTCTACACGACATAATAACACCCTTCTCAACAGCCTGATGAAGCGAATCTTCTCCGCGCTTTGATGGACACAGGGACACCATAATGGCAGTCTAGTGTTCAAGCAATTTGGTATGGACAGCCATTTCTCTATTATTACGCATATAAACCATGTGGACAGCAGTTGACCACCACAGGCTAATTTTTGTAACACGATTACCGTTATGGAGTTCCAGGCAACAAGCAACAGGGCATAAACAGCCACTTCGTTATTATATACACACACTCCAAGTCCTTCTTGGACAGCAGTTGACCACTACAAATGCCAGAGTCCAGTGACCAAGCAATCGGGTATGGACAGCCATTTTGCTATTATTTACACACACTCTATGTCTGTGGTCGGCAACAAGTGACCACTATTTTCCGTAGAGCCCAGTGACCAATCAATCGGGTATGGGCTGTCATTTCTCTATTATGTACACACAAACGATTTCCGTGGACAGCAGTTGACCACTACACACTCACTCTTGTAACACCACCAACAGAATGGAGTCCTTGTGACCAGGCAACGGGGATCAGGGACAACCATTTCTCTATTATTATTATTATTATTATTATTATTATATGAACAGAATGTCTTAGCAGGGCATCAAGTGACCGCTACAGACACCACTGCCTTAACGCATCTACCACAAGGAACTCTATTGACTCGGCACCAGGTTATGGACAGCCATTTCGCTATTATTACACACTCGGTCAACCTGCCATCCTGCGCGCGGGGCATCACAAAAAAACATAACTTAGCCTCAGTCGATAAACTTTCTTTCCGCAAACACAAACACCAGCGTCGCAAGTCATACCAACAACCATCAAAACCAGATTTCGAAATACTGCTTTTGCCTTTTTTCCCCGATTGTGACTGTCAGTTACCAGCCGCAGTATGTCGATCTCTGGTTCGGTATACGCGTTCAACACTCGGTACATACGTCCATGGTGGGGGCAAGGCATACAGTCAACAGCATTCCGGTGACAGAGACCAACCCAAAAGAGAAGGCACAGAGTAACCAAAACATGGTCACCATTTGTTTTTTTTATACTCATCTCTGCTCGACCTGATATCCCATCGAGTGGCCAATAAAGTGGCCATATAGATATTATTCAATAGGGCCACAATAGTCCTTAAAGATTCATTGGTTTACACGTCTGGCATTGATCACCCAATATATATAAGAGGCCACACACGCTCTTACGCGACACCACCGAGATACATACACTTTTCGGGGGATGGGTCTTTTGCGTTGGTCATAAGCGACATGAGAGAGACAATCAAAAATACACAATTAAACATGGATCGGTAACACAACTGGCAACAATTTACGATGTTATATGATATCTTCATTTCACACGTTTTATAGATAGTAGAGGTCTGGAAGTGGGCAAATGGCGACACGCGGCCCGTTTTTCGACACACGACATTGGCATCCAAATTCCGACATGGAACTTTAAAAATCGACAGTGTGAACACGGCGAATTTGGAAAAATTGACACTGGACTTCCAGACCCCTGATGGTATACAAACATGATAGCATATGAATACACCAAATGGTGATATTATATAACTGAGTACATGGTAAAAAAGATATAGTCAATATATTCCGACCGTTTTGCTCTTAGAAAACACAAATTTAAGCTGTGAGAACATTATTGGATTGCAGCAATTATACTTGATAAAACGCTAAAATATACCCGATGATAACGACAATTCACTTGGTGAATGATGATTCAAGCGATGTACAAAGATGAGAAAATAACAGTCAAAATGACAAAATTTAATGTGGCAGTGACATAAGCTCTAAATGGTGCAGAATTAAAGATGGATTCCTAATTTCAGTCAAATCCTTCCGAACACGAAAATGATCGGAAAATAATGTTGACGGTCAAGGAAATAAGCATCCCAAAGGTACACGAAACAATGTTTGTTGCCTTGTAAAGTGTGACAGCTTCATTAGCGATACATAATAATATACAGTGTTATGTAGTCACGGCACAAATCAGCCATCTTCCAATGAACCAAATCTGTTACATATTTAATGACAACAGCCACGACACGACGGTAAGCAAGACTTTGTGGCATACTGGCATAGGTAAGTAACCACGGTGTGTCACATTTTACAAAAAGCTTTTGGTCTATGGTCCAAGTCTATGATTTACTACATACAACAGCGTACAGGGTGCATGCCGCGGTAAACTTGCGTCGGCGCTAATCTTACGTCGGCGGCAAACTTGCGTCGGCTGTAAACTTGCGTCGGCGGTAAACTTGCGTCGGCGCCAAAGGTTAAATCGAGATCTAAGTCGATCGGTAACCAAGTCATTTTGTACCCAGTCTCACGGCGCAGGATGCTGCTCGACAATGGTCACTTCGAACTTTAAATCAAAGAGCACTATTGCACTGTAGTTTTAAACTTCCTAGATGGCAAACGAAGTTTCGTCTTTCACATGCCTGGCGGCTCGGAATTTCGTTGGGCCAACGTTTTCTTATCTCACCACCTCCTTCTGTACCTGCGTTCAGGGATATTTCTGTGCATTCTTCAACCAGCGCTGTGTCAAGTACTTTTTTGCTAACTAAGTACTGACGCTTTATCTCTCAACTTTAAGCTTTTTACTCATGTTACTATGCACCTAATGCCAAATGTGTCCTCTTCAGTCTATTTGTCCAGCTTGTCCAAGTCTTCTGACTACTTGGTTATGCCAGGCTTGTTTTGGGAAATTGGTACGGTCTACTGCTAGACTGAGGCGCTTGCCTGGGGCTCCACTTCACGCACTAGTGATTCGGCCAGTAACCTGTCTTTGGTTGGTCCTTGTTCCTATACTTGTTCTATCTATAAATTGTAATACCTACGTAATCCTCTACCTGTTTAACAACATATTCTTAGATGTGGACGCTGGTCCTTCGTGTTGAATCATCGAGGGCTTTTCTCAGAGTCGACTTTTCGCAGAAGATTCTTGGACGACAGTTGTCCCCCTAATTGGCGTGCCTGGCATTTACCTATTCTAGCATTCAACAAAATCTCGGGGTTTACGCCCTGCTGTCGCGTATCATTACAACCTTACTTTGCTTGATACTTATGGCGAGCAGACAGATTTGCTATCAGTCGTGATATCCAATCTCGCCAATTGCAGGAGCATGTAATTCTAAAAGATGGCGTACTACAGATGTGTGTATGCGGTCTACAAATTAATTGACGAATGGACTGCATTTTAGCCCACATCAGTGTACACATGAACCAAACAGAGATATGAAAGAGGACATACACTGACATTATCTGGGGACGTATGCTCGGTCTTCAAATTAATTGATGAATAGACCGCATTTTAGCCCACCTCAGTGTACACATGAACCAAACAGATATATGGAAGATAACATACACTCACATTATCTGGGGACGTATGCTCGGTCTACACATTAATTGATTAATGGACTGCGTTTTAGCCCACCTCGGTGTACACATGAACCAAACAGAGATACGGAAGATGACATACACTCACTTTATCTGGGGAAGCATGCTCGGTGTACAATTGATCAATGGACTGCATTTTAGCCCACCTCAGTGAACACATGAACCAAACAGAGATATGGAAGATGACATACACTCATATTAACAGCGGAAGTATGCTCGGTCTAAAAGTTAATTGATGAATGGACTGCACTTTAGCCCACCTCGGTGTACACATGAACCAAACAGAGATATGAAACCTCATGCAATAATGCAGATTCTCTCTACTTTTCATTAAACCAAACGCAAAGTCGGCCTTTTGGTTAAACCTCTCGCCTCGTGAGTACACACGGACGCAACTTCCGATCGACTTGAGCGCTGCTTAGATACCATGCCGACGCTTTATGTTGCCTTGGTACCATGCCGACGCTATCAGTTGCCTAGATACCATGCCGACGCTTTCTGTTGCCTAGATACCATGCCGACGCTTTCAGTTGCCTAGATACCATGCGACACGAAAGCGAGACAAAGCTAACATCAATATCATCAGCGGGAGGCGGTTGGCAAGCGATCTGAAGCGAACCGAAAGCCTGCAAAACAGCACAACTCACCGCAGCGAGCAAGCGACGAAACAAAACAATAACCGCTGATTTATATAATTTGGACAGCAGGGGGGTTAAGTAAAGACTTTGATAACAAAAAAACACCCCAAAGGTTTCCGGTACCGAGTGCGTATCGCTCGCCGAGCGACCGGGCAAAAGTACTACTACCACAGCTTACCTAGCCACTAGCGAGAGAGGTGGGCGGTGTCGATAATGGGGGAGTGAGTGGGTGATCGTGAAGAATGGTGATGTGACATGCAGCTATCAGCGGCCGCGAGATGGCGGCACAGGCGAGCGTGGTCAGCCAGCGCGCAATGTAATATCCCGCCAGCACCCGGACCCAGATCACAGGTCCAAGACAAGAGGCGTTTTTGTTTGGTTTTTTCGTTTTCGTTTCCAGCCGCGATTTGGATGAAAGTCTTGAGGTTTTTCGTTCAGTGTTCTTGTTTACTTTACCTTGGGTGCGGCGGGCTGGCCACGAGGGTCGCTGTAGGCGACCAAACGCGACAAGCAGAATGAACCAGACAGACAGTGGGGTATGAATGAATGAGAGTCAAATCATATGTATATAATATTTATGAGAAAAAAAAACACGTGGATATATATATATATAAGAAGCGTAAAGATTGAAACGTACCGGTATTGGTCCGCCCGCTTTACTCACCAAAGATCTATCAATTGTGTGTATGAAGTATGTAAAAGCTTTGCCTGTCCACGACACGGCACCCGGTATTGGTGACAGTTCCTCAACGCTCACTATCGAGGCAATATCTGCAAAGGGGGAGAACATCTAAGTTGAGACGGGGCAGTCGGAGCAGAGGGAGTTCGATGTCGGGGGGCGGCCCTACTCACCAGTGTTCTGTCTATGTTGTGCAGGAAATAGGTAACCGGCTTGCCCGTCCAGGACACCGCACCTCTCAGCGGCGACAACTCCGTTACATGCATTATTGCACCAATATCTGGAAGAGAAGTCACAGCGATAGGATTTTAGGGGATGGGCGCTGGTGCCAGAAGGGATGGGATGAGGGAGTGGGGGCGGGGCGGCGGCGAAGGGCGCAGGGACGCGTATGGGATGTGGGGGCGTGGGGGGTCGGGGGGGGGGGGGGGGGCGGGGGAGGGAGGGCCGTCCACGTGTGCCAGTGGCGCGTGTTGCTCTCTCACCTGGGCGTGCCTGGTCAAACACCATGAGCTTCAGTGTCACTAAGCACAGCGGGGTGATTTGACAATCCCGGCGGTCACTCACTATTGCGACCTCTAATATGATAGATTACATTATACATCCATATATGGAATGTTAATAAAAGCGCTAATACAAAGCCTACGGGTATGAAAGTGGCGATTCATTAGAGCGTCGAAGCAACCGGGCAAATAGTATAAGCGCGTAATACATCTGATAGTATAAGCGCGTAATACATCCGATGGCATGCCCATAAAAGTTTCGTAGGTCATATAAGTGTATATATTATATATAATATAGTGATCTCCTAGATGATTCTTCTGCAATAACAACATCATCCATTACTGTGACGTAGGTAACACTTCAGTGTCATCAAGGAAACATCACATTAAAACAATGCCCCTAGGCGACAATGCTAACTACGATACCAATAAAACATACCCAGAATTCATAGAATACCACTAATGACGTACCCAACAGTGCAGACACGTGGTCCAGCAATATCGTATACAACAGTGAAGACACGTAGTCCAGCAATATCGTATACAACAGTGAAGACACGTGGCCCTTCAATATCGTATACAACAGTCAAGACACGTGGCCCTTCAATACCGTATACAACAGTCAAGACACGTAGCCCTTCAATACCGTATACAACAGTGCACACACGTGGTCCAGCAATATCGTATACAACAGTGAAGACACGTGGCCCTTCAATCTCGTATACAACAGTCAAGACACGTGGCCCTTCAATATCGTATACAACAGTCAAGACACGTGGCCCTTCAATACCGTATACAACAGTCAAGACACGTAGCCCTTCAATACCGTATACAACAGTGCACACACGTGGTCCAGCAATATCGTATACAACAGTGAAGACACGTGGCCCTTCAATATCGTATACAACAGTCAAGACACGTGGCCCTTCAATATCGTATACAACAGTCAAGACACGTGGTCCAGCAATATCGTATACAACAGTGCACACACGTGGTCCAGCAATATCGTATACAACAGTGAAGACACGTGGCCATTCAATATCGTATACAACAGTAAAGACACGTGGCCCATCAATATCGTATACAACAGAGAAGAATCGGGTGACATCCCTTTATTATTAGACTTCCTCAGCTATACCGGCTTTTCGGAACAGAAGTATAGCGCAGGCCCAATCCACAACTTGTACGGTTACAAATATGTCAAAACAGTACAATCCGTCAGGAGTTCCAACTGAAGCGAAACTATAACGCGATACCCACCACTGAGGTTCCTGTCAGTTATCCGGAAATTGAGTGGACAGTACGCTTTGGATGATACAATTTTGGCTCCTTCTTTCATGTTGGAAAACCGAAGTTTTAGCTGAGAAAAGAATGCTTATATTAGTTCTTAATTCTGTGTATTATTAGTGTACATTTTGATTAATACAAATGAGTATTAATTTTGTATAATACGACATATACTTCATTTAACGTACGTTGTATCATACTTAAAAGTCCCTTTAAAAAAGGGTGGTAATCAATAGCTATAGCAACATGCACACAACATTTTAAATTACGGGTAGAAAAAGGTCTAATTCTACTAAATTATCGTTTCAAATGCGGAGAAAATGGTTTATCAACCGCTAATCCAGTAATCAGTCAATTAACCCAGCCAGCTAATTGACAAGGTTGACTCCTCACCTGGTGGTCTACTAATGGTCCAAAGGCAAAGTTATTCACGAACACCACACTGCAAACAAACAAAACAAGAATAAATTTTCGGTTCGCTGGTTAAAGTCAAAACTTGAACTTGTCAAGTGGATGATGCCGCTGATTTGTAGTTCTGGCCTACAGGCCTAAAGTACATAAAGGTATTTACAATTATTCAATCTCAAGTCGTACGTACTGGATTCATTAAAAATCATGATTAAAAATATATATTGCCAAGTATCTAATGACCTATTTTTCAGTGTTTTGCATTATCTATCTCAATCTAAAAAGCTTTCAAAATTTGCACCCTACCTGTATTTTGTCTGAATATACTTCTTTCTTAAGTCATTATACATCGGACATCTCAGCAAAATATGATATTCTTCTTCTAATACAGTAGTGTCACGATTTTTATCTCAGAATGGACCAATTCGACTTTCTAACGTTATTCAATTACCATTTATTCAATTACCAGTTATCTGCCAGTTTCGATACCAAGATGACGCACCCCACACCTGAACCTAGCGATTGCCGACCTGTACATGTACTACTTGTAAATATTTAAATAATTTAAAAAGGGTTTCATATCTAATTTAAACATGCTAAATATATGTAATGTCTTGATCTCATTATAGACGAGAGACACGAACTGGCATTAAAGTAAGACAAAGATAATATATTTACTTGGCCTTATTGATGTATTCCTTGAAGTTCTCGTCCAAGAAGTCTCCTTTTTCTAGCCTGTAGTCACTGTGAATTTTGCCGTAAAACTTCATCCACTTGCGGAACTCCCTGTCCATCGTCTACGCGTGGAAACAAGGGGTTCTGGTGAATACACATCAGACAACGCTGGCCTTGCCGACATATTAACAGGCAATAGGCCGTCGTAAACATGGCGAGGCCAAACTTAAAACCTCTTAAGTCACGTTTTGGGTGCCAAAATGGCATAATTTAGCTGCAGAAAGCTAAACTATATGCTGTTGTGAGGTAGAACATAATACCATTCAGCCATAGAGGCTATATTAAATGATGATGATCCGTTCTGTTTGCCAGTACATGTTCACAGTATATCCATGTCCAAACTTGTCACTTGTTATCCTGCTACCAAACAAATGAGACATTATCATTACACTGAGCAGCAGTCAGCATACATACCTCAGAGTATTCTGCAGGCGCATCAGCTTTCTCCATGCCATAGCACAACTTGCAGGGAACCGCTGCCGCCACTTGAAGCACCACTTGACCAACGCCTGTGACAAACAACCCATCACAGTTCCCATCAAAAAAACTATGCACCTCTTTATCATGTACATCATTATTTCAACTGCTATATCATATGGGGGATTAATAATTGAACTAATATTATGGATTAATGTCACAGATTGATATCAGTTTAATATTGGATTGATATCATGTTTTTTTATTGGATTGATATCATGGTTTAAACTTGGATTTATATCATGGTTTAATATTGGATTTATTTTATGATTTAATATTGGATTTATATAATGGTTTGATACTGGATTTATATCATGGTTTAATATACATGACAAATATGCCTGGATTTCTGTTCTTATGATTGAGCACTTACCACTGCCAAGGTCGACAAAGAGACTATCTTCTTTGAAAGAAATGGAGTTGATCATCTGATTCACTAAATCAAAGCTTGTTTCTCCATAAACCTGCAAGAAAACACATAGATTTCACCTGTTATGGCATGACCTTTTGTAAACATATATATACATTATAACCATAAAACATCCAATAACAATGAAGCCATTCCTGCCTCATTATATGCTATCCAACAGCAATGACGCCATTCCTGCCTCATCATATCTTATCCAACAGCAATGAAGCCATTCCTGTCTCATCATATCTTATCCAACAGCAATGAAGCCATCCATGTATCGCTATATACTATCCAACAGCAATGACACCATTTCTGTATCATTATATGCTATCCAACAGGAATGACACCATTTCTGTATCGTTATATACTATCCAACAGGAATGAAGCCATCCCTGTATCATTATATGCTATCCAACAACAATGACACCATTTCTGTATCGTTATATACTATCCAACAGCAATGAAGCCATCCATGTATCGCTATATACTATCCAACAGCAATGACGCCATCCCTGGATCATTATATACTATCCAACAGCAATGACGCCATCCCTGGATCATTATATACTATCCAACAGCAATGACACCATTTCTGTATCGTTATATACTATCCAACAGCAATGAAGCCATCCATGTATCGCTATATACTATCCAACAGCAATGAAGCCATCCATGTATCGCTATATACTATCCAACAGCAATGACGCCATCCCTGGATCATTATATACTATCCAACAGCAATGAGGCCATCCCTGTATCGCTATATACTATCCAACAGCAATGAAGCCATCCCTGTATCGTTATATACTATCCAACAGCAATGAAGCCATCCCTGTATCATTATATATTATCCAACAGCAATGAAGCCATTTCTGTATCATTATATACTATCCAACAGCAATGAAGCCATCCCTGTATCATTATATACTATCCAACAGCAATGAAGCCATCCCTGTATCATTATATACTATCCAACAGCAATGAGGCCATCCCTGTATCATTATATATTATCCAACAGCAATGAGGCCATCCCTGTATCATTATATACTATCCAACAGCAATGAGGCCATCCCTGTATCGTTATATACTATCCAACAGCAATGAGGCCATCCCTGTATCGTTATATACTATCCAACAGCAATGAAGCCATCCCTGTATCGTTATATACTATCCAACAGCAATGAAGCCATCCCTGTATCATTATATATTATCCAACAGCAATGAGGCCATTCCTGTATCATTATATACTATCCAACAGCAATGAGGCCATCCCTGTATCGTTATATACTATCCAACAGCAATGACGCCATTTCTGTATCGTTATATACTATCCAACAGCAATGAAGCCATTCCTGTATCATTATATGCTATCCAACAGCAATGACACCATTTCTGTATCATTATATACTATCCAACAGCAATGACGCCATCCCTGGATCATTATATACTATCCAACAGCAATGAAGCCATCCCTGTATCGCTATATACTATCCAACAGCAATGAGGCCATCCCTGGATCATTATATACTATCCAACAGCAATGACGCCATCCCTGGATCATTATATACTATCCAACAGCAATGAGGCCATCCCTGGATCATTATATACTATCCAACAGCAATGAAGCCATCCCTGGATCATTATATACTATCCAACAGCAATGAGGCCATCCCTGGATCATTATATACTATCCAACAGCAATGACGCCATCCCTGGATCATTATATACTATCCAACAGCAATGACACCATCCCTGGATCATTATATACTATCCAACAGCAATGACGCCATCCCTGGATCATTATATACTATCCAACAGCAATGACACCATTTCTGTATCATTATATACTATCCAACAGCAATGACGCCATCCCTGGATCATTATATACTATCCAACAGCAATGAAGCCATCCCTGTATCGCTATATACTATCCAACAGCAATGAGGCCATCCCTGGATCATTATATACTATCCAACAGCAATGACGCCATTCCTGTATCGCTATATACTATCCAACAGCAATGACGCCATTCCTGTATCATTATATATTATCCAACAGCAATGACGCCATTCCTGTATCATTATATGCTATCCAACAGCAATGACACCATTTCTGTATCATTATATACTATCCAACAGCAATGACACCATTTCTGTATCATTATATACTATCCAACAGCAATGACACCATTTCTGTATCATTATATATTATCCAACAGCAATGAGGCCATTCCTGTATCATTATATGCTATCTAACAGCAATGACGCCATTCCTGTATCATTATATGCTATCCAACAGCAATGAGGCCATCCCTGTATCGCTATGTACTATCCAACAGCAATGACGCCATCCCTGTATCATTATATATTATCCAACAGCAATGAAGCCATTCCTGTATCGCTATATACTATCCAACAGCAATGAAGGCATCCCTGTATCGTTATATATTATCCAACAGCAATGACGCCATTCCTGTATCATTATATATTATCCAACAGCAATGAGGCCATCCCTGTATCATTATATACTATCCAACAGCAATGAGGCCATCCCTGTATCGCTATATACTATCCAACAGCAATGACGCCATCCCTGTATCATTATATATTATCCAACAGCAATGACACCATTTCTGTATCATTATATACTATCCAACAGCAATGAGGCCATCCCTGGATCATTATATACTATCCAACAGCAATGACGCCATCCCTGGATCATTATATACTATCCAACAGCAATGAAGCCATCCCTGTATCATTATATGCTATCCAACAGCAATGACACCATTTCTGTATCATTATATACTATCCAACAGCAATGAAGCCATCCCTGTATCATTATATACTATCCAACAGCAATGAGGCCATCCCTGTATCGCTATATACTATCCAACAGCAATGAAGCCATCCCTGTATCGTTATATACTATCCAACAGCAATGAAGCCATCCCTGCATCATTATATACTATCCAACAGCAATGAAGGCATCCCTGCATCGTTATATACTATCCAACAGCTATGAGGCCATCCCTGTATCGCTATATACTATCCAACAGCAATGACACCATTTCTGTATCGTTATATGCTATCCAACAGCAATGAAGCCATCCCTGTATCGTTATATACTATCCAACAGCAATGAAGCCATCCCTGTATCATTATATGCTATCCAACAGCAATGAGGCCATCCCTGTATCGCTATATACTATCCAACAGCAATGACACCATTTCTGTATCGTTATATGCTATCCAACAGCAATGAAGCCATCCCTGTATCGTTATATACTATCCAACAGCAATGAAGCCATCCCTGTATCATTATATGCTATCCAACAGCAATGAGGCCATCCCTGTATCGCTATATACTATCCAACAGCAATGACACCATTTCTGTATCGTTATATGCTATCCAACAGCAATGAGGCCATCCCTGTATCATTATATGCTATCCAACAGCAATGACACCATTTCTGTATCGTTATATGCTATCCAACAGCAATGAGGCCATCCCTGTATCGCTATATACTATCCAACAGCAATGAGGCCATCCCTGTATCGTTATATACTATCCAACAGCAATGAGGCCATCCCTGTATCATTATATACTATCCAACAGCAATGAGGCCATCCCTGTATCGTTATATACTATCCAACAGCAATGAGGCCATCCCTGTATCATTATATACTATCCAACAGCAATGAAGCCATCCCTGTATCATTATATGCTATCCAACAGCAATGAGGCCATCCCTGTATCGCTATATACTATCCAACAGCAATGACACCATTTCTGTATCGTTATATGCTATCCAACAGCAATGAGGCCATCCCTGTATCATTATATGCTATCCAACAGCAATGACACCATTTCTGTATCGTTATATGCTATCCAACAGCAATGAGGCCATCCCTGTATCGCTATATACTATCCAACAGCAATGAGGCCATCCCTGTATCGTTATATACTATCCAACAGCAATGAGGCCATCCCTGTATCGTTATATACTATCCAACAGCAATGAGGCCATCCCTGTATCGTTATATACTATCTAACAGCAATGAGGCCATTCCTGTCTCATTATATACTATCCAAAAAAAATGAAACCATTTCTATTTATAACTAGTATATATTACCCAATAAAAGTAATCACAAATTATCCTATTACACTATCAGTACTCCATAACAAGACTATCAGCCTGTAACAAAGCTTTCAGTAGCCTACCAAGGATATCAACAGCATGTTACAAGACTGTCAGCCACCTGTAACAAGACTATCAGCCACCTGTAACAATGCTATAACAAGGCTATCACCAGCCAATACAATGCTGTCAGCAGCCAAAACTATTCGCTACCAGCATCCAAAAATTCTGTCACTAGCCAATACAACGCAATTCTATTAGCAGCCTGTGCAGAAACACTCTTGTGTTGCATAATGTGCAATGTCACATGTTTAATCACGAAACCAGCCAGTACCCGGATTTAAAATTACAACACAACACAGTTTCAAAAATTGGCACTTGCCCAGCGCCAGACGATCCAAGCTGTACACGTCCCTTCAGTGCACCAGGCACATTAACCCTTTGGGTGCCACAACCCCATTGGTCGGCGCTATATGTTTCATACCGCCAACAGCATTGGCCTTCAGTCTTCACCTTACAGCCACCACAGTTCCTTTGATCATATTCAACATATTCCTCTACACAAAACTCTGAATGAAGAGTTCTTTAAAGCCGTGTGAGTAATTAAAAATGGAAAAAACTATGCAGAGCCACGCATATACTATAGCTCAGCGTTGGCATAGTTCATAACAATTCCTGGCCACTGTCTGATTTCATCTTCAGGCCGTATTAGCCAGCCATACGAAACCTCCAACCGGTCTGAACCCAGGTGACCCACACCTGACAACCATACCAGTAAACAAAATATAGTTTTAATGCCTGTTTTGCGGACACATAACTTAAGCGATGTACGGGGAAAAAGGATGATTCGGTTGAAATATGTCACGGGTTAGCTTGCTCAGACGAAACCAGGCCAGTTACATATGTCGCGAAAAGCAAATCGATACTAAATAAACCAAGCCACTTCAACATATACCACGCATACGCATGCTATAGGGTGGTGACCTATTTGCCCACTGCACGTGGAAATTTGGCATTGTCTGTACATAAGTATATGTAGCTTCAACTGGAGGAGACCCAGGCAACTGATAAGGCCACTTTACCTCCGGCGAGAAGGGTTCATACTGGTTGAGGCGGTCGGGGTCTGTGACTGCCTTGTTGTAGCACTGCTGCAGGATGTGTTTCAGCAGGCCCGTCGACGGCCGCGTACGGAGCTGCTGGGGGCGAGCCGTGCCTCGCCACTGGTAAATAAATCAACGGCAATGCAAATACTACTCAGTACTCACTGTTGCTACGCCACTGGGGAACAACAACATTTCATAACCCGAGGGTACCAGTAATTCATACAACCCGCTAATTTACAATACCAATGAGTAAAGAATATGTTCATGGCGAATATCCCTATTGAGCGTAATTAGACCTGCATTTTTGTTCAAATGGTATGATAGACCCAGGCACACATAGGCCTACCATCAGTAATTTAAGGGTTAGATATATTTCACACACAAAAGAGTATACATATATATGGAATCATCCATGTCATGGCATGCTGTCTAGCAATCGGAGGTTAATTATACAACTACCTGTACCTACTGGGCTTAAGCTTGATGATATCGTCAGTTGTAACTTACCAAGGTACGAATACTGTCAATGGCTCTGTTGTACTTGTCACACAAGCTTTTCATACTTTCATAACTGAAATGAAAATAGAGATATAAAATGTGTCTTCAAGTTAAACAGGTCTATACAGTGCCTACTTGTACAAGACCATAAATGAGCGACATTAACAGCAACATTCAAGCTATTCATACAACCCTTTCCCACCTCCTTATCCCCTAGGAAAGTAGGGCAAGCATGCCTTTCATACATATAAAATCATCAAAATTTGGCTATCCCTGCCATATTGTGGCATTTAATGCGAATATGCATTGGATAAAGTGGGAACACTAACAAGACCAGGTGCCATAACCAGTAACATTAAAAAAGATGTGAAATTCATCATATAGGTGAAAATTGTTGCACAAGCAAGATTCAACTGCAATAACAACCTACCTATTTGTATCATACTGGTTTAGTACATAGTTTTCCATAGCCAGCTTGAGTTCAGGTACTTCTTCACATACCCATCTGCAAAATAACAAATTAAATGTAAACAAGTTCAGTAAACCACAGTAGATAAGACAGTTTGCCTGCATTAGTCACACTTTGGATCAGAGACAAGAGGCCATAATAAAAGACAATACAATACAGGACTTTGCCACCTATTATTCAAATACATAAGTTATTAATATGGGGGACAGAAACATATTCACTTGTGCACAAGAGACTGTGCTTAAGTGTCAGTCTGATAACTGTGTTTGCCATCAAAGTTTTTAAGTGTACACAGACAAAGATGGCAGTACAGTGTCCATGCATTGACTACCTCTGTTCTGCCATCCAGACAATAATATCCAGTGATATCAAATTTACACAACAAGTCTGTTTAATAATAACGACATTGCAAACAGCCCAAATGTTGGTTGTTGGTTGCAAATCTTATTGCTGGGCTCACGCTAGGATATATTTTTCATTAGCCAATTTGGCTAATTCTGTGGAAAAACATTAGCCAAAATTAGCCAAATATTTGTTCGAGGATTTTCTGGTTCCATTTGTTGAAAAAAACATGAATAAAAATGTGTTTGTAGTTGAAATTTTATATTTGCCATTTTGGCGAGTGTCCAGGAAGTTCTTATCGCCAAATTCCGAATTTTCTCGCCAAATAGCTATTGGCGAATGCTAACGCGAGCCCAGTATTGGTGAGGTTACTCATATAATAATAAGTGTAATGGTGATATGTGCATTGCAAAAGGCAAGAATAAAAGAAATGAAAAATCTGTGTTTTTTCGGCCACTTTTGTGCACACAAGGGCTAAACTGGGGCAATAAACCTCCTGAGATGATGAACAATGAAACATGCCCCAGATTTGGTGCCCAAGCCCAGATTGGAACCCATGACCTTTGATCTGCTGTCTAGTGTGCTAACCACTACACAAGGGAGGCCCCCTGTATAACAGATGCAGTTGTATGTAATGAAGGGTATACTGTATCAGAGAAAGTGACAATAAAGCTGTTTACAAATGTTACTGAGGACATCACAGAAGCAGATATCTGAAAGGTTCTAATTAGCATTGCACAACTCTATGTACATGATATACACTGGTAATGGTATATAATTGGCAACAGCATACCAATTTATACGAGCAGTTTAATATGACTATAAATCACTAAAATCTGTAGCAATGTTAATAATTAGACAGAAAATAGAACAATGGTAGGATACTGGGGTAGGCTGAACATGGAGGATTAAAAAAGGTCATTTACAATTACACTTTGCATTCTATTATTAGTGTAAATAGGTGTTACCTAAAAAATGCGAGCAGATATTGATTAATTCAGATATTCTGAGGGGATACATCTAGATTAATATTCAAAATTAATCTCGCTTCGGCTTGCCATCAAAAATATCTTTGGCGGGATGACATATGCCATGCATGTGCTTGTCACATCATTCGGTTGCTTAGGAACTCTCTCTTTGCTTTAATAGATTTATGTACAGCTGATATTTACTCCGAATCCTGAAAACGTCTCATTGGGGCTGTTACGTGAAATGAAAGTCCTAAGCCTATGCTTGAAATGGACTTTGAATATGCATGCATGTTACCTTAAGAGCACGCTTGCGCTTGCTATAATGTAATATTTTATCATTAGTGTAAATATTATAATTTAATATTTTATCATTAGTGGGAATATTATAATTTAATATTTTATCATTAGTGGGAATATTATAATGTAATATTTTATCATTAGTGTAAATATTATAATGTAATATTTTATCATTAGTGTAAATATTATAATGTAATATTTTATCATTAGTATAAATATTATAATGTAATATTTCATCATTAGAGTAAATATTATAATGTAATATTTTATCATTAGTGTAAATACTATAATGTATTATTTGATCCTTAGTGTAAATATTATAATGTAATATTTCATCATTAGTATAAATATTATAATATAATATTTTATCATTAGTGTAAATATTTAAGCATATCAGAGATGAACAAGGGTGTAATACCATTTTTCACAACTGAACTAGGCTTTTTGTATATTCGCTGCAAGTAGGGCTGTCTAAGTAGGGGAATCAATACCCGCAGGGTGTTATGATACTTGAGCGTAAACTGTCCATCTCAGTACATCCCTTTATTATAGGACTACCTCCATTACACATCTTTTTGGGCTGGTAGAACAGAAGTCATAAAAAGAAGGGACCACTGTATTAAAAATATATACAAGTGCTAGAAATTATTTTCAGGTTTTTTTTTCACTTATGAATGAGTTTTGATAAATTCGATAAATGCAAATCAGGGTATTTGCCAGAGTGTTTAGTCTATGCAATATGGCGCATTTTGAGCTCGCAATTTACATTTCCAATAACAGCAGTAATTCTTGTCATAAAATAGAAGATTTTTTTCTAGACCAAAACGGCAAAAGGCCTTTTTTTAGGTGTGTAAACAGCACCTGAGTCTCCGCCAACCAGAAAAACTACCTGCCCATCCGATGAGCAGGTTGGTCTCTGGCTAATACCCTTATGCTATTTTACACATCAAGACTTCTGGCTTAGACAAATGAACTGATTATTAACACAGTCAGGGGCTTAGGAGCCTCAACTAGCCAGTTGGTGCAGGAAGGTGAAAAGGGATAGAAAGGAGTTTGTAAAAGAGTCAGTCAGCCGTATTGCCATAAGCCAATTTGCAGTTAGACAGGACATAGCCTTCATGATTGGTACAATGATGAACCAGGGTGTCAACCAAATTGATCATTTATGTGTAAAGAATGCAGGAAATGGCTTCAGATGGCAGTGCTTTTAACCACCTGTGGATATTAATATGTAACATTTCTCGCCCAGCTTTCGCCAGGAATTACTAAACGTACTTCTCAGCTACGGTGGGGAAGGAACTGACTTCACAACACAGGCAGGGGTACAGTTTACTCAGACTTTATTATAAAACTAAACAGCAAGGAAATACTCTGATTCAACAGGTGGTAAACACCATCTAACCTACTACATTTTCCTAGCTAAAACGACCTGGGGCTGGAGCCTTATATGTATAAGGCTTCAGCACCCTAGTGCTGTATCCCTGATGTCAAAGTGGAGACAACACTTAGGTTTAGCGTAGGCCCTCCTGTCATTTGTTGTTGGGTTATTCCTCTATCTATGCCTTTATCCTAAAACTAGCTCTGCGGAATCCCGAGACACGACCAGTCATCCGCGTCCCCTGTCCTATCTCTCCCTGCCCTCAACTGGTCCGATCCGGATCTTTTCCTCTGTCTCCCCGAGGCATGCCCGGGGGGATGCAGGATGATCCTGATAAGGGCACAGACCATACAGTCACATGACCAGTCTGGCCCCTACCTATGGCAAGCCGACGGAAGTACTACAAATAGACTAAGCAACATACAACTGCTATAATAGTGTAAACTGCCTTTTCAAAGCTGCATCAGATGTTGGCCTCAAAAATAGATTTACATGCACTCATAAACTATCTATTACAAGATTGACTTTAGCCTCTCTCCTGAATGTACCCCTACCCACTCCTGTTTAACTCTTTGCCTACCCCAACCACTTTCGAGGCTGACTGCCAGCACAGCTCTCCAGCGCACATACCACACACAGCTTTGGGCTTAAAAACCAGAGCAGGGCTGCAGTCCAGCTCTGCCGCATGGCTGCATGCACAGGTTGAGCTGCAATATGCTTACTGCACCTACTAAGATTATTTAAACAAAGGATCCCATTCTGACAAGTCTGGGGTTGACATGGGCGACATAGATATATCTGAGTCTATCTGTCCATTTCTAGCAGGATCTAAGTCCTGATCAAAACCATCAAAAGATTCACCAGACTCACTCTCTGAAGGATTTACTGCAGCCATTTTGGCAGCTAAGTCAGCAAGTGATGCTATATTTCCCGCCCCAAGCCCTGGATCCAAGCCCATGATCCAGACAGGCATAACCACAAAACCACACAACCATATGGGCCCCTGGGGAAAACCCTGATCTGTTCTGGTTCATTTGCATCTAATTTGCATACTGAAATCTGCATAAGTTAGAGTACACATGTGTGTCATGGAATTCCATTGGATGACTATGTCATGTGTTGGCGAGCTTCAAATTTTATCCAATCACGATGAAATTTGCAAACGCATATATGCATCTGTAAGTATTCAGCGCTGTTGCAGGGCCGCGCATGCGTGCGGCAGCGGGGTTTCGCATGCACTCACTGGCAGCGCTTATATGCATCTTGCGGGGTGCACGGGTGGGATTCGGGAGTGCATCAATGCGTCAATGGTAGGCAAAGAGATAATACCCATGGCAACAACTGGCTGATTCAGTGATTGGTTGCATATTTAGGATGCTTTAACCACTTTTGGTCATATCGCATCAATGGGAGAAGAGAAAGAGGAGCCATGTCCCTGTGGGGTAACCCCTGATGCTTCGCAAAGAAGGACATGGGATCTTTATCCTGTGACCACACAGTCATGGCCACAGCAGGCCAGATGCACTCAAAGGTGAATGCTCTTACCCATTGAGCTACCAGTCCAAACCCAAGCCGATTCAGTGATTATAGTCAGTGTTAGATCGCATGAAAAACTAGTGGTGCAAACAGCTTGATCTGAGAGGGGTTTGTCCAAAATTGGAGCCTTACATTGCACAGGTTCAGATTGGCCATGCTAACCCAGTATCAGCTGCTGATTTATAACTTAGCTAGGACCTAAAGTCGGCACGGAAACTATTTGCCACCTCATTTTCTAATTTGACATGAAATTTTTCATTGACAAGCAAAAAATCTGTTTATATTTGTCAACTTAAACCACCAAAGACTCCACAGAATTTTGTGTACTGACAGTCCTGTCGTCAAAAGAATTTACAGGATTCCAGCATTTTGAGTTTCACACAAACGAAGCAGAAAAGTTTCGCTATAGCCGTCGCTGTTCACCTTGTCAATTGTCATGTCTGTGGGATATAGTATTGCTGGTATTTTGGGCAGTGGGCTTAGGTTGTGTCAATGTCAAGCCGTAACTTGAATTATAGTTCCTCTCATATATATGGACATTGAAGCTACAAACTCATTCCTTTTGCTTAGAGACACTAAAATTACTGTTAGTATAGAAACTTTGCATGGGTACATAATGCTCTGTCCCTTTTTCTAGTGCTTGATTATAGACTCTTCTGTGGGCTTCCTTTATTTAAGCAATGAAAACGCAGTAATATGACCTTCACCTTAAGCTGGGCTCGCGCTAGGATATTTTTTTCATTAGCCAATTTGGCTAATTCCGTGGAAAAACATTAGCCAAAATTAGCCAAATATATTGGTTATAAATTAGTTATGTGTTTGTAGTTGAAATTTTATATTCTCCATTTTGGCGAGTGTCCAGAAAGTTCTTATCGCCAAATCTTCTCGCCAAATGGCTATTGACGAAAGCTAACGCGAGCCCAGTTAAGATGTCATGAAAAGGTGGCTGTCAACACACTTTCGTCGGCTAAACTTTATGCTAGAGACTATCGTGTTGTGCTGTTATTAAACAGGACACACTTTCAAATAAGTTAAAATCACAAGGGTCTCGTGTAATGGAGCAAATAGATACATAAATTGCGGCTGCAAATGGTGCAAATATTTATGAAAGCGAGGCAGCAGATATTAAATGCACCAACTATAGTTCTAGAGGGCCCGTTCTATAAAATATTATACCAGTTATCTGCAGATAACTGGCCAATGTTCTGTTTATACTACGAATGGGACCAGACACAGTAAAGTCTAGAACTAGTTGGTGCAGGCGGTTGGTACTAGGAGGAGTGGTGTACTGATTGAGTACTACTGGTGCCCAGACGCTGCGGGCCGCAAAGGGTTAACATAATATGTTTTCAAGCAGCACGAACACGACCGAAGCCAAAGTCTCGAGAAACACGTTGTCCTACATCACATACTCACCGTATTGTATCAATAATTTCGTTTGCCCCATCTTTGCCATCCTGAAAGTATATAAAACATCATATTAATGCCAAAAATATTGCCATAAATAAGGAATGTACGACAACTTGTAAACGTAACAAGGTTAGCCTGGTTAGGTCGGCTGCAAATAATTTAGAAGATGAGGTACACACCGAAGCCTGTAGCGGCCACTGATACGTGGCCGTTTCAAATCCGGCGGGGCTATGGAGTTTCAATTCCAATGCCATAATCCCTGATGTGTGTAATCCTATTCTAAAATTGGTATCCGTGACGGGGATTGGGGGTTAAATGACTGTCATTTCACTAGCTTCTGTCGACTCCCGACACATTGGTTTAACCATGAGGAAGCCGCTTTTGAGCATGTGATCACTACTGCTTTGTTTTGATTGGTTGACCTATTTTTCCCCGGGGTCAAAGTTCACAATGGCGGTATCTTTGAAAGGGTTTAGTGGAAGTTGCTCGGAAGGCGATTCTGTTGAGCTTTTTGCATTAGAAATAGTACATTGACACCTACTTCACTACATCTTGTGGCTGTGTGGTTGTTGATAGATCTAGTTTGAGTAGCCAGTTCACTCATTAAGTCAGTAAGTAACCAGTGCCGACTGAGTTCACGACTTATTTCGCTGACTGACTTCACAGACACAAATTCATCTGAGCCTGGATTAGCGACTGGGAGCCCGGGCCTGGGGTTAACTATAGTATAGATCTAGTATAGGGACAGGACGAACGTAAGCTTGCTACCAGAACGGCCGTATGGGTAGGGGGACAGCTTTGAATCATCAGATCGCTTGTAAATGTTAAATAGTTCGCATCAGTCAGAGCAATAATTACCAGATAACTGTCGCAAATGGTATTATCCAATCTGTATAGCAATAGCTGCCTGGCCATTCATTGTAGCTTCAGGTATCCATGTATAATTATAGCAATTCTCAGATATCCCTTTGTCCAGTCTAGTACTAAGAATATAAATGGAACCAATCTTTAGCATATCCTACACTTTTTGAAGTTGTCTAATTGCTATGAAAAGAGCTTTGCTTTAACTTAATTCATTCTATTCATATTGCAGAGCCAATATATGCTTATGGAATCATACAGACCTTTGAAGATACTTCAGCTAAGATATAGCAACTCATAAATTACCAATATGGTAAGTGGTCAATGAACTGCTTAAAGATGAAAGGAATTGTGCACACATTGTTAGAGATACCCGGTATACTATTTAATTCTTTGATAAATGGCATATAATGGTAATACATTTAAGAAGAAATTCTCTCCAAGTTCATAGCATGAATTTCCTTACATACCAATAGATATGTCTCTCTGAGTTACAGTAAAATACTTTATTCCTGTGCTTAATCTATTATACCTGTTGCTTGTTGAAAGGTATGAATTTATTGTATTCCTACCATATTTTTTTTTTCTCACAGAGGCGAAGCTTAGCTCCAAGTCAGCTTGCAAAGAGAAAACCTGAAGATGGAAATGAGTCACAGGTATCTCCTTATTTCTTATCCCTATATGTTAATTTAAACCTTTGATGATTAAAGTAAAAATAGCATATTACCTTAGGAAATCTAAATATAGCTTAAATTTATAGCTCTTACTGAACAGTGCATTTAATTAATTACTGATATGAAAATAATTACTTCTAGTAGCTTACCTCTGTGTAGCATTGCTATCCTTGGAAAGTAATAAGTTATTGATAATGATATTTAATGATCATTTTATGTATGTGTATTCATGGTTGATGATTGAATGGTGAAAATTATTTCCTGGGGTAAAGAGACCTGCCAAGAAACTTCACACTACCCACCATTTGAGGGTGGAATCTTGCCAGGAAGATGATGACGTTGAGACTCCAAGAGTGCCTCTGTCTACAATAAATGGAAAGCCAGACTTGAGCCATGTAAGAAATATCATTCATTTGCCTCTAAGCAAAAGTTCGAATATCTATCTTAGTTGTACATGTAAATGAATTATGTCTACTGTTATCGTACTGTCCTTTGACATTTAACCTGTTACACCTATTTGCTGGGAAAAAAATTCAGACTGTGTTAAAACAAAATGAAACAAAAATAACTTGTCAGCAACAACACAGCTACCTTTCTGTGTTAGTTGAACAAGAATGTGTTGCCTTTTAAAAACATAATCATGTATTGTCCTTTATGGTGTACTTACTTGACATATGGGGTGTTTCTAGGAGCTGTTTATCAAGAAGCTATTGTCACGACCATTCAAGATTCCAATACCAAACTATCAAGGTATAGATGCATAGTTCCGTATCATCTTGATTTGTACAGCTTAGGTTACTATTCAGTGTATGGAGAGTAAAAGGCTTTAATTATTGATACTCTACAAACAAGATGAGGAAAATTCCACAGATACTATTTTATCCTAAGTACTTGATAAATCATTCTTGTATATTTAGTCCACAACGTACTAAGCAGTTACTGTACATATTCTAAGAGGACAAAGCCAATGCTACACCTGTTCTGTAACCCGCCATGTTATGCCTGGCATAAATTATTAGCAAATGTACCTCGTGTCATTGATGAGCGGACGCTGAATAGGATTCATGTGTTGTTATGGTTTGTCTTTCGTGCCAGGCTGTCAAGGCTACAATCGTAAATTAGGAGTCCGAAGCGCCGGAGCAAGACAACCGCTGCACGACCCATACGAAGAGGGGGCTCTCGTGCTGTATGACCCCCCAGAACTCAGTGTACACGACCAACTCAAGTCTGCCTTGTGAGTTTCTGTTAACTTTAAATAGCACTTATAACATATAAGCTCTTGATCTAAGTATTGACGAATTATCGGGGGCCGGCCCGGTATCTCAGTGGGCTGGAGAGCTCGCCTTGTGTGCTCTGGCCACCTGAGAGCCTAACGGCCCGTGGATCGGTGGTTTGAGCCCCGCTGTGGTCATGTCTGTGTGGTCGCAGGATAAAGATCCCATGTCCTTTTCCGTAAGTTGGGGATTACCTCCGGGGACATGGCTCCACTCTCCCTTTCTTCTCTCATTGACGCGATATGACCAAGAGTGGTTAAAGCGTCCTTATTATAAAACGAACCAACCAATCACGAATTATCAAAAAAAAATCCCGTCTATGAACCATGGCCTTAACATACTTGCCCGTGATTCCAGTGGGTTCTACTTCACATGGCGTCTAATTTCAGAAATTCACAGCCCGTTCACGTCGTTGTAGACCCGTTACTCGGAGGGTGCTTACGACCACATCAGAGAGAGGTGAGTCGCTGCGTAGAGTTGTTCACTTATCTCAGTACATGGGGTTTAAGAGACTGCTTTGGATAAGGACCTTGCGTGAAAGCAACTACACTTTGAACAAGTAACGTGGTACAGTAAACCGAACCTTGGCAAAACCGATATCCTGTCAATATCTGTATGGTCCCGGTTTTTGTCCTTTCCTGAACCTTGATAGACGGGAAACAGCTGTAAACCGAAGATGTCTCTCTTATCCCAAGTATATTCAGTATATTTCTTAAGGTTCTTATATACAGGTATTAGTGTACATAAACCATCAACACTTAAATGAGACATCTTTCAAATGTGAGTAGCTCATATTCACAATTCTCTTGCAGCGTTTTACGTAGCATAGGTTTCAATCACACACACATAGCTGGCATTTGAGCCATATTTGACAGCATGAACCTGTTGTTTTAGGTTCAGTTTACATATATTTCAGGGCGTCAAGTTCATGTATGACTGTGTTACGGGAGTACAGATTCCAGGGAGTCACGGCTGTATTCTGGCGGATGAAATGGTAAATACATGTTCCGGTAGTTCTGTTGTGCCCGGCTTCAGGGTTGATGGGGTAATTGGATGTTCCGGTACGCAGCTCTGAAACGTTGCCTGTTACGAATATTGCTATGGAATCGAGAAATACTGAAATGGACAAATATTGCAAGTTCACAGTTACAAATGCTGATACCGCGGTATAAGGTCTCAGGATGTCAACATGCAGCTGATTGTAACTATGGCAGATGGTGGCTTAGATTTGTTGAAAATCCAACCAACTTTACGTCGGGATGATAAAACATGTTATGCCACTGTGCTTTTGTTACAGGGCTTAGGAAAGACACTACAATGTATAGCCCTTCTGTGGACTTTAATGGTAAGTTTGTCTCTGTCATATATCCATGCTTGGCAAGGGAATCGATGTTGTTCTACATTAATTACAATGTCATTTAGATGATAAAATTATGGTGATTTACAGGTACATTTATTTGGAAACTATGCGTCCTTTCTTTACATAAATGTTTGGTTGTATTGTAATAATGCTTTGTGTAGTCAGCATTATACATGGCTTCATTATGTATGTACATCATTCATCTCGTGTATCATTCTGCCTTCCAGAAACAGGGCCCAGAGTGCAAGCGTACCATTGATAAAGCTGTCATAGTTACTCCCAGCAGTCTAGTCAAGGTATAAGTACATGTCTAGCTGAGAATCTGTTAACGTAGCGTAAATCCGAGTTTCATTATAAGTTATACAGAAGTTTATTCTTATTTCGTTTCTCAGCAGGCGTATCTAAATCTGATCTAATCTGACATTTTTATCTGCACTTGATAACTAATTGGCAATCTTTAACCTGCACGCATCACTCCATCTCAAATGTTTAAAGGTTAATTAGACCCCATGTTACACACATTACAAATTACATAAACATTACTAAGAACTGTATGGTACAATCTCGTTTCGGCAGAATTGGTCCAAGGAGATAGAGAAGTGGCTTGGAGGTCGTGTGGGACTTCTGGTCATCGATTCTGGTGCCAAGGAACACACGGACCGCAACCTTAGTGAGAATTTATTATATTATACATATATAATATAGCATTGTAATATTATAGATATCTTTCTGCGATGTCATTTGTCTGTCCAGTGCGGAATACAATACCCGCATCTGCAATGGGATCGATCGCATCACATCTCACAGGTTGATTGCGCCCGATGAATAGTTTTTTTTGTTTTTTTTTCCTTTGCTGCACTTGGGTTTCGATAAAGGTTGTATAAAATACAGCATAAGACATATATGGCGCGACACTTCGAGTTAAAGGATGTTAATTCTCGATAGTTGTGATCCTGCAGGTCACTTTATGAACCAGCAAGGCCGTCGGATCCCGGAGCCGGTGCTCATCATATCGTATGAGACCTTCCGCATCCACGCCCACGCTCTCCGCGGGGGGTCCGTCGGCCTGGTCATTTGCGACGAGGTAAGACACCGGGCTCGAAACTGTGTGTGAAGACACTTTGCATGCGGCGCCCTCTGGTGGTGGAGGCACTGCGCGTGCGGCGCCATCTGGTGGTGGAGGCACTGCGCGTGCGGCGCCACCTGGAGGTGGAGACACTTTGCATGCGGCGCCCTCTGGTGGTGGAGACACTTTGCGTGCGGCGCCACCTGGCGGTGGAGACACTGCGCGTACGGCGCCACCTGGTGGTGAAGACTACGTGCGCGGCGCCCTCTGGTGGTGGAGAAAATGCTCGTGCGGCGCCACATGGTGGTGGAGACACTACGTGCGCGGCGCCACCTGGTGATGGAGACACTACGCGTGCGGCGCCCTCTGGTGGTAGAGACACTACGCGTGCGGCGCCCCCTTGTGGTGGAGGCATTGCGTGTACGGCGCCCCTTTGTGGTGGAGGCATTGCGTGTACGGCGCCACCTGGAGGCGGAGGCACTGCGCGTGCGGCGCCACCTGGTGGTGGAGGCATTGCCTGTACGACTCCACCTGGTGGTGGAGACACTACGCGTACGGCGCCCCTTGGTGGTGGACGCATTGGGTGTACGGCGCCACCTGGTGGTGGACGCATTGCGCTTATGGCGCCACCTGGTGGTGGACGCACTACGCCTCCTTAACCATATACACCACCAAGTCAGCGCGTCGAGCAGGGTGCCAATGTGGATACATGCACGTGTTTCAGGCTTGATGTAGTAGGGAATCTAGCGCTATGGACTGGGATTCATTGGAACTTGTATGATGTTCCGCTCCCGAAGCCATGGATCATGGGTTCAGTGTGCGTTTGTAGAAAACAACACAGCTAATGACCTATTTAGGGTATGGGGTTACCCCGGGGAGCTCCCTTCTATTGGAAACCTCCCCATTGTCGTGATATGACGCTAGAAGTTAAAGCGTCCCACTTAAATCCACAACTTGCACTTTAAAGTATTCTTAAAAAAATTTAAATGTACTCGTTAGCGAAAATGTTTAAGTTTTGAGTTGGCTGAGATGTGGTACATCGTCTGTTCCCTGCCATAACGACAGGGCCACCGGCTGAAGAACTCTGAGAACCAGACATACCAGGCGCTGAGCAGCCTGAAGGCCGACCGCCGCATCCTGCTGTCCGGGACTCCGATCCAGAACGACCTTCTGGAATATTATAACCTGGTCCACTTCGTCAACAGGGATATCCTCGGTGAGTCCGCGATGCCAGTGTGCTCACAGTCAATTACAACAAATTATAGATACGTTGGTAACATTGTAATATATTAAAATATATAAGCTTATCGCATGTTATCGGGCTAAAACTTACCAGTCCAGTTTCTTGCAAACAGTCATTTAAGAATACATTGGAAGCATGGCGTGTGTTCATTAAAATATGGAATACATGAATAATAATGTGCCGAAGATGTATTAAAACAAATAGTGCATTATTTTTGTATTGTTTTAGTACATGTACCCTGTAAAATCTAAGCATGTGTTGTAAGTCCCGCCTTTGCATAACTGAGGATAACTTGTTATTGTTTTTCAGGCACGGCGCAAGAGTTCAAGAAGCGCTTTGAGACGCCGATCCTGCGCGGTCGTGTCGCCGACGCCACAGACAATGAGCTCCAGCGTAGCAAGGAAAAACTGCTGGAAGTAAGTGTACCCAAAACACAAGCCTGCCTGGAATGGTTACCGTTACCAAGGCAAAGTAATTTAAGAACATTGTCGCGAAAACGATAGCAGTGAAAGATATGAACCGAAATCTCGTGGTAAAACTGTCCCGTACAGACGGTCGTACAGTTGATGTCTCGCAATGACCTCTGTATGAGGGATATTATGTAATCTATTTTTATTTGACCTTTCAGCTGACCACCTTAGTTAATCGGTGTATCATCAGGAGAACTCAGACTCTTTTGACGCAGTACCTCCCCGTGAAAGGTAAGATTAGGACGTTCATATCTTGTCTCCCGCCGCTACAGATATCATTGCATGTGTTACAGTTGAGCAGATCGTGTGCTGCCGTCTCTCGCCGCTACAGATATCATTGTATGTGTTACAGTTGAGCAGATCGTGTGCTGCCGTCTCTCGCCGCTACAAACTTCGCTGTATGAATCCTTCGTCCGTTCTGAGGCTGTCCGTCGAGACCTTGACCTTGACCAGAAGTCGTCTGGTTCGGGCGGCGGTCTCTCCTCGGTCATACTATTGAAGAAACTCTGCAATCGTAAGCTATGCGCCCTAAACTAATTGTAATTGTCTACTTGCAGCGTGCAGGCAATACAATTGTAAATATAATAAATATATATGTTATAAATATAAATATATATATTGTAAATATAGATATACACATTGTAGATATAAATATACACATTGTAAATATAAATATACACATTGTAAATATACATATTGTAAATATAAATATACATATTGTAAATATAAATATACATATTGTAAATATAAATATACATATTGTAAATATAAATATACATATTCTAAATATAAATATACATATTCTAAATATAAATTGTAAATATAAATATACATATTGTAAATATAAATATACATATTGTAAATATAAATTGTAAATATAAATATACATATTGTAAATATAAATTGTAAATATAAATATACATATTGTAAAAACATATTGTACATACATATTGTAAATACATATTGTACATACATATTGTACATACATATTGTAAATATACATATTGAAAATATACATATTGTAAATATATAAATATTGTAAATATAAAGATATACGTATTGTAAATATAAATAAATGTCGATGGTAATATTTCGTATTGACTGAGGCAAATGGACAGATTAGAGACTAATAGAAAGACACTGAATCTTTCAATCCGTGGCCTAACATTTGCTTGTAGATACATAATTTCGCGCTTTGAAGACCACTTATATTATCAACTGTATCTGATACTTCGACTGGCTTCTATGTAGTTTCTCAGTTCTAAATTACGATTCGCAGGTCCGGTAACTAGTTTTGATTATTTAACTACTTGCTTTCAGACCCAGATTTAGTGTATGACAAGTGCTTGGAAGGAGCCAGAGGATTTGAAGAAGGGGCCAATTTCTTTCCTGCCGGATACGACCAACGACTTGTGAACCCTGTGCTCTCCGGTAAGATCTTCGGGCCGTTTTTAGCATCTCGACGTCATCATCCGAGACACCCTTGCTATACACTGATATGGGGCCGGCCCGGTGGCTCAGTGGGTTGGAGCGCTCGCCTTGAGTGCTCTGGCCACCTGACAGCCTAACGGCACGTGGATCCTTAGTTCGAGCCCCGCTGTGGCCATGTCTGTGTGGCCACAGGATAAAGATCCAATGTCTTTCTTCGCAAAGAGTAGGGGGTTACCCCCGGGGACGTGGCTCCACTCTCCCCTTCTTGTCCCATTGACGCAATATGACCAAGAGTGGTTAAAGCGTCATGAATATACAACCAACCTATTGATACAGAAGCATGTGTCTCTTGATTGTCTTCAATTGTTAAGGAAATGTCGGTTTATACGTATGGTTAGGACACTAATGTATACAAATGTAGGTCTTCCGAAGTTCCATCGCTGTGCTCCACGTTTCCAAAGCTACGAGGGGTGTAACGTTGTAATGTTGCTGAAACATCTCATAATTAAAAAATAAAAAATTCACAGAGGCAGAATCTTTACAATTCATGCAGGTTATCCTTAATGTTGGATTCAGAGTCAGTGTCACTCCATTGCAGTTGTAGTTGCAGCATCTCAGTTTACGAGTGGAGTGCTGATCTTTTATTTTGTGGTGACCCGAGAAAGTTATTGTATATATAAAGCATGTAAACTATTGCTGAGCTTTTGAACAAAGAATGAATTTTTTTCCCGGCTTTGGTGAACACACGGGCTAAAGTGGCACATTCAAATGTGGAATGAAATGACAAACAGTTTGACTTGTTTGCAGGTAAATTCCAGGTGTTGGACGTGCTCCTTGCCACTGTAAGGGCGACCTCTGACGACAAAGTAGTCCTCATCTCCAACTATACTCAGACGCTGGATCTTTTCGAGAAGCTCTGCAGGCAGAGAAGGTACGATGCCTTATGGGAAGACCAGTTGTATGTAACATGATGCTGCGGTGCATTGTGGGAAAACCCATTGTATGTAAATTGATAGCGCGGTGCTTTATGGGAGAATGCATTGTATGTAAAATGATGAACACACGCTTTTTTGCTTTTTTCTTCTGATGTGCGTCATATATAATGACAAGTGTCGTTGCGTTGCAGTTACAAGTTCGTGCGTCTAGACGGGAGCATGTCGATTAAGAAGCGATCTAAAGTGGTAGATCAGTTCAACGAACCACTGGTAAATGTTTGTCCTGCACCCTGAACGACATTGCGCGCCGACTAGAGTTGCGATAGTAGATATACAGTTCGCATAGAACATGCCAAAATCCTAGTGACACGTTTTACCCGTACCGTAGTCCGACCAACGTATATGCTTGGCTTTCGTGTACGTAGTACGGATGTGCACCATGCGAGATTTAGTATTTTAGCGTCAACCAGAACCGGACATGAGCGTAGTACGGATGTACGCCATGTTGGATTTAGTATTTTGGCGTCAACCAGAACCAGACATGCGCGCTATATCTTCGGACCGTTCATTCGGCAAGGCCCAAAAAGTCGCTCCATATCCTTTAGACCGCCAGACAGGTACTCAGGCGGGTGGCCTTCTCGGGGTTTATGCCCATTTTGACCTCTGGATGATTTTATTTGATTTGGGGTGAGTAACGGGAGAGGGCGGCAATCGTTGGCGGCGTCATCCACATCAGCTCAGCGACATCAGTTCCATCGGCGGTAATACAGGGTAGGGCATCCCGGGTTCCGATGAGATGGCTGCCTACCTGAAGTAGCTAGATGGGCTCCTATTCCCCAGCCACGTATGTCATTTTTACGCATTATTGCAGAGTGGGGATTTCATCTTCATGCTGAGCAGTAAGGCTGGAGGGTGTGGGCTCAACCTGATAGGGGCCAACCGACTCGTTATGTTCGACCCTGATTGGAACCCAGCCAATGACGAGCAGGCCATGGCCAGAATCTGGCGTGACGGCCAGAAGAAGGAGTGCTACATCTACAGGCTCATTGCGGTAAGGCTCGGTACCACGGTCACGAAAAGTGGTTAATGTGTCCTGAATATACAACCAACCAACCAACCACGGTCACGCCCGGGCGATGTCGCATGCACAGACTGAATGCCCTCGACTATGGGAATAATACATGTGGTTACCTACTACGCGGCATATCCTACCTCTCCCGTCTTTAGCCAATGGCATTAACGCACGGTGATACGTATTGATGCTACAGTCAGAACCCTATAATGCGACACATTCGGTTACACCAGATATGTCGGATTAACGTAGTCAGAAGGAATGTCTGATTAAAGAGGGCAATTAGCATTGGGGAAGGCCGCTACATGTAAGACTGTGTCGAATAACGGATTTTCCGGATTATCGGATGTCGGATTAATGCGTTCTGACTGTACTACTATTTATTAGTTTTCTTTTAAACGTTTTTCAAAGTGTCTAATTTGCCCCTTGGCTTGGTTTGACTGCTGCCAGTGATGATACTAAGTTCCGTTAGCTAGACGCTAACGACTGTACAACAGCCTAGACATGAAATCATTGTGTTGTGGCTTCTGCCGTTGGCTATTGGCTAACAGTCGGAAATTCTACCACTCGGCCACTCGAGTTAAATGTTAAAACAAATCTATGATCAGCAGTCTGCCCGACGGCACCCACGGTTTCAGAGCGCCTTGTTGCCTAACAAATGGCTCGATAATAGCCTTACAAGCTGAAAGTGGCGTTAAGCCTCAATGAAATCCATCAAATGTTGGCTATCAAATCTCATTGGTAAACGATGGCGTCTCATGTGTCATACCTCTATACGCGCGACATGACGCTGCAGACGGGCAGCATCGAGGAGAAGATCTTCCAGCGCCAGGAGCACAAGAAGGCGCTGAGCAGCAGCGTCGTGGACATGGGTGAAGAGCAGGAGCGGCACTACAGCCTCAAAGACCTCCGCGAACTGTTCTCCCTCAACCAGAACACCATCAGCGACACGCACGAAAAGTAAGACGGGTCCAGCCACCCCACGCTATATTACACCTCTACCCAGGTACCACGATCTAAGGACAAGTAAGGGTCCCACCGATTTCTAAAATTATGAATGAAGGTAAAGATTAATAGACCTATCATGGCTATTGGCGAACCCCATCCTCTGGACATTTTTGTGAATTTTTGCTTTGTTTATTGGTTGAATTTTGGTGCCGTGACCAGGATGCGCGTTGAGACTGGTGCTGTGACCAGGATGTGTGTAGAGATCGATGTCGTGATCAGGATACAGGATGCTTGTAGACACTGGTGATTCGCTTTGAATGTGGATACTAATATATGGATATATTTGTACCGCATGTCGTCTGTTTTATGGCCGACAGGTTCAAGTGTCGGCGGTGTGTCAACAACATCGAGGTGCGCCCCCCGGCGGCCGACTCGGACTGCAACAGCCCGCTGTCCGCCTGGCACCACTCTAGCGACAAGAAGGGACTCCAAGACGTCGTCCTCAAGAAGGTCTTCGACGCCGGGCTCATTTCATTCACCTTCCACCACCGCTCGCACCAGGCTCAGCGACTGGCCCCGTGAGCGGCAGTGTGTGCGTCGGATGGAGCCGTGAACTGTGCGTGGTGCGTGTAGAAAGAGACTGGTGACTTGGACAGGATGGGTGTAGAGACTGGTCCCGTTCTCAGGATGCGTGTAGAGACTGGTGCCGTGCTCAAGATGTGTGTAGAAACTGGTGCCGCGACCGGCATGCGCGTAGAGACGGGTGCCGTGATCAAGATGTGTGTAGAGACTGGTACCGTGGACAGGATGGGTGTAGAGACTGGTGCCGTGACCAGGATGGGTGTAGACTGGTGCTGTGGGCATGATTGGTGCAGAGACTGGTGCCGTGATCAGGTTCCAAAGAAACTGGTGTCGTGACCAGGTTGCATAAAACTGGTGCCGTGAGCAGGATGAGTATAGAGACTGGTGCCGTGACCAGGATGCGTATAGAGACTGGTGCCATGACCAGGGTGCCCATAGAAACTGGTGCCGTGACCAGGATGCGTATAAAGACTGGTGTAGTGATCAGGATGGGTGTGAAGACTGGTGCCGTGACTAGGATGCATCAACAGAATCCCTTATGATGCAGTCGTGCAAAAGACATATATGAAGAAGAACTATATGTCATCATACTCTGTGGACTGAATGTAACGGACATAGTGCTGAAATTGACTTTGTTTTTGCTTGACTATATGTTACATTAAAGGCTGGACCTTACCACCTCACTGACTCGAAGAATGCCATGAAACCCTGCCCTGCCCATGGGGGTAGATTTCCAATGTTGATATATTTATATCTACCTGAGACGCAAAATATATGCTAAATCTCGTTCTGTCATTGTAGTTATGTGTACATGTATTTGTTTTTATGCTGACACGTAATAGTTCAATGTCAACATTGTTTTGTTTCATACAAATATTATGAAACTTATGAAACCGATCGAACATACAATCATTTGGCATTGAATATTGTATGTATCACATTTGACTCGTGGTGCAGATACACGTCTTATTAAAAGTTGACATGCCCTGGATATTAAATGGTCTCACTCTATTCCTGACATGCATAGTGACGCTGTTGGATCTTGCAAGCATTTGACGTTTTATTGGCGATGAATCGTACGTAGACGACGTAACGGAGTCAAATTCTGCCAAGACCTAACCTCTTGACAAGGATCATAAAATGGGGGCTCCGATGGATGTGGCCATTATGATTTTCCTACGACGACTTGTAAGAATTTTAATTTGATGACGAGGACAAATATTTCATGAATATCCTGCAAAATCATGCACATACCGAGATTTAACCCGCAACGATGGATCTTGAATGTTAGTGCAGATCCAGCTTGGCAACATGTGACCTGCTCGCGACGCAGAATCGATCAGTTCATCATTTCATATTTTTTTTTGCAACCTCAGAAGGATTCTCTCTCCACCACTTGACCGCCCTTAGATCTTGCATACAATTTGCATGCATTAAGCTGTTGGCACGACGATTCTTGCCAACATTTTAACCTGTTGACTGCGATTAATGTTGTGCCCAAATTGACTAAGGACGCCCAAGGATCTAGCTAAGGTCGGACCTTGAGACGATGAATCTGCTTTTCTTCGTTTACAGTTTTGCTCCGCTGGTTCTGAATGACTGCAATTCGAAATATATTTAACATTTTTGAATGGCCTCGTTTAACCGACGGATGTGTCAAACATAAGTATTATTTAAAGGGATGCCCTCAAATCCACTCCGACTTTCGGCCAATACCAAGGGTCATCCTTTAACTATTTAATGTCTCATGGGTTGGATATAAAGACCTGGATCTACTCAACGGTAGTAATTACTAAATGACTTGCTCCAAAAACAAAATCTGGTCTTCATGCGCGATCATCAACGCATACTGAAGGTATATGTAGGTATTTACGGTGTAGATGTAATTGATCGGTGGCAGTGAAAAGTTTGTCCGAGAGGACCTGTCAATCACTGTGTGTTCAGGTATATAGTTTTCTTCGATGAGCCTATATGGATGTACTTTGTCAGAGCATTTGCCAGGCATTCAATAAGAGGCTTGTCAACCCGGCTTAGCTTAGCCGCTGTTGAGCTGGAATGCTCATGTCAACAGCTGTTAGAACTTCCACGTTAAAAGGGCCTTTACGTACCGTCGGGGGGCTTGAGTGTGAGAGGGGTAGGGACAGCAACGGCGGTGGGCGGTTCGAGTGTCCCTGCCGGGGGTGACCAGGCCGGGGTGAGTCAGTGGTATGGATGAATCGATCGAGGGGTACATGTTGTATTGACATGTCAAACGTAAAAGGGCAATTTGAAGATGTCCTGCTGGGTTATATCGCCTGGGCCGCTGTACGTGCCTTGCATGGTGGCTAGCTAACAAGCCACACGCCGTGCCAGCGAGGCGTGACAAACCCATTGGCTGCCACTTGCCACCGATCAGGGTACGAAAGGGGTCGACCTTCACGGAGGATCACCACGTGACCTGTAGATGTCGTCTGCCGCAAGAGGCCTTAACGAGGACGACGAGGGGGGGGGGGATGTATCGCGGGTACCAGACTGGCAGAGCAGGGACGTACGGTGATTGATGGGATCGAACTGATTTTGAGAGCGGAGGTGTATGGGTGTCGTTTAGGCTTTTTTTTGGGGGGGGGCCTTTTGGGGCAGGATGAGGGTGGGGGGCTTGGGGAGGAGTTGGCATTAGACCAGTTCGGAGCGGCTGATGCCACCCCCCCCCCCCCACCCACACCGCCGGGGTGGTTATGGGGGTGGCAGTGGCGATGGCAGCTAGCAGCCACTGGTGGGCAGGCGGGGTTGAGTGGGTGGGTGTGGGAGGGTAGCCCTGGCGAGCCCTGCTGGCACTATGCCCGAGGCCTGATATTCCGCGGGTTATGGTTGGGTGGCGGGCCGTTGTGGCGGCTGTTCAAAGAAACGATGGTACTAGAACAAAGGATGCTGGAGTACAGGTAGAACCATCTAGTATATGCAAACTGCAAACGTCAGAGTGTAGAGCTCTGGGACAGCGAGAAACTTTAACTTACGGTGTTGCCGGAATTCATGAACCAGGTCGATGACAAAACGGCGCACGTACGGTACGTTGAGCGGTCTATTTGACCAGGTATACGTCAAATCGCGGAGTAAACCCTTTTTATCGAGTTTTGTTGAAACTACAAGTCGGTTATAAGCACGTTTATAATATAATATCACAGGGCTTAAACGTATATTAAATATCCGTGATGTTTCGTGAAGTGTCACATCAGGCCATACCGACCACAGGGGCGGAGCCAACAAATTTGGATAGGGGGGGGGGGGCTGCTTTCAGGGTCGGATCTAGCCCTGGTACATGCCTCTCTTACCACGCTCGTAAACGGAGCCGTTTACGGGCGTGGTAAGAGAGGCATGTACCAGGGCTAGGTCGGATCCAGATATGCTGGATAGGGTGGGGGGGGGGGCGGTTTTGGTTTTCCTATGTTATATGGTATAAATTTCGGTCCTAAAAGGGGGGCCGGGACGTTAAAATTTCTCATATACGCACAAAACAAGGCACGGCACATTCTGATTTGCCGGGTTAGGGGGGGGGGCGCCTCAGATGGCACCCAGGGCTTGCGCCCTAATAATTGGCACCTACATCTGCTGGATCGAGCGTGTTTCAAGCAATCATATTTCATTGTCGCGAGATCGAGGTTTCTCGTTGCCCCGGTTTAGCTCTCCTGTGCATCAAAGTGGACTAAAACATCACAACTAATAAAATCGAATCTTATTTACTCAGTTGATGACTACGATAGTGTGTCCGTGCGTACGTTTTCAGGGTTCAGGCGAGTTCTCAGCAAATATAAGCGTTCCGGTCACACATGCTTGGATCAGTCAGTGCAACATATGTGTTCCACTGCTAAATGGTTTACCTTCCTTAACCGCACAAAGATGTGCATATACATATATACATAGGCACAAGGACTTGTGAACGTCAATTGTACAAAGAGCTAGGCGAGTACGTGCTGATCTCATAGTCTCGGGTCTAAGTAATGTTAATCCTGGCGGTATTTGCATGCAGGGGCGGATCTACGAATTTTAAAATGGAGGGGACCGAGGGCGATGTTTTGAAAAAGACCGGGGATCCAAATATATTTTTATGACCCGGGGGCAAGGAGGTCTACACCCTTGACGGTCTTTTTGCATGAAAAACCGGCATTTTGCCTTCTCAAGAAGTGAAAATATGTCGACTTTAACATTGCTTAATAACCCCCCCCCCCCCCCGGCCCAACCTTGTATCCGCCACTGGTATGACCTGATTTTTGAGTCGCACTCACTGGCTGCAAAGTGTTGTCGAGTTTTTGTCTCACTCACTGTGGCCGCAAAATGTTGTCGAGTTTTTGTCTCACTCACTGTGGCCGCAAAATGTTGTCGAGTTTTTGTCTCACTCACTGTGGCCGCAAAGTGTTGTCGAGTTTTTGTCTCACTCACTGTGGCCGCAAAATGTTGTCGAGTTTTTGTCTCACTCACTGTGGCCGCAAAATGTTGTCGAGTTTTTGTCTCACTCACTGTGGCCGCAAAGTGTTGTCGAGTTTTTGTCTCACTCACTGTGGCCGCAAAATGTTGTCGAGTTTTTCGTCTCACTCACTGTGGCCGCAGAGTGTTGTCGAGTTTTTGTCTCACTCACTGTGGCCGCAAAATGTTGTCGAGTTTTTGTCTCACTCACTGTGGCCGCAAAATGTTGTCGAGTTTTTGTCTCACTCACTGTGGCCGCAAAGTGTTGTCGAGTTTTTGTCTCACTCACTGTGGCCGCAAAGTGTTGTCGAGTTTTTGTCTCACTCACTGTGGCCGCAAAGTGTTGTCGAGTTTTTGTCTCACTCACTGTGGCCGCAAAGTGTTGTCGAGTTTTTGTCTCACTCACTGTGGCCGCAGAATGTTGTCGAGTTTTTCGTCTCACTCACTGTGGCCGCAAAATGTTGTCGAGTTTCTTGTCTAAGTCATTTTGGCCGCAAAGTGGAGCCAAGTTTTTGTCTCACTCACTGATCGATTTGTGATCCCTCGATCACCCCCATGTCGGCTAAGCTTTCCGCTCGCTGCCTCTATTGGCCTCCTCTCATTATATATTACCAGGACCCAAGCCGCCGGAAAACAGCTGCCAAGGTGTATGTTGGTGAGGGGCGGGGGTATAGGTGAAAATCCGGGGTGGGGGGGGGGGAGGGGAGCGCTAGGGGCCGGCTGAGCTGCCCATAGGGTGAGTGACAACATGTAATTAGCGGATCAAACGGGGCCTCTCGAAGCGGATATGCCGTCACCCGGTATACGGAGGGACCTACACCCATATTTACTAGAAGCTACTATATAGATCGACGAAGTTACAGGCACAGCTCACTGGTAATCGACCCCAGGACTTGGCAATATACTACTTGTAATCGAAAGCAGTAGATCTATACATGCATGGCGAACTGTTGTTAGACTGTTCCGACCACACCTTGGCTAAGGTAAGTTTGTAAATTACTGTTTAGGAGACCCGGATACCCGTGCACTCAGATCCTTCTCCAGAACACTTTGATGCCACAACTGCACTTCGATCAGTGCATGCTCTAGTAGTACATGCATATCAACAAGATATTCTTGAGGCAGTTGGTTTAAAGTCATTAATTGAACACGACTGGAATACAGCCAAAGCGTATGTAACGTATTAAGCCTCTCGCATTAAGAGGTTTGCTTGTCGCCAACCAAGTTTCAGTTTATGGCAAGTGTTGTATTCCTGTATGTCGACTGCAGGCGGCATGGATTCAACACTTTGGCAAGGGAGGTTGAGGGGGGGGGGGGGGGGTGCGGCAACAATGTCCTCAGGGGATGGGGAGCAATTCATTATAAGAACTTTTCTCATGATTGTACAATTTCAAGGGGGTGATGGTGACCCCCTCCCGAACCCCTGAATCCGTGCCTGCAGATATGCACTGCATATACAACTAAAGAAATAACTATATATTTCTATTATCCATGCATTTCAGACTACACACTTTGACAACTGGATATATCCATGGCATCTCGAGGCGCTGAGTCCACGGCGCCCCCTGGTGGCGGTGAGATCCCGGTGTACCACGTGACCGCTGCGGACGCGGCCGATGGCAGATCCGGGCGGGAGACGCCGCTTGAACGCCACATGGACGAGGAAGTGAGCCGCGCGCTCTGGGACTGGGACCTGGGCGTCCGGAGCAGCCGGCAGTCCTCGCTCCACGTCCGGTCTCATCCGGATCCTGACATCATGGATTCGGAACCGAGACCGCGATCCGGGTCCGAGCGTGGCGGCACGAGTCCCTGGCGCAGCAGCAAGAACGCTGGTGATGGCAGGGTCGGGCAGGCGGTATCCAGGAGGCACCACAGCGACGACGACAGAATAATGAGCGGCCAGGGTGCGCGGAAGATCATGGCCGATACAGGTGGTCTTGGCCCTAGAGACGCCGCATCAACCCCGGGGCCAGGGCGTATCTCAGGGAGATCCACACCAGCTAGGGGTGCAAGCGGCGACTTCGGCACACACGGGACGCTTAGGCCGGAGTTGCTTTCCAACCGCAATGGAGTCAGCGCCAGGGATCATGAGAAAGATGTGTCAGGATCGACAGGTAGATCCAGGCGGGACGTGATACCGGACTGTGCCTCGGCCCATGATACCAACTCCAGTAGTCTTGCTGCCAACGGCGGCCACGGCGACGATACTGAAGACCGAAGCTTCCGGCGAGCTGGGACCAGCGAGAGAGCGGCCAAAGAATGCCTTAATAATCACTCTGGTCGCCACATATTGAAAGAGAATAATTTAATTGGCGCGATGTCTCCACGACGAAGTTCAGCCCAGAATGGCGGCGAGAAATCAGGCAAGGTTCAGAGCCACCGACATCAGACGCCGAGCTCCGAACATATGGATAGCGCAGCTTCAACCATGTCTACGCTTGAGTTTCCAGACATCGATATTGTCCATCGCGAAGAGACCCGACTAAACGCCAGCACGGACAGCATGGAGAGCCTAGAGACCGCTAGGGGTCACCACTTCACGATCTGCCCCGCTACCGGACGCCGGATCTTCCACGTGGAATTCGACATGAACGGTTTTACGGAAGAGAATATTTCGGTTAAGGTCATCGGTTTAAGGTTAGTGGTGAACGCTATGCGTTCGGAAGGTGTTGACCAGCGGAAACGCATTACTGAGTTTTGTCGCAAGGTCAAATTGCCGGATGATGTTAACCTGCATGAACTTCAATGTCATTTAGCGGATGGCCGATTGCTCGTGCAAGCTCCAGTTACCGCCCATGGTGATTATCATGGACAAACCAGCTGCTCTACCATGACAGCAACCGGCGAATCAAATTATTCGAACTCAGGGCGATTTATGGCACCCACGCATGACCTGAACGTCCCTCAGTACATAACGACAGCCAGTGGCCAAGAATTGCTTCTATTGGTGGAAATAGGACGACTTTTCCGAGCTGAGGATGTTTGTGTCACGATTACAAGACAGAGCAAAATTATCATTAACGCAAATCGTGAAGAAACACAACCCCACGGACTCCTACGGGCGTCGTTGATTCGCGAAATTGACCTTGAACATAAAATTGTGGCCGAGGATTTGAAAGCAGGCATTGACGGTGGTGGGATTCTCAGAGTAACAGCTCAAGTAGTCCAGGATGACGCGACAGTGCCAGCTACCCAACCGGTGCTTGAGAAGGTCAAGGTGACGATAGAGCCACCTGATGATACAGACGGGTATACGTGATATCCACTTGTGATCGGCGAACATTAAGTCTCAATATTTCATACTAGCGTCCTCAACTTTCTATGCAGAGTGTATACAATATTGTATAGTGTTATTTAACCACTCTGCACGAAATAAAGTTCAACGCGTATATATGGCCCCCATATGTATATCTACATTCGAATCAACCTTTACGCAAATTTCCTCTACAATATTAGACTGCATACGTACTGCACCAATTCAAGTCTTTCTCATATCGTTCAAGTTCAAAGTAACATTTGCTTCTATACGTAGATGCACTTCATTAAACACGTCGGCCACTTAATAAGCGCTGTAATTAGTTGTGCATTTTTCAATTTGTGATTTGTATGAGTTTTAGATAGCATGAGTTATCAAAGAAGTAATATATACTGCTTTGATAATGTCATTGAGAACACTTTGTTGAAGAATCAGCGATTACTCTAAGAGAAATATGGTGGTATTTCGATATTATAACTAGTAAACTTTTATTTGTGAATTGGTTATGCACAAATATTGTGAATTAACTCTGCGAACATTTGAGCGTTGTTTATCATTTGCAGATGCAATAATTAAGCTATGGTAACTGAAGGCTTTCGATGTTATCTACCTTCTTCGTCCTAATAGCAGAGAAAGGTTAAACAAGTATGTAATGGCCAATGTAGCGTGCATTCGGGCCGGTAGCTACTACAATAAACGAAACCTAAGTGACATATATAATGTTAATATGTTAATCCTCACTGGGCCGTTATAATTGCATTATTAGGTCTTTGTTCGCCAAAAGATCCAGGATATAGGCTAGGATTGCCGGTAAACCTGTAATGGCCACTCGGAGAAGTGAAGCCTAAAGTCGAAATATTACTTTATATATATATTTAATGTGTTGTGGGGCCTGGACGCCATGTCGGAAATCCTCGTGATCCTCCTCTGGGTGAGGAGTAAGGTCTGGGAGTAAAATGTACCACGTGACCGCGCTATCGGATCACAATCTCCGCGTTCGTTATGCACTTCGCAGTCCGACTATTCTGCTCGCATACCCGAACTAACTCTAGCGATCTGAGCGAAGGAACTGGGTATCCACCTAGCGAATGGGTTACTGGAGTGCGGGTAAAGGCCGCTGCCGCAGGAAACTGGCATGGCGAGACGTCGGGCGCGCTCTGGTGGCCACAGTGGACACCACGGAGCTTCTAAAACCAACAGCGTAACAAGATATGGCCTAATTACTCAATTAAGTAGACATCCTATATTTATGTTGTTATTACCAGTATGGTGGTCAACAATTAAATACCGGAAGGAAGGCCATCGATGCCAGGGGTTTGTTTCATAGAAATGTCCACATGTGGGGCTCGAACCACGCACCTGCCGCTTAATTGGGCTAGCCTAGCAGATCACACTCGACAATAGCCGAGCGCTACCACCACATGACGGCAAGGTGAAGTATTGCAGCCCGCCGCCTTTTTTGAGCGAGGATGTTTTTTTGTCTTTTTTTCAATGCTATTTCACTGTACGCCATCTTAGATGTAGACCCCCAGCCCCGGCTCATTGTCTGAGAGATGTCGATATGTGGAGTGATAGAACTCCAGGGAACAGGTTTTATTCATTTGGTGGTGGCCATAAGGCAGTCAAGTCATGGCGTAGTTTAACACCGGGGACGGCCATAGCGGCTTTATGAAACATTGTCATAAATTGAGCGGGACCGGTTTAGCAACAAGGAAAGCAAAGCTCACCCCACCCCGCCTAAAAAAAATAAAAATAAACTCAAGCATTTTCATCACCTTCGGCATCCTCTTTTTATTGTCGAATAAACCGTTTGGAACAGCTATGGAACAACGTGGCGAAAAGACAGGATGTTAAGTATTCAGGCCAAAGTCGATCGCCTCACTACACCACAGCTTCGATCGAACCCTTTATCACCGAGACCAACTGTGTCGGAGTGCAACATTGCAGTGGTTCTTTACTCGCACAAGTTTCACAGTTCTAAGGCGTACGTATATATCTTACCATCGATTATTGTTACATCATAGTGTCATATGCACCTCTTTATACAGTGAAATCGACATGAAAACCAAGTCTTCATCCCTGATTGCTTACGCACTGCATCCGTGTAACCCTACCTCGTGCTTAAATAAATAGAAGAAACCATTGAGGTATAAATAGTTAAAAAGATACCTTAAAACAGCCACCTTCAATTGTTAAGTTGCAGATGTAAGATAGATCTTTAATTGCAACGTATAATAATAGCATCACGGGTAGTGATACCCTAATGCGGCATGCTGATATAACATTAACCAATTTACATCTCTTACACATCAACAAATATGGTGTCTTTCTTGACAACGCACTTTCGTGGAACAAAAAAGCACCTCAGTAATGAAAGTGGTAAAGACCACATTTACGGGGCATTTCCATTCCGCTGTATGACACACATGCGATATAGCTGCCTACTTTTAACGGAATTCCTAAAAGCCTCAAAATGACGGTGTTTGGGTTTGGTGCGGTCCTCTGTCTGCCCCATCGTGTGTTAGCCGTTCGTAACATTCTGACCCGTCGTAACAACGTAAATAACAGTCACACGTTATTGCGAGAATACCGAGAATTTGTCAAGAACGCCACCCTAGCGGCCGAGAGGCGTACCACTGCACCATGGCGGTCACGAGGCGTACCACTGCACCGTGGCGGTCAAGAGGCGTACCAATCCACCATAGCGGTCACGAGGCGTACCACTCCACCATAGCGGTCACGAGGCGTACCACTGCACCATGGCGGTCAAGAGGCGTCCCACTACCATGGCGGTCACGAGGCTACCACTCCACCATAGCGGTCAAGAGGCGTACCACTGCACCATAGCGGTCACGAGGCGTACCAGTTCACCATGGCGGTCACGAGGCGTACCACTCTACCATGGCGGTCACGAGGCGTACCACTGCACCGTGGCGGTCAAGAGGCGTACCACTCCACCATAGCGGTCACGAGGCGTACCACTCCACCATAGCGGTCAAGAGGCGTACCACTGCACCATAGCGGGCACGAGGCGTACCAGTTCACCATGGCGGTCACGAGGCGTACCACTGCACCATAGCGGTCACGAGGCTACCACTCCACCATAGCGGTCACGAGGCGTACCACTACCATGGTGGTCACGAAGCGTACCACTCCACCATGGCGGTGGCCTTGTTCCCCTGACGGCCACCGAGACCCTGGTTGAGAGTCGGCCGGTCGCAGATGAGACCCACCGACAGGAGCGGATCCTTGAAGCCCTCCTGGCTGTCCTGGGGAGTCAGGGGATCCAGACTGCTCGGGGTGTCCAGGCTGGAGACCCCCGCGGCGCCCCCCTGCTGACCCAGGCGGCCGTACACCTGCTCGTTGGCCACCAGCAGCTCGCTGGAGAAGTCCGGCGTGGCGTTGTGGGAGGGCGGCGGGGTGCCGACCCCGCTCTCCGTCAGCGAGGCCCGCTGCAAGCGGAGGGTGTCCACCGCCATCTGGCTACCGCGGCCGGCCTCGTCGCAGACGGGTCGCTCGCCGAACGAGCACGGCGCGCCGGCCTGGACGGACGCGCCGCTGATCATGTGATCGCCGCGTCGGCCGGCGCCGTAGAGGGACTGATCTTGGGCGCCCCCATGCCCGTCATCCCCGCCCGGAGCCTGGCCGCTGGCCAACAGGTCGGTCAGGTTGCGGCGGGCGCCATAGTCGTAGGTGACCGGGTGGACGCCGCGACTCAGTGAGTCCTCCTGTAGCTTTTCCTGCAGCAGATTGGCGATATCCGTCTGCGGCAGGTCGTCCAAGTAGTCATGGATACGGGGCCCCGTCCCGATGCCGGTGGCGCCGCACCCCCCGAAGCCGCCGTCCGCCATCGCGGCCTGACCCATGTACAGCGCCGGGACGGAATGACTCCGAAAACTGACGCCGCTGCCGGCGAAGTCGCCGCCGCTCCAGGTTACCATGGAGATGTCACCTCCGCCTGCGTCCGGTCCGAGAATATCGGTAATCTCCGGAGAGAACGGCGACTCTGGCTCGGTGCTGCCTCCGGATATGAGGCTCGAGGGTCCCGTGGGGTTCGGCCCCAGGGGCAGGGCCACGGGTCGCGGGCGCGCCCCGCCGAGCCGCCCGCCGCCGCCCACCTGCACCAGACCCAGCTGGTGGGCGGGGTTCTGCTCGGCGCTGAGCAGGGCGCCCAGCGTGCTGTAGGTGCCCGCCTTGCAGGCTCGCTTGGCCAGGCTCTTGGCGTCCTGGGCCGAGCTGTGACGGACCCGCTTGCCGTAGCCGCCGGCGTCGTTAAGGCCGCCGGAGCCCGACAGACCGGCCAGCCCGGCATTCCGCTTGACCGGGATCACGTCGGTCGACGGGGGCAGGAACTCCCAGGCCTCGCGGCCCGCCGTCGGGGCCTGGTCCACGCTGCCCACGCTGGTCCCGTCCATCCCCTGCGCGCCCCCGCCCTCCACCCTACTGCAGTCTGAGGCCGGGGTCAGTTGGCCCATATCGTCGCACCACCAACTGGCCTGAGGTTGGACGCCTACGTCTCCCTGGCACATGCCGTACTGTTTGTCAGGCTCGCCCTGCGGGTCGTCCACCCAGACCAGCGCTTCCTGCATTGGGCGAGCAGTCTGCTGTCCGCCCCCGCCGCCGCCGCAGTAGGGCAGGAACGAGCTGGTCTGCACGGAGGCGACCTGCTTGAGGGCGGACCGGGGCTCGGCCACGCTGGCCGCCATCGGACCATCCCCCTTCCGCGCCAGCGTGGCCATCGGTTTGACGGGACTCGGCCCCAGCACTTGGCTCGCCCGGGACTGCTGAATGTCTTGGATAGGCATGAAGGCGTTGAGCGCCTCGTTCGAGTGGACGGCGGGCAGCAGCTGTGGGGAGAGCCCCGAGGCCGGCGTGGAGGGGCAGCTCTTGAAGCTGCTTAACGAGCGACCGGCACTCATCCCAGACCGGCTGGCCGCGCCGCTGTACCCGCCCATCATGTCCACCTGGAAGCTGTTTTTACCGGCGGACGCGAGACAGAGAAATTCGGCCAACTTGCTTAACTTGGCCTCCCCATTGGCCACCGCCGCCTCCACCCCGCCCAGGCTCCTGGCCGGCTGTCCCTGAGGCTGTCCCTGTGGTTGGTAGAGCGACGTTTCCGCGGTGGGCGCAGCACACTTCAAGAGGTCCAGCACGGCGTACTGTTGCCTCTGGATGCCCGGCGGGGAGGCCAGCGGGGCGCCCCGCCGGTCGTCCTGCGCCGTCACCGCGTGGCCGCCGGGCTGCTGAGACGGAAGTTGCATCGATGCCTGGCTCGTGTGTTGCAACGCGTCTTGTTGCATAGGTCTGTGCATGGGCTGGTGGTGCGCGGCTGTGGCCTGAGGGTGACCAGCGGTCTGAGTGTGGCCAGGGTGCCGTACTGGGGGCTGCCCGGGCGACCTGAAATACTGAGGGTCAGCAGCTTGACCGGCCCCGCCGCGCATGTTATTCAGTTCGGAGACCACCATTTGCGTGATGGACGGTGTAATGTCGGCCAGTTCGGGCGCGGGGTCCGTAGGCTGTTGCTCCGGTAGGGCGGGGGTCAGGTACCCGGCAAGGCCCTCCTCCTTGACGGCGCCCAGCGCCTCCACGGAGCCCGCCCTGCCGGCGGTACCGCGACCCCCGACCAGCCTTGGGTGTAGCTTCACCCCGGCCGCCGCGCGCCGCCGACCGCCAAGTGGCTTGTTGTTATTGGAGTCCTGGCTGTACAGACCGGTCTGCTGGCCACCGGCGAACAGCTGCTGGGTGCCGGCCGACGACCACGTCAGCGTGCACCCCTGCGACTGGGACTGCAGGACCCCACCGCTCGCCGGCTCGGCGGCGCCGAGGGAGGCGGACGTGATCGGAAGAGCCCCCAGCAGGGCGGGCGGCTTGGCCGGCCCTTGCCCCTGCCCCGACGTTGACCCCCCGGGCACGTTGACGGTTTGCTGGCGGATCTGCAGCTCCGGGTCGATGGTGATGGTGTGGAGGAGGAGCTGGTCGCTTGGGGTGCTACCCGGCGCGGCGGCGGCGGGGACGGTCCCGGGGAGGATCTCCCCGGCGGGGGGGTGCACCCGCCCCCCTCGCCGCCGGCTCTCCTTGAGGAGCTGGGCCACGGGTCGCCGGTCATCTACGTAGTTCTTGTCCAGCTGGGGGCCGTACCCACGAGTCTCCTTCAGCAGAGTCGACACAGTCTTGCTGGTCGTCTTGGCCTGGGATTTCACCGGCGTGCCCGAGCGGTGCCGGCTCCGACTCGTGGGAGTCACCGCGGAGTCCAGCTTCACCGAGCCGCCCTCCCCCGCCGAACCGCTGAGAGCCTCCGCCCCCGGCAGCTCGCCGATGGCAGGGCCCCGGTGACTGCCGAGCTGGCCGGCGTCCTGCACTCGATCGGCCAGCGAACACACCGGTGCGGCCAGCATGGCGGCCAGCTGGTTGTGTGGCCGGGGGCCTGTGCGAGCAGCCGTCTCGGCGGCCATGCGGGTAACAGGTTCGGCGTACTGGTCCGAGGGTGGCGCCCCGTACGGCTCCGAGGCCTGGGGGGCCGCCTGCACCCAGTGCAGGGCGTTGTTCGGGAAGGTGACGCCTTCATCGCCGCTCACCTTCGACACAGTTACCTGCGGCCGCTGGCCCGCGGGATGCTGGCTAATGACGGATGGCTCGTTTGCGGACTGCGGATTAACGAGTTTCTGGAGGGAAGACTGAGCGTTAATGAGTTGTTGGAGGGAGGACTGCGGATTAAGGGGTTGTTGGAGGGCAGACTGCGGGTTAACGGGGTGCTGGAGGGCAGACTGCGGGTTAACGGGTTGCTGGAGGGCAGACTGCGGGTTAACGGGTGGTTGGAGGGCAGCCTGCGGGAGAACGGCTTGCAGGTTGCCATACTCTTGGCTGAGGGTTGTCCGGTTGCCATACTCTTGGCTGACGGTTTGCTGGTTGCCATACTCTTGGCTGACAGTTTGCTGGTTGCCATACTCGCGCTGTTTGGCTGGTTGCTGGTTGCCGTTCGGCTGGCTGGCGGACGGACGAGAGACGGCTTTGCTGGGGACTGGGGACAAGAGGACGACCGGACCAGTCGACTTCTGCGGTGCGGGTGCGGAGAGGATGAACAGGGGCTGCTGGCTGCCCTGTGCGGCCACCATCCCCAGGGCCGACGTCACGGTGGCCGCCTGCCCCAGACCTCCCTGGTGGGCCACCCCCAACACTTGGTGAGTCTTGCCCAGTAAGGTCTTTGGAAGCAGTTTCTGCGGGGTGGCCACGACGGGTTTGGCCGCAATCGAGGGGCGCCCTTCCGCCTTGCTCTTAACCGCATGTGGCTTCTTGACGTCCGGGGTGGGGGTGGGGGCGGGGGAGGGCCCTGGCCCCGCCCCCTCCTCGCCCCCTTCCTCCCGTCGCCTCTGCTCCTCCACTAGGCGGCGCTGCTGTCGAATGAGCTGTCGCTCGCGCAGCTTTCTGCGCAGCTGGCCTCGCGCCTCTTGGCAGAGCGGCGCCTGGTGGTCGGGACTCTCCGTACCCGGTCGGACACCTACAAGCAAAGCCCAAACAATCCGTGAACAAATAAAGTAGACATCTTCATATTATCAAATGGTGGTGATATTTCCAAGTAGTGAAACGGGAGTGCAACAGTATTCCCCTGGTTTCTATATTATTCAGGAACACGTCAAAGGAATCCAGGAGGCCAGGAACACTAGTCTGGTTTCTCTTCGATTTCTCTTCAGATATTAGGCTCACATCATTACCATCGAATGCAATACAAAGTTACATAAGAACATAAAAGGGTGGGCTTACAGATCGAGACAAATACAAAGTAGTGAAATAAAATCCTTGAAAGTATTTTCATTCTCTAGTATAAATACTATAGATACCGATCTCGTAGTTCTACAATAATTATTTTGCACAGTAATACTGACCGTTATTGTTTTGCGTCTCGTTGCTAGCGGCAACACTGGGAGCGGGGAGATCAGGCTTTTCTGACGTAACCGTTGCCATGACGGCGAATGCTGCCGTTGTGCGCGTGTTGACAACACGCTCCCCCAGTAGGTGTCGCGCAATATCCGGTAAACCGGAGAACTTCCTACCCAGCAAGCTTTGCGCCCACTCGCAGACAAGCGCCGTGGATGCGCTCAATAGTTCTGACTCAGTCTGGTCGGAGTCAACGGTCTCGTGAACGGTCTGGAAGCGTAGGCAGGTGGGTCAGCCATACACTGTTGCCAACATACAGAATGTCAATTACGACAGGAAGTAATAACACGCCGAACAGCAGCTCTGTACCCGATTGGTAATCACATGTTATAACTAATGCGCATATTGTTGTCATTGTTAATGAATTTGGATCAATTGACTACGTTAAATTATTTCAGAAGGTAACCGACTGTCCGCTAACTCATTTCGAGTTAAATGTCGTGAGGGGAGGATTGCGGTGTATTGAAGGAAAGTCAACTTTAATGTCAAGGGATAGCTCAATTGTTTTTGCAAATAAGATGTTGAATTCTATATCGACAAAGCATATTCGTACTCATCTTAAGAGAAAAGCTTTGCTACATATACATGTCCAACTCAAAGTTCCTTTAGAGTATGAACAAAACCAGCTCAGACAAATTTGGAAGCTTGCCTCTTTGGTCACAAAAGAAACGCAGTTGATTTCGATGCAATGGAAAATACTCCATAACATTTATCCCACTAATACTCTGCTACAAAGATGGAAAATGTCTCAGTCAAATCTATGTAACGCATGCAATGAGCCAGACACCACCATACATTTTTTTTATAAATGCAACTTGGTTAAAGAATTATGGGATGATGTAAAACATAATATACAAACAAAGCTGTTTAGTGAGACAATTATATCAGAGAAAGAAATTATGCTAGGTTTTCATGACCGATCAGTTTTCATTAATACTGCAGACTTTATTTACTGCAATAGACTTATCTTGGTGGTAAAAAAATGTATCTGTAAATTTAAATTCGACACTCGAGAACCTTTAAGGTGTATTTTTGCTAGGGAAATATACCTACGTGAACAAATGCACTTGATTTGATGTATTATCAATTTTATGTGTGTACATATGTTATATGGTAATAATAAAAAATAAAAAAATAAAAAAAAACTAATGCGCATATATTCATATATGTTGAAACGATGTTGTTTGTGGCCAAATTCTAACATTGAAAAATTGAATTAAATTTATTTAGAAAATTAAAGACTTTGCAGCTTCCAAAAAGTGGTTTACCTGTTCCGCACTTGTTTCTTCTTCTTCCAGCCGAAGCTCTGGTACCTGCAGGGTCTTTAAGTCACCGTGTGTAGTGATCCCGCCGTAACAAGTCGTAACCACAGTTAAGGAATTAAAATCATTAACATGCCGTGCGTTTTCCGTTCGGGTGTGGTCAAAAAGCCATCGTCCTCAAAATACTTAGTGAAAACAAAGACCGGGCGAGTGACATATCTACTCGAATACGAATTCACAAAAGTTAATGGATTATTCTTAAAGATACTCTGCATCAAGGCCATAGTATCCAGTTCAGTATCATATGTACCTCTCTACCTACTCACCCTCTTTGTACGTTGGTTTAAGTAGGACGATTTAACCGATGTGGGACACCACGCTAAAGGGAATGATCAGGGTAGAACACAGACATATCATGGACAAGTAGGATTCGAACCAAGCACTAGTCGCTTGTGCTGGCCTAGCAGACCACACTCGACAATAGCCGAACGCGCTACTATACTCCCGATACTAGGCAACGGGGGAGAACAACCGTCATATTGACTTTGGGCGCTACTGCTTCAGACAAGGATATTTTGACTGCCCTCTTCCGCCAAGTCGTCGCAGCCGAACACTGGGAAACACCTGGCGCAGTAACTTGCCGAAGTCGAACTGGTTGACAAACTTATAACTGTGCTTGCTGCAAAATGACCTGAAACAGATTATGGAATATTACTTACAACTGGCTACAAACGCAAGCGGCGAGCTCTGAGGTATCAACAACGAGCTACATCCCTTACATGACGTGTGCCAATCAACAGTTAGTTTATACATAATATACTACAGAAAGACATCACTAACATGTAGGGCTAGGCTAAGCTTTTTACTGAACAATACATCAATAACGATGTGAACACTGAGCAGTTAGGTCTAATAGGTAATAACCTGTAGGGGCTAAGCATGGGGACATTTGCTGTAAGATGTCAAAATGTTCCGCAGTTCGCAGGTAGGTGTCATTTTCTACAATTCCGTGTAACTTAGAAGTGAACTTAAACTCGGGCTGACCCAAGCATATTCGCCTTTGCATCTGAGTAACTAAAGCTGTAGGTAATAGTGCTAATAATGTCATTTATTTATTATTTCATTCAATTCTCACCCGATTCATAAGAGCACAGAATATTAATACCTAGTATGTATTCAAGGCAGATATCAGCTTTACTGAATTACGTGTACAGGTTGAACTAGAAAGATAAACCATGTGTCTTGAGGCAGTCGACAGTCTTACCTGTACTCATCATATAACTCTTGTTTGTACACACAAGTACTAGCATGGACTTCTAAGTGTGTTCCAAGCCAGGTGATTGCCTGCGAATGTTCCTCCTTATTTTGAGCAACTTCTGCAGATCTGCAAATGCAATATTACTTATCACAACAAAAGTACAAATGATATAGATACAGTATTGCCATGACATACATGATTAACATCCTTAGTGACAGTTGAGTCATTACCATATTTGGTACTTTAGGCTAAGCAATTGTTCTGAGCATCCATCATAACAATTTCTGCTTGATGCAATATTCTACAACTAAATCAGTTAATGTGTTTACAGTGCAGTAATCAAATAGTGGAAGTTTGCCAAAATTGACCTTACCCTGTCGAACATCTCCCTTCACCTGTAGGAAGCTTTAAGTAGAGTAGCAACTTCTCAATATCATTTAATTTGTTGACATCACCCTGGGAATAAAAAAACTTTATGTGAATATTTTATAGGAGAAACACTTTTTACTTGCACATGCACTGTGGCTGGTGGCCTTTGCAAATAAACTACTTGATCACTTTCTAATTTCCTTATTTAAATAGTCACATTAAAATTTTGATCCAGCACTAGTCTGCCACCCTTCACCATATGGGACCAAAAAGTAGGAAGTGATGGCTGCCCGATGTAACTGCATCAAAATACATCACAATAACGATTGCTGTTCCCCATGAGAAAGACCCAATAGTATAAAAAATGTATATCATAATGAAATTAATTATTTTATTATTTCTACTCAGTAAAACACTGGTGTATTACAATAAAAGAATCAAATATCAGATATTTTTTATTAAGTACTTATTGCAAAAACTTACCAGCATTTGTTGAATTTTAGACTTGGACTCTTCACTGAAAATATAATAATAGATAACAGGTCAAAGTTGCAGCTGTTTTCATTTGCATAGTACATTGTGTTGTAACTGCTGTTATATACATATGAAGGACTGAGGCTAAACAGTCTGACCAATAAAGGTGGAATAGCAAGTGTGAAGGGAATACATGACAATGATCAGACAGTAAGTCTAGCAGCACCATTTTCCATTGTATAGGGGATTAGCTCATTTGATATTCTGGCATAATAAAAAAGCACTCAATGCCATTAATAATAATGGACATACTGTAAACTGCCTGTTTGAAGCTGTGGCTACTAAAAGGAAGTTGCAGGATTTTCCCCAGATTTGACGCAAAGTTGTGGTGGGGCTTTATATACAGTGTTTTGCTGATTTCAAGTGAGCATGGTGAGAGGGGGGTGGGTGCATATGAGGGAAAGGATAAGGTGTGGGTAGGGAAGGCATAAAATTTGAAAAAATAAATGTCCTCAATGTAACTTGATATCACTGCTGTCTTCTCTCCTGACTACAATAGCATGAATAGGTTAATGAGGCCAGACAGAAACTTGCTACTGGCTAGGGGTGACAGTAATTCATATAAATATGCAGTAAGTGCCACTCTTGTGACACTAGATAAGAGGTGTGATGGGAGAGGAAGAGGTAACTGTTATTAGTCATCACAACAGCTTGTATAAATAATTGATTCTAGAGTTAATGGTTTAGTTTGTTAGATGGGATTATGATAAGCAACGATACAGGAAGGGGAGAGGTCAAGAGACATAATAGTTTGCTGCTCATAATCTATAGTTTTCCAGAAATGTTTTTTTGGGTAGATGCAAACCTGTTTTGAGGCCGAAGTCAGCATGCGACTTCTCATATGTATACAGCTTCAAAAGGTCATTACAATAAGAATAAACAAATTTGAAGGCTGACCAAAAACTCAAGTGGTCTGACACACTCTGATTCTAATCACATTATATTGAAATAAAAGCAGTAATCATTTTTTTATATAAATTTCTGGTAAGTTTACAACCTGCACAGATGTAGTTCAAACAAATTCTTTACTATATTATTTATTCAATACTTTATTTCATATAAATCTATAAATATTTCAAGAATTATCTAAGCTTATGACAAGAATCTATATAAGCTTAATATATATTATATTACCGTAAACTGCCTATTAGAAGCCGCACCCCAACTTTGGCCTAAAAACTGGGTTGGCCGGCGCCCAGAACCATTTCCGGAAAACTACATATTATAAGCCGCACCCCGACTTTGGCCTTCCGAGCCCCCCCACCGCCCTGTATTCCTGCTTAATCCATCCGGCCAACCAAACCACTTAATTTATACAAGCAGCCGCGACCACTAACAGCATTCACCTCTCCCTCTCCAATCGCATCTCTTATCAAGTGTCACAACAGTGGCTGGCTCTCCTGGACCTTACCAAACCAATTAATTGTTTATACAAGCAGTCGCGACTACTAACAACATTCACCTCTCCCTCTCCGATCGCTGCTCTTATCAAGTGTCACACCAGTGGCTGGCTCCTACTGCATGTTTATGAATCCGGCAGCCGTATCAAGTTACACCACCTGAAACCTGGCCTCTGATCATTGGTCTACAATAGGTGTGGGGGGGGAGTCGGGTGGCAGTATAAACAGACTCTCTGTTCAGTGAACTTGTTGCAACAAGTACGCCAACTGACAGTTCTGGAAGCAGGGATGAAGATGTTCCTGGTGTGCCAGATGATCTCTTTGATTCCGATGATGAAGATTTCTGGGGTTTGTGGAGGGAACGGACTATTGACATTTGAAATGGATTATCTCCCGACTTGTTGACATGTACGACATTATGATGCATTATGATGCAATATATGTTTTGTTGATTTGTATGACGTTATGATGCAATAAATTATTTTAGCAACATCGGTAATTTTCGCATTACTCTATTACTCTATTGGCCCTATTTACAACCGCACCCTGACTTCCGACTAAAATCCGGGAATTTGACTCTCCAACTAATATAAGCTGCGGCTTCTAATAGGCAGTTTACGGTACATTTACTTATATTTCATTTAATATTTAACAGTTTTGAAAAGTAAAGTTATATACAACTTGTCAGGCATTAATGGATCACTTTTGTCTAAGGCTTGATTGAGAATGTTTTTTAAAGAGCTAGTGCATCATCATAGACTCATTCTTTTTAGAAATGCAGGCTGTTTTCATGGGTAGTGAACTTGCTAATTCTGTGGCAATAACCTGTCTAAAAATGGTCGATGTTGTAGAGTACTGTAGTAGGCAGTAAAGGATCACTTTAGGCAGTAGCGGATAATGCCATATAGCAGCCTGTTTTGACAGTGACAGTGAAGCAGGCATCTTAATGCAAGAACTGATCATTCATGCCATGCCACCTGGCGGTAAAGCTTGGCAGCAAAGAGGAGTGTCACTGATCTGTTACTGCCGAGAAAGCAGCGAATGCAATTTGGCTAACAGCAATTCTGCTTTACAGAGGGATCTGATTATTTTGTTGAAGGTTCAAGACATATACAGCTATCTAAAATCACCTCAGTTGTGTACAGATGTATTCACTTTAACAAGAGTGGCCTGGTGAAGTGAAAGTTATTATTTCAGGCTAAGTAAAGACTTCACTACTGGAAGTGCATTTGAAGTAAAGTGTAAACATTGGTTAAACTACATGTTTTTTAGACTTATTTTAAGTCAGCGGTTAAATATCTTTGAAATTAGTCCTAATTTATTACATTTAATGGCTTTTAATAGAAACAATATAATAGTAAACAGCAAAGTGATCCGCTACTGCCTGTAATCAGTTACTGTGAGACAAGCTGTAAATTGTCAGTTATGAGCTGCTTCACCAAGATGCTCTTAATGCAGGGTAGGGGTAGTGCCGGTCCCGTGCCAGTGGGTCCCTACCAGTACCGGTGCCAAATGAACTGTGCTAAATCAGGTTACTGCAATGGCACCATTGTCATTGACACAGTAAATCAGTGGAGGGAGGAGGCCGGGAGGGGTTGGGTGGGTAGGGGGCCCCTGGCGAGGGTGGGTAGGGGGCCCCCACAACGTTTAGTATACATTGTGGGGCCTCCTGCCCCCCCCCACCACTGATTTAGTGTGTCTGTGCCTGTGGTCATTGACCTACTGGCAGTACTGCAATTCAAAGCATAAACAAAGGAAGCTAAAACAGTAAAGCAGATTGCTATACTGCATAAAAGCTTCATAAAATACAAGTTACCTAAGTGATTTTTCTAATCCATCTTGAATCCGTCTTGTCTTGGGGATATTCCTACTGCGATCTGACATATTACTGTCAGGTCGCGTATTTTCACTGCCTTTGGCCCGATCAGCTGATTCCTTCTTGCCGCTGCCTTCCTCCATCTTGCATTCTTCGGTTGTTTTTTCTAACCGGATCAGCTGTGGCTTCGATCCCTAAATCGAGTGTACCGGACCCTTATATAACATATATACATAACTTAAGCCCATATAATATTCCTATAGTTCCTACATATTGAATGACAGAAATATTTCTTAGGCTAAAATAAAAATCAGGACAAACATCGAATCGATCCACACATGGATCCCAAAACGGGGGCTTCTGCGCAGGTGCCAGATGTGTGTCGTAAATATTGTTTATGAGTATTTTTTTGAATATGCAAATTGTAGGTTCAAAGTATTAGCTGTAATACAATATATAAGTTATATTGTTCGTACTGAAAACATGACAATGATGAATCGTCTTTAAAAAATATTAACTGTCGCAAAATAGGCGTCCATCGTAAGTAGGTATAATCGCCATGGCGGACAGGAGATACAACAAACGTTCGACACCACAAAATACAGTGCGTTTCTTGATACAGCTCACTATTCTTGAAACACAAAACCTTTCAGTGAAAACCTCATGTGTTATCTGAAGCAAACACCTCTAGATCTATCCTGCAAAAGCCCTTCAGTCCTGTTTTGTAGCACAATCACTTATTGTTATCTGGTTATCAGGTTATGTCCTGGGCCTGGGCTGGGGCCAGTTTCACGAAACGCTTCGGCTTCGTACCGTACGTTACACATATAAGTCTTATATCGTATATGGCTAAAGCCCATTGTACAAACCTTCGTACCATATTTTTTAACGCCGGAAGTAAAAAAAGTACTAATCAGCTAGGGATGCGCATGTAATAAATGCATGAAATTTTCCATGAAAACATTTAATCAAATCGAAGAAGGACGTTTGACGTAAGCTTTTGCATAAATCTAGTGTTTTTGCAGTTGCCAACAATATTAATTCGCATCATTTTTGTATATAATTTGTGCAGTTTCAACCCATTCATAATGTCCAAGGCATCATGCAACCGTTGCTAGGATACTCGCAATGTGACGTCCTGAATATGTGGGATGGATTTTGACCTTATAAATAACGTAGCAACGATTCCAACTTTCACAGATACCGTAGACATAAATGTATGTCTTTATGCTGGTACAAAGGGTATACAATAGGGTCGAGGCATTTGTAGATGTATGAAGGAACCTACGATGTATCTTATATTAATTAGAGTTACGAAGGCTTCATGAAACCAGATTTATAGGTCACAATCTTCGTACGAAAGGTTCATACACGTACGAAGGCTTCGTGAAACTGGCGCCAGGACCTGCGCTGGGGCTGGCAGACTCATGAGATTGGCTATAGCTTGCCTAAACTGGTTAAACTAAAACTGCTAAAATCGGTCCAGGCCCAAGGCGCCACTGGAAACAGGGAGGGAGGCCGAACCCCAGGGTGTCGCTTTTAATATTTCCTGGAAATATATAATATTTGTAAAATCCTAGCCAAATATTGTCATAGTAACCATGTAAAGAAAGTACATTTTACATTGTAGCATAGACATGGAACCATTTGTGTCCAAATTGTTAAAAGTTTATAGATATGATACTGACAGTGAAAACTTACGTAAAATTTCCTCATGAACGATTTTGTATTAACATGGTTAAGGTATTTAATTATTATTATAGTTTATATAGATTTATACTTAAAGCCTCTCAAAATTATGATATAATTAAAATTTATAAGCAGTTAGATTTAGAATTTGCATCCTTATAACTGGATGGATATGGAACTATTGCTGTCCAAGTATTAAATATTTATAGATATAGAACTGTCACTGACAACAAGAAATTATATATGCTATTTAGATAAGATATGTTATGCTACCATATACTCATTATTATAATTTATAGTTTTTATATGTAGGTCCCAAACTTGTCACAAGATTAAATGACAGCAAGCATTAATTTAAGTTAACTGTTCCTTCACTTTATATTTAATTTCTTCTATGAATAAAAAAAGGTTTACCAATATATCAACTGGCCCCAGGCTAAGTAACCTATAATTTAAAAATTACTGTCTTTGTCAGGTTTTGAGTAAACAATTCATTCTTTGAACTCCCCAAATATTTAGTGATTAAATGAGAAAAAGGGCCATATTCTTTTACATTTGTAAATATATATACTTCTCTGTAAGATCCTTGCAATATATGATTATTAATTATTATGTTAATGCCAACCTTTTTGCTTGCTTTCAATCTATGATAGACGTCCAGAAATACAGGGTCAGTAAAGACAGATGACAAGAATATAAATTTGAACAAATCGTCTGATCTGCTGACCAGGGAAGAAGAGTACAAGTAAGTATAGATTTTGTTTATAATATTTAGCCAGTGATAAATATAATTAGGGTATATTACACTGCATTTAATGTGCATGCACAATTAGAGCAAATCAGCATCTGACTTTTATTACGTGTGAAATTATATACAAGCTTAATGGAAGGTACAGGTTAATAAATTGTTTGTGTGAGTTTATGTCTCTTTGTACTCATTCAGCCTAACTGTTTACCAATTTGGTGCTTATTCAAAGGAGGATAATTTGTATTATATATAATTCTGACATACCTGTAGCAGTTATTTTATGATATCCCAATATTATTTTTTATGTGTTTAGCATGTTCGCTTTTAAAATCATTGGGAGCTTTTGGAGCCTTACAAGTTGGTTATTATCTCAAGTTGCCCCGCTCCATGCATACTTTCACATTTAGTTATGTCAAACCCATATAATAGTGTTGCCTCAAGATGTTATATGTACAGCTTAAATATATTATTTGTTTTTAAAGCTGACTGATTATATTTACAGTGCAATGGGCCCAGATTATTCTTGGTGATATAGTATACATACCAGCTTACAGCGCTATGCATAAACATTTGCCTGTCTAAGATTATATCCAATAAAATATTTTTTTATGGTGATATGGAAAATTGCATCCAGTAGACTTGAACTGTTGAATAAGGTAGCTTAACACAAGACCATCAGCATAAGAAAAAGTAACAAGTGAAACTTTAGGTTCTAAAACCAATGCCAGATTGTTGTTTTTGCTCATTATACAGGCGTCTTAATGAAGAGTTAGAGGTAAAAACAGCATGTCTGGTCAAGGAAGCTGAGACTGTGATGGTTAGTGTTCAATTATGCCTTACTGATTAAGATTGATGTTTCCTAGATCGGCTAGAAAAATATATCACAACCTGATGAACAAATTGTCATCATTACCTCTTGAAAGTGTTCATACAATGTTAATTGTTAATCTATGTATGTCATACATGCATGCTGCTTGAGATAACAGTTAAATATAACTAGTTATAACTACCTGCTAATAATAATTGTTCCAAATTTGATTGTGTATAAGTAATTCGATTTTTAAATGGCAGATTTTGTTCTTCAGCGAGGACAAGATGCTGTATTGAAGACATCCTTGTTAGATAAACTTCATCTGGATGACTCATTCGAGTAAGCGCCTCCATTAGAATTGCTGTTTACAGCCTTGATCCAGCATGAATACATATAGCGGCGGGTGCGACTTATACCCCGGAAATTATGGTAGCTCTTTATATTTGCCATATATTTGCATTGATTATATATGTATTTGGCTATTATGGAGTGTGCCCTACCGGGCCCATCCAAGCCGCGCTAGTGCGTGTTTCGAGCCCCACCAATGCAAATGTCCATGTTTGTGCAAGATGCCGTGTCTTTTTTCACAGGGGTTATCCACCCGCAGAGACATGGCTTCTCTCTATCTTGCCCCTTTTCAGTCTCTCGATAGTACCTACAAGGTCTTATGCGACCTACTTAATTCGGCCAATCTTGTTTCAAGAGCGGAATCACATTTTCGTGCTTCAGAGATTATGATGACGAGTCCCCCGAGACGCGACGAACCGAATCCCAAGTGGACCAGGTGAGACAAGTGTACCAGCAAAGAGAGTTTTCCTCTTTATACGACATCGTCAGCACGCACCAGACAATGATCTGCGGCTTGGTAATACAGAGCTGAGATAACGTATGGTGAGGTGGTTAGCACGTTAGGTTGTGTTGAGTGAGGCTAGCCGGACAAACCATCATGCCAGTGTTTAGGGGTTTGCGTCCCCCGTACAAGGGGCTTGCATGGTATGTGCAGGATAAAGTAGAGTAGAGGATGAAAGAGAGAGTACGCTCAGCCTTTCTCTTTGGCGCGGCAGGATACGCTGTCGATTCGTTCGGCTAATAATAATAATTCAAAGTAGCTTAATTTGTCACTTAAGGTTATGCAGGACAACTGTTCGACTGGTTGATTTTTGTAGTTTTCGGAGAGTAATTTTCCAAAGCATTCCTGCAATCAGCTCATGTGAGAACAGATCTGAGGATTATGGAGTGAATCAATATGTCTCAGATATGCCAAGGCCAGTGAACCATATACGGCCTCCAGGACAGGGTAATCACGACTGATGTTTTTTTTCAATGTTATACTAGGCTTCCAGTGCAAGGCCACCCAAAGTGACCAACCAGATCCGCCCACAGTCAAAGAAATCCACTTCAGGGAAGACAAGGAAAACGCCGTCTGGAAGCAGGTATGAGAAATTCCATGTCAAGAAACGTCCTGTTTTATAGAGCGGTCGATTTGCTGCTTAATTTCGCGTTGATTAGAGTTGATGTTGTCCATCGCAAAGATCTGGATGACCCCCTGAAACATAGATCTTCGTACCAGTTATGAACCGCAGTCGTCATGTTCCGTTACTTTTAGGGTTCTCGCGATATATATATCCCCTAAGCATGGAGCTTGGACGCATTATTCAATATTGCCACAATACGGTGCGATAAGATTATTTAACTCATTTTTCACGGAAACCTTGAAGAATGTGGAGTCACACAGTATTCAAACCATTATCGCAATATTGTATTAACTAAACGCGGCCTATCTGCCCGGTCGACATGGATCAATAAATACCAAATCGTGGCATGCTTAATTAAGGTTATTTTCTTTCACATTATTTTGCGCTCACGTGACCGACTTTCAGGCGCCATCATAAAATCGCAACCTGAATTTCCCCGCAAAAAAAACAAACTCAGAACAAAATGCTGCTTCCAGAAGCCAGTCCCGAGTGGAGGATGTGGCCACAGCCGGCGAGACCTTCCTGACGGAGTACAAGGATTTCTGTCTCCAGAAGACGGTCTCGGACATCGAGAGCCGTCTGGATGCGGCCGGTCCGGGAGGCAGCGATGACCACGATGACGTCATGCCCGCCGCCGCCGCCGACATGGCTGCCGGTAAGCGTTCCAGTCTCACGTGACTTCCTTCAAGGGATGGATACGGGAGAGTGGGGTCCAGATCCTGTGATTGGGGGTGGGGGGGGGGGGGGTCGTGGTTACATATCACACACTTTGGTTGCTGTCGTATGTAAAATAATGTTCTTCCATGGATTTGTTGTAATCGTTATGATGTTGCTACATACGGCCAGCTAAGACCCTGTAGGAAGGTCTCCCGGTGCTCTGGAAAACTGGTGTGTCGTATCATATCACCAACGTATATGTGCCTGGTGCTTTCGTTCTCTTTCCTACTCGTTGAATAGATTTGTCGTAGTTATTGCTATGGGCAGAACGCAGTAGCATACTCGGTCTCATCTGCAAGTGGATGGCTGAAAAACAGAACAACTACATACCGGGATAAAGAAAAGTCTCAAATGCAGATACATGTATTCACGCTGTAGTGCTCAACACTGGGTTCGAAAAGTTACCATAAACTGTTTCCAGGACTGCTAGACAGACTTGGTTAACCGGTTGATGGTTTACCGCTTCGGACTCAAACCTAATTCGATTTCACGAAACTGGGCTCTGACAGCAATGACGCCTCCGCTTTCCCGCTCCGTTCGTGGTTGTAGCGCTCGGTTTTCACTTACGTTTCTTTGTGTAACTTTCCGACGTGGGGCCCCTTCGTCTGTCCAAAGCACCCTGCGTATGACAGTGATAATCCATCATCATTTCTTTTCATTCATCAGAGGCTCAGATCCGCTTCTTGAAGGCCAAGCTGAGGGTGATGCAGGAAGAACTGGATCGACTCTCACAGGAGGTTGTCAGCAGGGTAAGACGCGACGCCGTGGCTACTCGGTTTGCGCCCGTAGTCTCTCCGCCCCAGGTGATCGTCGGGCAATACATAGAATACAATACACGAACTTTTTACTGGAGAAGGGGGCCTCCCTGATTTAATGATTAACGCAATAGACCGCAGGTCGATGGGTTTCTGGGTTCGAATCCGTGACAGGGAACCTAATCTGGGTTTTTTATCCGTTCACCCTTCATCGTCACAGTTTAGGCCTTGCGTGCACAAACGCAGCTTAAAACGCCAATTATTCGACGTAGATATTCCAAATAAATTCACACACTGTAAGCAAATTGCAACGGTTGTGTTTGCAGGAAGATGCGAAAACAACGCTCGAGAGTCGTTTCAAGGAGGCGGAGGAGGAGAAAAGTCGTCTGCAGCGGATGACGTCATCACAGCAACAGCAGATTGACAAGTACAAGCGGGTGTCAGAAGACGCCAAGTGCAAAGCGGAGACACTGGACACGCAGCTCGGAGCCGTGAAGAAGGTATTTGTGGCCGCATGGCAGACGAGAGGACCGGATACATACCGGCCAACTTTATCACCCATACCTGCGGCCAATATGTCTGCGTCAGACATATAACTATATACTATATATACTATATATACTATATGCTGATATGACCAGTAATGACTTGACGTTGGCAATGGTGTGGCGAGCAATGACCTAATACAATACTTTTATATATGTGTATGGTGCAAAAGTACCGCCTTTTGCGAAGTAGTATTTGGTGGATCAGGGTTGGTACTCTCTAAAACAGAAAGAAAATATTATGTTCGTTGCTGCTTTATCTTACATGGTCACCCCGTGACCTTATAGGGGGCACGTTCGCCTACTTTCTAGTGTACTCAAGCGGCCTGGGCTCTAGGTGCCACCTGGGAAAATGGCGTCTGTTTGGGGAGGATAAAGATACCTCGTCTTTCTTCCCAGCGCTTAGGGAGTTACTCTGGGAGATTTGGCTCCCCTCTACCTTGACCTATCCCATTGCAGCGATATTACATCTCCAGAGAGGTTAAAGCGCTCTAATTAACCAAAACGGCTTTACTGTGCAAACGCTGTGACTGTTTTTACTTCCTTTTACGCTTGTCTTTGTAGGAGTTGGACGCACTGAAGCGATCGCAGAAGCAACAGACCGCGAGTCAGAGCGCTACAGAAGTTCGTCTCAATAGAGCACTAGACGAGGTCGACAAATACAAGACAATGCTGCAAAAATCAAAAACAGAGTCCAAGGTATATGCCTCAAACGTTGACTGAGAGGAAGGTAGTACTTAACGTACAGCTTAAACTTAATTGTAGCGTAACGTTTTGTCAAGGAACTCTGTTGGTAATCGGCAATTCAAAATTAAAGTGATTATAACGGTTATGCTTTGTTGGCCGATTTGAAAGCATATTTTATGATGGCGGAATCATTAGAATGATGTTAATGTGATTCTTCAGGGGAGCTCGGACCAGGAGAAGAGGAAGGTGGAACAGCTGCTGTCGGAGAACAAGCGGCTGGAGAAACAGAAGAATGAGCTCATGACGGGTTTCAAGAAGCAACTCAAACTGATTGATATTCTGAAGAGGCAAAAGGTACGTTCATTGTCTGAGCGCTTTGTTATTTTATGTTGCAAAATCTTAACATGTTCGCCACGTTGGTGACTTTCCTACAAGTGTGCTTTCCTAAGAACATGGTTGGCACCGGTAATGGTAATATACTGCGACGCCAGGGAACTGGGGAGAGCACCAGAGACTGGAGGCCCCCAGCCCCCCTAGAAGCCCCCAGCCCCCTGGAGGCCCCATCCCCCCTGGAGGCCCCCAGCCCTCCTGGAGGCCCCATCCCCCCTGGAGGCCCCCAGCCCCCTGGAGGCCCCCAGCCCCCGCTCGCATTGGTGCACAACGCCCCATAGGACTGCAGGAGGTGGGGTGGGGGGGCAGCCTCGGGGGTTTGTTAAAGTCGTTGGACGCCTATTTCAAGGCCGCCTCCGTTCAACTTTGACGAGGAGTCACCCCTTGGTCTAGTGGGTAGCGTGTTGTCGAGTGTGCTCTGCTGGGCCAGCCCGAGCGACTGGTTGGTGCTTCGAACCTCACCTGTGCAAATGTCTAGGTTTGTGCAGGATAACGATCCCAGGTCGCTTATCGCAAGGAGGGGGGTTACCCCCGAAGACATGGCTCCTCTCTACCTTGACCCTTTCAATAGTGTCAATGTGACACACATGTTAAAAAGTTTGAATCAATCAATCAGAAGTCCATTTTGATGTGCTACACATGTATTCGGAACTTGTTTCATCTATTCCTCACAGATGCATATCGAAGCTGCCAAGATGTTGTCCTTTACGGAGGAGGAGTTTGTGAAAGCGCTGGAGTGGGGAAACTGATCGCACGTAGGACTGGATCGTTGCGTATCACGAAGATTGAAGACAACAGCTACCGAGATGTCCTGTCAGAAATACTGCGACGGTGCTCTGTATTCCTGGTTATGCTAAACGAATACTATGTTTCCAGAGTACGAGGACCAATCTAAGTCATGATCCTGCGCGATTTTCAAATTTCAATGCAATTCAGCCGCTGCATAGAGCTGGTGTGTTGATGGCTGTTCTGTTCCTTGGTGCACAGATCTGGTGTCTTGAGCTGGTGCACGGAGCTATTGTGTAGAAGTACTGAATCAAGATGCTGCATTGACCAACATCGAGCCAGCATCAACGATGGTTGCTAGCTGCTGCATAGTGTTGGTGTGTTGATAGCTGTAATGTTCGGTGAGCACAGCTTTTGCGTTGAGCTGGTACACGGAGCTATTGTGTAGAGGGACTGAAGCGAGCTGCTGCTATACCAAGAAATGTCATGCACGGAAGCATATAGCCGATGATGTTAACGGCAGTGATAAGGAAAAGGCAAGGACATCCTAACAAATATGTGTCATCACCATGCGATTATTGTTATGCCTATTTTATTGAGGTGTGAAAATCATTGACAATAAATAAATTATTTTCGTATTCATTTCTCAATGTGCGAGGTGTTTGATGTAATGTCACAAGCGCATCAGATACTACAAATGTACTGTTGTTTAGTATTGTAAAAGCTTTGTAATTAATGAATAATATATTATTATTGTTACATAAGTAGTTTAATAAAATCGTAACTTCACAACCAACACATGTTATATACATTTTAATCCGTCTGCAGCGTTGACAAAACGTGAATTATATATAGATCTAGTATGTAGATCTACTGTTTTATGCATGCCATAAGTTTAACATTTGGTTACATTTGGCATTCATTTTAAATCAAAAGCCAGTTTCCAACATTAATTTTGCAGATTCATACCATTATCATGACAAATCCAATGCTCGCGTCAATACTGTACGCATGATTATTCACAAATAATTTTACAATCTTCGTATAATTCACAATATTAAAATAATACCTGCAGGATAAAACCTCCTGCAATAATACTCTGCGGCGTACGGCGTACAATATCAGAGTCAAAAAATCACGTAAATCAACTGTTTGAGATCAAGTACTTGCGCATAATACCATAATGTATAATACCATGTTGGAGAAGTATATGTACTAGACGCTGATTGGATATGGGCGATTACATATTTTAAACGTATTAATACAAGCCATACACGAGTAATAACATCTTGGAATTAGAACAAAATGTAGAATACTCATAAAATACAGTATCATAATGTATGCTGATCGGTAAATCATGCAATACTGATTGAAAAGCGCATATATGGAGATCTCGTGAAGTATCTAATACTTTGAAATGGATGCATAAACTTTGCTAAATGTAATATTTACTGGGAAGCGGATACATAAGCATTTTGTAAATTGTGTGATGCTTGGAAGCCAATGAATAAATATTTCGTAAATTATGTAATGCTTGGAAGCAAATGAATAAACATTTCGTAAATTCTGTAATGCTTTGAAGCGGTTGCATAAACAGCAAATCATGCAATACTTGGAAGTGGATACATGAACGTAAGTATCCTTATATATGTGTAATACTGATAAACGGACGCATACACATTTTGGGAAATTATGTAATGCTAGGAAGCGGGTTCATAAACATTTCGTAACTTTTGGAATGCGTGAAAGTGATACATAAACCTAAATACCGTAAAGTGTATTTACTTCGAAGTGGATGCATAAACATTGTGTAAACAGTAATACTGACGGGGCGGGGTCGTAAATTCTGTAATACTGTGTCGTGGATACGTAACATATCGTGAAGTGAATAACACTTGCAAACGGACTGGGATAACAAGTAATTAACTAAGTCATTCGCCTAGTGTAAGACCGGAAGCTCTGCGGGGGGTTTGTAATGCGCGGTCGGTACATTGCGCATGTACTCGTACTTCATAATATCCTCGTCGTTGACTAGCACTTTGGGGTCCCGTGGGTAGCGGTAGCCGCCATTGTGATGGATGTCCAGCTCCTCGTGGTAGTAACCATAGTAACCCCTGGGTCCGCGCCACGTGGGGAAGGCGCGGACGTCCGTCTTGGGCCAGGGGTTGTGGGGGTTGTACAGGGTCTGGGCCGGAATCCCGGTGCGGTACAGGTTGAATGGGTTAAAAGCGTACCCGTCGAGCTTCAACTCGGGCTTGCCAGAATTACGAAAACCTGCAATAAAATGTGTCGATGTGTTATTTATGTATCAGATATATCTGTTTCCCTGAGAAACATTGAAAAAAAAACATGCAGCGCATACGAGTTCAATGCATATCGGCACCTATCAAACTGCGCCGTCCGTGACTTACCCCAGGAGGCACACATCTTGGACCCCGGCCGGTATCTCTTGGCCTGCCAGCTGGGCCGCCCGTGACTTACCCCAGGATGCACACATCTTGGACCCCGGCCGGTCTCTTTTGGCCTGACAGCTGGGCCGTACGTGACTTACCCCAGGAGGCACACATCTTGGACCCCGGCCGGTCTCTCTTGGCCTGACAGCTGGGCCGTACGTGACTTACCCCAGGAGGCACACATCTTGGACCCCGGCCGGTCTCTCTTGGCCTGCCAGTTGGGCCGTACGTGACTTACCCCAGGAGGCACACATCTTGGACCCCGGCCGGTCTCTCTTGGCCTGCCAGCTGGGCCGTCCGTGACTTACCCCAGGAGGCACACATCTTGGACCCCGGCCGGTCTCTTGGCCTGCCAGATGGGCCGTCCATGACTTACTCCAGGAGGCACACATCTTGGACCCCGGCCGGTCTCTCTTGGCCTGCCAGCTGCGCCGTTTGTGACTTACCCCAGGAGGCACACATCTTGGACCCCGGCCAGTCTCTCTTGGCCTGCCAGCTGCGCCGTCCGTGACTTACCCCAGGAGGCACACATCTTGGCCCCGGCCGGTCTCTCTTGGCCTGCCAGCTGGGCCGTCCATGACTTACCCCAGGAGGCACACATCTTGGACCCCGGCCAGTCTCTCTTGGCCTGACAGCTGGGCCGTACGTGACTTACCCCAGGAGGCACACATCTTGGAGCCCGGCCAGTCTCTCATGGCCTGCCAGCTGCGCCGTCCGTGACTTACCCCAGGAGGCACACATCTTGGACCCCGACCGGTCTCTCTTGGCCTGCCAGATGGGCCGTCCAAGACTTACCCCAGGAGGCACACATCTTGGACCCCGGCCGGTCTCTCTTGGCCTGACAGCTGGGCCGTACGTGACTTACCCCAGGAGGCACACATCTTGGACCCCGGCCGGTCTCTCTTGGCCTGCCAGCTGGGCCGTCCATGACTTACCCCAGGAGGCACACATCTTGGACCCCGGCCGGTCTCTCTTGGCCTGCCAGCTGCGCCGTTTGTGACTTACCCCAGGAGGCACACATCTTGGACTCCGGCCGATCTCTCTTGGCCTGCCAGCTGGGCCGCCCGTGACTTACCCCAGGAGGCACACATCTTGGACCCCGGCCAGTCTCTCTTGGCCTGCCAGCTGCGCCGTCCGTGACTTACCCCAGGAGGAACACATCTTGGCCCCGACCGGTCTCTCTTGGCCTGCCAGCTGGGCCGTCCATGACTTACCCCAGGAGGCACACATCTTGGACCCCGGCCGGTCTCTCTTGGCCTGCCAGCTGCGCCAATCGTCCTCGTTGCGGAACTCGATGAGGTCCGGCACGCGGGCGTTGGGGAGGGCCTTCACCTCGTGGTGCTGGTGCCAGCGCCGGTTGGACGGCTGGTAGTAGGCGTGGCCGCTCCATACACTCGACTTGCCGTCCCCCGACAGGTAGTTATCATTCGGGTAGGCACGCTGGCGTCCTTCCAGCCGGTCCCTTTATTGGTAACAGATCATGTGCATGTGTGGCGGCAGTTATGATTAAGGATCTGGCGTTGATCGCTAGCTAATTTTTGGCCTTTTTCTTTTGATATTTTAATATTTTTACATGGTCACATAAGGATTTCATTGAAAAAATCACTGCACTGATAAAAACTGAACGTGGGCTGGGAGGTTAGTTGTGCACCGGCACCCGTACACCCCGCACCCGCCCCGCCCCGTCCCCACACTGCCCCACCCCTGCCCCGCCCCTGCCCCGCCCCGCCCCCACACTGCGTGCCCCAATCCATGCAGACAAGCCGCTGTGCGGTTGCGATGGATCGCGTCTTCCTATTTATTGTTGACGCCTCAAAACGGATAAAAAGATGTTAACGCCTCAAAACGGATATAAAGACGTTAACGCAGCGGAGAATAAAACTCAGTTGTGAAACTTGCCATTCTGGGCTGTGGGTTTCTCCGTCACATTAACAGATTAACTAACGTTATAACGTTCGTTTCTATCTGCGTTGCGGGCAGACAGCCGCCGCGCGGTCGCCCGTTATTTTGGCCCGGTTAATTAGCTGTTGCCCCGGCGGGCTTGTCCGGTCCCGCACAGTTCTCTAAAATCCGACAACACTATCCACACTTCGCCTCTACCTAAGTCATTCTCAAGTTTAAGCAAAAGCTCTTTCCAAGATATTGTGCAAGAAAAAATATCGAACATGTGTGACATTTAATTGCCCCTTAAAACTATTTTTCTCAAAATCTACGTTACGCACGTAGACGGCGACATTCAACGTCGCGGAGCAGCAGTTCGATGTCGAATATAATGCATACGTAGGCCTCTATGATCGGGTCCATAATATAGATATTTGTCATAAGGTGTCCCGTACATCGTTGGGCCCCCATCGTTATGTCGATGAATAGGACTCAGCCATGAAGGTCAAGTTGGACTGCCCATTTAAAATAAAGCACAGGTTTTTCAAATCTGTGTAAATGGATCTTTTACTATACATATAGTCTGCAAAAACCATGGCAACGTCAAAGGTTAATTGTTGACAATACAGTGTCAGAAACTGAGGTTTATGCCCTTTCTGACACATAGCCTTAATCGTAAGTTCATATCGCGCGATATCTAATTAATTACATTATTGCTTATAAATAACAATTATCCATCTGGAACTGACCCCTTGACATGCATATGCTACAGATCTTGGCCCACGTCGTACATTTATTATCTTCTTGTTTTTTTTAATAAACTCCTACGATTCATGCAGGTAACCTATATAAAGCGCGGAATATGTTTATAGCTATATATATAGGTTTATAGCTATATCGGCTTAGGCCTATACACACATATTTCCTTGGCATGCAGTCCTTATTTATTATTATATGGGCCTCGACATCATATGGACGAGAGTGCTTATACTTTCTACATTATGAGTGACCGGGTTAAGTATACAGTACGGTACTGTCATGGTCTATTTCATATACGTATAGTATAGTCTACAGAACATAAACCATCAACGTTAATATAAACGCCGTCACTGTTATATAATACCGTTGTATTTACGCGTGCATAACGTCAACGGGTCTAATTTGACACAAGACAGGGCAACAACTTTACCTACCTTCTGTCTGCACTTAGGTGAGTCGCTTTTCTGCTGTTTACATGTTCGAAAGTGTACGTTGCCGACATCGTTACTTTGTGATAATGTGAAAAACAGCTGCTCTAGCCCCCGTTATGAATGCACTCGATCGATTTGTATATCTATGTCAAACTTGCACTGTTTACGCTGGCCGTCCTGGTTACGCAAAGGTGGCGCCATCTAGCGAATACCCATAGACATACACGGCGACGTAATGATACTTGTTCGAGCACACTTGATTTCAATAACACTGGTTGGTTGGCATCGACATGTTCGTCTGCGAAAGACAATGGATTTGCAGCTACAGCTACCACGTACCCCCCTCCCCCTCGCAACCCCCGCCCCCCCCCCCCCACCCGATCGCAACCCCCAACATTTTAAAATTCCTAGATCGGTTCCCTGCTATACAAATAGATTGATGTTTTATATGAATATCGTCCACATAAGCACAATGAATGTGCACTAATGCAAATTGGATGATGTTTAGTCAAAGCAGTTACCGGGTAATGCGATAGGTGGATTCTTGTGTAAGGATTTATCCCGTACTGATACCTACAGGGCCTGGGGCGGTGTTGTAGCACTTCACTGCCCATTTGTTTTTTCCTGGAGGATCAACAGCCCATATTTAATTCTATTTGAGCACCCATAAACGTTTCAGACAGCATGAGCTTATCGGCGGTAGAAGCAGGGGGGGGCGACCCCCCCCCCCCCCCCCAGTACTTGAATTGGGGCATATGGCTCTTCCAACAATCCCGTTATTTTATTATAGTTCGGATTTTATTGCTTCTTTAGTATCGGTTCTTGCTCTTGAACCGGGAAAGGAAAACAGGCAAAAAAAGGTAATTTGGGCAGCACATCCCACCCCCCCCCCCCCACCCTGCCGCCGGCTTCCCCAAATATATATTTGCTCTCCCGCCTAAATATGCTGAAGCTCACCCATGATAAAGTTAAAACGGAGTAAATGTAGCTGACGGCAACCAAGAAGGCAAAAGGAAGATGATGAAATGAACTTTCCGATGAAATATACCGCATATAGGCCTACATGTATTTCTTTAGATCCGCTGTTTACGAAATGGGCCAGGGGGTGACGGCAGAATACGCACATTGTCCCCCCGGCCAATCTCCCCGGCCAACCCCCTCCGGTCCGGGCAGTGGGTGTATGGGGGTGGGGGGGCAGAGTGGTCCCGTGCATGTTCGTTTTATTTGGCGCAATCTACTTTGGCATTCGGACGTTTCATTAACCGTTGACATAATGACTCAGTGGCTAATGATATCAGAGGACTAGCTATACATGCCTGCAGTGACCGCGATAATATGTCACTGATGAATTTGTGGCCAGTTTTAACCTGGAACACGATGGGCCTAAAGCGGCGATCACGCTGAACCACTGGCTCGAGTGACTGACAGTGGACTGTTGCGGACAAATGTTTTCCTGTCCGCGACATCTGCGGTTATATTATCTATGGACATATACATGTCGGTCGTGATGGTCAGTTTGGGCAGCGCGGGGGGTGATTGAGGGGAATGGGGGGAGGGAGGGAGGTTAGCATGGGGCATGCGGCACAGAGCATATATCTAGGAAGGTGGCTATACTGTCACTGTCGGGGGCTGGTCGTCGCGCTAAAGAGGTAACAGCCTGTCACGGACATGACAGCTGATGACCACCGTGGGACAGGCCCGCTGACGGGAGGCTGGCTCGAGTCGGTTGCGCGGTTGCGGACCACCATGGTTGCAACAGCAGCAAGACCCGCCAATAGAACCGGAATCACCGTACGTGTGTGCGACCAGCATGGGTCACCACCAAAAGGGCAATAGTCTAGTCCCCATATGTGACGTGGGTGGGATTGTGCGGATTGCCAGTGGGACGTCGCCAAGTGGCAGAAAAAGTCATCAAGGGGAAGCTGCCAAAATGGCTTCCATATTATTTAAAAAACAATGGTGTTGATGCAGTGTTTAATTTAGCCATGCGGATATTGACGGTGCGTCGTTCTATGTCGCAGTCGTAGCTTCGGATTGACCACCAGCGGAGTGTCTGTGTCATATGTGATAGAGGGCGAGTTGCGATTGTGATCGACCCTACCTAGCCAGGATGCTGTTTGGAAAGAAAAAGCGAAGAAACAAGGAAAAGCAAGCCGATGAGACCAAAACGAAGGAGAAATCTCGCGGAAAGGTTAAGCGCAGGTTTGTCACTGTTCAGCTTCCCACGAACAACAGCGAGATGTTAAACACATTTCGTCTATTTGAAACGATCGACAGCTGTGACTTTACCATCTTCCTAAAACAGGAAATTCCCTTTCACGCTTTTAACGTTGACATTAGATTTGTAAAAAGAGTTATTTATTTACTATATTATAAGATATGCATATGGCATTGGTTCGAGTGCCAGGTGGGTTTATTCCAACACAATTCACCCATAAACAAAGATAAACCCCTCGGGCACACATTTTTTAATACGAATCTTAGTAAATTTAACCCAGAGACAAAATTGCAATGTACGACGATTGGCTAATAATCTGTTTTAAACAATCATATAATATTTCCCATCTTAGCAGCCGAAGCCGGCTTGGACCATCGTTTTTAGAAAATAAATAATAACCACCTTTGTGCACGCATGGGATTAAACCGGGTCAAGGAACTGGGTCGGAAGATAACGGTACGCACCGAGCTGAAGATGTGAGATAATGATACGCACCGAGCTGAAGATGTGAGATAATGATACGCACCGAGCTGAAGATGTGAGATAATGATACGCACCGAGCTGAAGATGTGAGATAATGATACGCACCGAGCTGAAGATGTGAGATAACGTTACGCACCGAGCTGAAGATGTGAGATAATGATACGCACATAGCTGAAGATGTCAGATAACGATACGCACCGAGCTGAAGATGTGAGATAATGATACGCACCGAGCTGAAGATGTGAGATAATGATACGCACCGAGCTGAAGATGTGAGATAATGATACACACCGAGCTGAAGATGTGAGATAATGATACGCACCGAGCTGAAGATGTGAGATAATGATACGCACCGAGCTGAAGATGTGAGATAACGTTACGCATCGAGCTGAAGATGTGAGATAATGATACGCACATAGCTGAAGATGTGAGATAATGATACGCACATAGCTGAAGATGTCAGATAATGATACGCACCGAGCTGAAGATGTGAGATAATGATACGCACCAAGCTGAAGATGTGAGATAATGATACGCACCGAGCTGAAGATGTGAAATAACGATACGCACCGAGCTGAAGATGTGAGATAATGATACGCACCGAGCTGAAGATGTGAGATAATGATACGCACATAGCTGAAGATGTGAAATAACGATACGCACCGAGCTGAAGATGTGAGATAATGATACGCACCGAGCTGAAGATGTGAGATAATGATACGCACCAAGCTGAAGATGTGAGATAATGATACGCACCGAGCTGAAGACGTGAGATAATAATACGCACCGAGCTGAAGATGTGTGACGTATTCAATTTTATATTATGTGTTATGTGTATATGATGTCAATGGAAGTGACTACTTCTTAAAACGTATTCCACTGGATTCCCTTATCTTCTTATCTGTCTGCCATTTCGATATCCTTCGTCGGGGAAAAACCAGCGAAAACACGTTGCATAAACCTAAAAACACGCTTTTCGGTTTTCCATCGGACCAAAAACTGTAGGCGTTTTCTCAGCGGTGAGGGACAAACTTCGGTCAACACACATTTGCACAATTTGCCGGGCCGGCGCGTAACACCCTCATACCATGTGACAACTGACGAGATATGTATGCCATATTTGTTGTGTTGTTGCAGGAAGTCGGTGGTGTCCACCAGGGCGCGCCCCGTGTCTCGTCGTGCCAGTCTCCTGCGGCAGCGGTCGGCGCTCTTCGCCCGCCGTCCCCGCTCCCCGGGATACCTACACAGACCGGAACAGGCGTCCAGGGAGGATGATCCGGAGTACCTGGACCCGGATCCAGACTACTCGGCGCCGGGCGGAGTGTCACAGCAGTATCAGGAGCAGCGAGCGATGTCACCCAAGGAGTCGGTGATGGCCGGCGGGTCGACGCACAAGCCGGTGCTGCGGCCACCGGCACCCCCGGCCACGGCTAAGTCTCCACGCCCGCCGCCCACTGCGGCCCCGCCCCCGCCTCCACCGCTACCCCCTCCCACGACCTTCGGCTTGGCGTCAGGGGGCGGCGCCCCACCTGCGACGACCCGCCCGACGTCATCGACGTCATCGCTGCGGACCAATCAAATCGCCGGTAGCTCCGATACCGACTCGACGTCATTCTCGTCGCTGTCGAGAATTGCGTCACGTGACAAACTCTACAGCGCCGCGGTCGGCAGCGGGCATGAGCGACCGCGCTCGGCCGCAGACATGCGCGAGTGGCTCTCTTGGCGAGTTCGAGTCAATGAGCAACTGGCGTCCTACGTTCTGCGCATGAGCGGCGGCGGTGGCGACGGAGCTGTGACGTCAGAACAGCCGCCGGTCGAGGGCTTCCCGAAAACCTTAACTGACGAGTCGCTCAATTCGATTTTAACCCACGCGGCGAGCCATGAGACCCCCAAGACATCGTTGGATCGCTTTTCATACATGATCTACGGCCTCCCCAGGATCCAAATGCCCCGGCGCCACCGTCGGGCTGGCAGCCGTGGCAACAGCAAAGTCGGCAGCCTGCGGAGGAGGGTCAGCGCGGCGCGCCCCGGGCCAGGGGTGCCTACCTCCCCCGTCAACTGGCGGGCCAAGCAGCGGCAAGTGATGGAGTCCCCGCGGTATGGAAGGCCGGGGACGGGGAGGGACGGGGCCGACCGTGTCCACAGCCCCGCCCCGCGTGACTCCCCGGCGGGACATACCTGGGAGGAGGAGGACACAATGGACTTCTCCGATGAGGCGTCCATGCACCAGGCCCCGCCAGCTCGGCGCCTGGGCCGGGGCGGAGCGGCGATGGGCAGGACTCCGAGCCGGGAGTTCCGGGAGTTCCGGGAGTTTCGGCACGCCGCCGCCGCCGCCACCGCCCCGGCCGCCCGCGCCAAATCACCGCTCAGACGGAGCGGCGCTGTCATGGTCAAGCGTGGCGCCGAGGATCGATCTCATTATGCCATTCCTGTGACGCATGCGCATGCACACGCGCACAAGCACGAAATGCCTACTCGATACCGCTCCGCACGCGACCCCGGAAATGACGTCAATGCCCGCGCGCCGTCCCAATCGCCTCCGAAGATGCTCTCTCGGAGTCCCGGATTGAAGCATGGCGACCGCGGCAGGCAGCTGGACAGTGCAGGGAACCGAAGCCCCTCGCGCAGCCGATTGCGGCACCGGCACAGCCACTATCCTCCCGACCAGCCGCCCCTCTCTCCCCCGGCACACATCGGGGTCCCCGCCAAGGTGCCTGTTCCGGGCGCCGTGCCCACAATCCTCTGCGGACTCCAGGAGTTCCAGAAGGCACGATCCGGCGGCGTCCCTTATCTACGTCACGTGACGCCGAGGTGCGGCGCGGCGCCGGACGTGACGTCACAATGGCAGCGCGAGGCCCGAAACCCACCGCGCAATAACTGACGATAACTGATCTGACATATCCAAGTATCCTTTATAAATATCCCCATGACAACACCAATGTCGAATCTATGGATAAAGTGATGGAAAGTAGAGTACAGATACTGAAAAGGAAATTATCCCAATTTAATATCTGAGTGGAAATCAAGGGCCATTGATAAAAAGTCCATATTTAGCCCCACACTATCTTAAATTCTACCATTGTTGGTCCAATTCAATAAACAAATTGGAAACCTATATGCTACCAGCCCGTGATTCGTAAGGTCGTCATTCGACCATTGATCTCCGGCAAAAAAAAAATCCACGTATTTCTCCTAACATAGATATTCGGACCAAGTCTCTGTCTAGTGTGTATACATCTACATGTACATGTATATACATATTGTCGCGTTCCTGCCGAGCGTTTAGACTGGAAGTAAATAACTTCGACGAAGTAATTCCACTTTGGTTTCTTTATTACATTCTAGGTATGACACACATCCGTTGATGTGGGTGTTGTCTCTCGTCTGATGTGTGTGGTCTCGTTTTGATGGTCTTCCTTATATACTCGCTGAGAGGCCAGCTCTACACTTACTGTAGAGCAGCCAGCTCTCCACGTACTGTAGAGCAGCCAGCTCTCCATTTACTGTAGAGCTGCCCTGACCCCCTTTCGCTGCACCCTGACTCTGGAGAGCAACGACCTTGACCCCCCAGCTCGCGCGCACGTGCTCTGTGGGCCGGGCTGACCGCGCGTAACCTGAGAGGCCTACCGCTACACAAGTTGTCCACTCCACCCCCCTCCCTCGCCAGGACCCACATCTGGGATCTCCACAATATATATATGGATCACATGCCACAAATAGGTATAATCCCCCGAGATTGTTATAATCATGACAATAATCATGAAATGAAACATTGTTGTGCATATTTAGAAGGCTAAACCGGGTCCAGAAACTTCCCGAGACAATGATATTGGGTGGGCAGACCACAATTAAGCCGCATATGCAGGCACCGGGGCGCGAACCCACGACCTGTTGATCTACAGCTCAGTTGCTAACCCAACTGAGCTGCTGGGCCACAATAATCTGGACAGCGGTGGAAATAAAATCCGAAAAAATACGTTTTTAATTGAGCTTACTTTATGGAAAGTTAATTAAAGCGAGACATTATAAGCTAAGCTAAATAAGTATTAAAGAAGAATCGAACCATCCACAGGCCACATCAACCTGAACGGAAAGAAGGGCCAACATGTCTGAAAGTTCGCCGAGTAAGAAATTTCCGCCTTTTAAATGTAAACACACATGGGTACATTTTCCCACGCCATGGCATTTCCGTTGTAGAGGGCAATGTGATGGGCATCTTCACTGTACAACCTCGGTTTAGGGACTTGTTTTACCGCCGAGAAAGTTACAATGGACATCGGGAAGCAAGCCTCATGCATGTCTAATTTTTTATGGTAGAGGGTGGTTTACATAGGTGAAGACAGCGATTACTTCCGACCAGCTGTTGTGGGCTATATAGCACATGTTGACCCTCGTACCAGTCTGCTCAGCCCGCCAGCACACGACAAGGGACCGTCCAGGTCAGTAATGGGGACCACCAAGCCGCCGCCTGGGGGCGCCACTGGCCGACCTATGCCAGCTTGGCTTAAGTCTCGCCTTCATAGCTCTCCATGTGGTTGCTGGAGGCGTTATTCAAACAAACTGTTACACGGCGAATGACCCACTTTGTATAAAACATCACCGATAAACTTGGTGGTTAAAACTGGCCAGGAGAAGTAGGCGAAACAGCTCGGTTGCCAGTTTGACCGGCTGACTTATGACATGGGGACACCACTGTGGACGAGGTTTTTTATGACAGGGTGTAAAAATTAATCAGACGACGCGGTATTTACAACCAGGAAGGTACTCGATCTGCACGGATTCGCTATGGGGCGACGGAACATCCCGATCCTGTCGCACTCTCCTGTACCTTGTGGCAATCTCCAGCAACAGGTGGCACTGCGGCGGCAGTGGCGCATATTGCATTCACACGCGGAATCGACTTCCAGGGGCGGAATAAAAACCCGGAAGCGCAGGGAGGAAAAAAAATAGAAAAAATAGCACATGTGCCCCATGCACAACCGTTTGTTGTCGCTGTGTAAGTAGACATAGCATGCCACTAATATGTCACTAATATTAACACGAGAGTATATGTATACTGTGCATTTTGGCGGGAAATGGCTCAACAATTGTACTGAATTTTGCAGAACCAAATTTTTCCAAACTGTATTGACGTCTAGCTGCGACGAAACGAAGCGAATATGTAAATGTGTATATACATACATATATATATATCTTTCATATTTATTACGGCGGCAAACATACAATTATAACACACAATAAACAATATAATTTTCCGGAGATATGATACCAGGTAATTATAATTATTAACTAAAGATATGTGTTTACAATAAATTAGTTTCATGTCATATAGTCATATCCATATTAGGTTCCGTGTCCTGAAAACCTGAATCGAGCGAGCTCTGTTTGGCGGAGGTCAGGTCCAGGAGTTCCTCGCTCCGGACGGCCAGGAGAGGCCTGTTAATGAGCGCGCGGACTCGATCCGGGTTCCGCTCCAGAGACACGCTAGCCCTCGACTGATCCAGAAGGCCGAGGAGGGAATGGGTCTCGGGAGTGCCCCCGGCGGCGCGGTCCCCAGGGTACGTTCCGGGCTTCAGGGAGACGTCCGAATCACCGGACTCCGCGGCCTCCCGGATCATCGGACTCCAGGATTGGGATGGAGGTCGGGATATATCAAGCCGTTGGAAAATACTCCGGATCCCAACCCTGAAATTCTTAACCCCCTCGCCTGAGTCCCCGGATGTCCCGGGCGTATCCACGGGTTCCGTGGCCATGGCAACCTCGGTGGATCCGCCTCGGCCGTCGACGCGATCAAGTCCCCGTGTGTCCGCCTTCTTGTCTGAGACGTGCGGCACGTACAGATTCTCCTGCGTGGAATGATAAACACAGTCCCGGAACACTGACAAGGTGGACGGGGAGGGGTACTTCAGCCGCAGCCCTTCCTCCAGGTCACCGCCCACAGCAGTCGCGTCGCGCCCGCCACCGCCGCCGCCGCCGCCGCCGTCGTCGTCGTCTTCGTCACTTCCGGTGTCCGAGGACTCGGTGATGACGTCATCGTTGACGACGACCAGAAGCGGGCCTGAGCTGAGCGTATCGCTGGTGGCACGCGAGGCTGTGGAGTAGCCAGACAGCTTCCGTTGCCACTTGAGTTCCTCGATCTGCTCGTTGAGGGTCAGTAGCCTCTGCATCAAGTCGAGGTCCTGGTCGAATAGGGAGATCTGTAAGGCCAGAAAAAAATGATATCATACCGAAAGCGACCATGAGCGCCAAATGATACTTCATGTCACTTAATTAACCCTTTCTGGATCATGATCTGGATCTGCATATTTAATACATCCACTGCGTGACGCAACAGACCTCATTGGAAAGTTGCAGATCAATGCACAGACAAATCTTTTCATTGCATGCCTTAAACTCGTGTATTATTTAACCGCTTATTAACATAAAACATTAAATTTAATTGCATGCCATTGCTATTACAAAACAAAAACTTCACTGTACAGTTAACATCAGATTACAGTGACGCCTCGAAGCCAGCTCTTGAATTACAAAACCTGAATCACGACTAAAATATCATTTGCTCGAGATCACGCGTCTCAATGGGTTTCGTCAAGGACTGTGATTAAACTACAATTTATTCGCACTATAGGCTGGTCTCCCCAGACAATGTCATCGTATAATCGATGTAATACATTCATACAGCATGCAACAACATTCCAAAACGGGATTCATGTTTAAAGACCATATATATATCAATTGTCTTAGATTGAACTCGAGTCCCAGCAAATACACAACGTTCGCACAACGTTTGTTTTTAGTCGTAATCCCGTCTCGAATTTAACATTAGGACAATGTTTGGTGCCAAAATTAAAGTAATATTTTCCAGCCTATCAACCGTAACAAAAAACATTTGCCATTCGTTATGATTAATTGTATAAATAAAAAAAATTGTATATAATATTATGGGGATTAGGTACAAGCTAAGACTACCCCCCCCCCACCCCCCACTCGCCGGGCGTCGGCTTCAGGCTACTGTGCTACCACTGACTCTCAGAGACGTCTGAGCCAGTCTGATACATTTACAATAGCATTATCATCTTGTTCATTTTCCCAACATATATTTTCGGTAGTCTTAGCTTGTACCTAATCCCTATATAATTATATAGGAAATAGGTACAAGCTAAGACTTGTAGTCTCATAGCCCCCTTGTAGTCTCATAGCCTCCCCCACCCCCCCCCTCGAGGGGCCTCGGCCTTAGGTGTCTGCGGTGGTAGGGTGCACACCATGTGGCCGCAGCCTGATGTGGCCGCCGCTCGACAGCGAGTAGGAGAGCAAAAGGGGTTCTGGGCGGGAGCGGCGGTGCATAAGCAGTGAGTAACTAGAATTCTATTGAAGAATAGACCGACCGATCCAGGCTCCGACACTAAACCCCGCCCCCGCTTATTGAGTCCTTTTTCCGTACTCGTGAGTATGAAATTGATAATCATAGCTGACGGTGGGTACAGGTGAGAAGTACTCATCTCTGAACTGACAAGAAAGAAACTAGGCTGCTTGGTTTGTCCGACATAACGTACCATAACCACATGATTGGATCGGTCTATTGTGGTTCTCCGTCATTAGTTATCTTTGGTATGAACTGATTAAAGGCATTATTTTCTTTTGACTCGGATTCGAAGAAGACGGTAGCAGCGGTCACTCAGTCAGCCGAAGACAGCTGAAGAATTCCGTCAGGCTGTCTATGCTGCTAATGAATAAATCTGATGAAACTTGATTATTTTCTTGTTGGATTTCAATTTCACCTTACTCAAAACTGGTTGCACGGATGTTTAGAAAATGCTGTCTAACAACGTTGTCTAAAAACGTTCGGCTAACGTAAAAAAGCAAACATTTTTACGTGGTCGGAAAGTTGGGACCAACGTTATCGCTGTCATGACGGTAACCTGTTTGCTGGGATCTATCCTCTCGTCCCTCATGTATCTTAGACACGTGATCTGTGGAAAGCTATGCAACCATTTATCTTTGCGTCTGGCCCTTAAGTCATCGCAGGAAGACGTACGTAACTTTAAAATTCAACTCCTAAATCCAAGGAGACTTGCAAGATAATAATCCAAACAATATATTACGTAATCACAATAGAATACCCGTTAATATCGACAGGCGTCCCATAGTTTTACTTGTACCGTTTGGAAGTAGGCTAACAATTGTTCGCTCGCTGCTTAAAGAAGTACATGATATCTCAAGCGGACTGCCAGAACCATGCAGACACCCCCCGTTCCCAGCCACATTCGCGAACCACGTACCAGCAACGCCCAGTTTTCAACCTCTGCAGTTTTGAAGAAGAATGTGTAAAACAGAATCTTATTCGAAATAATGGTGGCCATACCCCCATACCTCCGCCCCCGCCCCCCCCCCCCCCCCCCACTAACCCCATCCCCAAAGCCTACCCCACCTAAATCAATCTGTCGCTGCCGGTGATTTAGATTGTCTGAAATAGTTCCATTCCACAAGGGCTACTTCACGATATAACACAATTATTGCCTTCAGAAGTTATTCCCGACATCTGCTCTGTGTTCCGGTAGCGTTTTCTCTCCGGGGGGAGGGGGAGTAGGGAGAGGGCGGGCACGGTTGGTAGCTCAGCTACTTCAGATGTAGTGTGTTTCCCATTGCTTCTTGTTCGGCCTAACTAGCACAGCTCCAGCCTCTGAAGACTATCTGGAGTCTGGATATTCCAGTGCAGTCGCGGATAGCAGGCCCACAGCCTTGACCTCACCTTTAGCCCGCAAAGAGGTCATAAGTATGGACCAAGCCAGGCCGTAGATCTATGGGTTTTCCGACGCCTCGCATTGTTGGGCTTAGCACAAGCTTAGCCCAGGAAGCGGGGAATTTCTGTAGAACAGGCTGTCGGTATGTGTAGGGAGGAGTAGATCTTTGTGTATATGGCGATACAGCTTGGCAAAGAGGAATAAAGTTGGGCAATAAGTGTGCCAGCTGTTTCAGATTTAATGCCAGCGCGGCGCATGAAGGCCGGTATCTGTAGCATTAGTTTTACCCGCTAGCCAGGTAGGGCAATTATTCATAAAGTGATTGTTGTTTTAGACCTGTTTTGTGCACACGAGGGCTAAGTGAGTCATACGAACCCCCGGGAACATTGAACGATTTAGATGAAATATGCCTCAGATTAGATGGCTCACAACGGGTTTTTGAACCGACAAGCTCCAGATCTTCAGTCGACTATTCTCGGCCACGGTGGCTCCCATTGGTCAAGAGAGCCACACCTTAATTAAAAAACTAAATTATCGTTTGTCGCACGTGTCGCTGAGGTGATATGGACACCATCCCCCACGCCAGGATCCGTGTCGCTGAGGTGATCCGGACACCAGCATCAACGACAGAACCTGTGTCGATGAGGTGATCCGGACCCCATCACCAACGACAGGATCCGTGTCGCTGAGGTAATCCACCGGACACCATCCCCCTATGTATGATCCGTGTCACTAAGGTGATCCGGATTCGTGTCGCTGAGGTGATCCGGACACCCTCACCCACGCCGGGATCCGTGTCGCTGAGGTGATCCGGACACACTCACCCACGCCGGGATCCGTGTCGCTGAGGTGATCCGGACACCCTCACCCACGCCGGGATCCGTGTCGCTGAGGTGATCCGGACACCCTCACCCACGCCGGGATCCGTGTCGCTGAGGTGATCCGGACACCCTCACCCACGCCGGGATCCGTGTCGCTGAGGGGATCCGGATCGCACCAGGATTCACGACAGGAGCCAGGGCCGGCTACTGTGCATGTCGGGTACCTCCAACTGTTGGAAGTTTCCTGATCACCACCAGGACGACGCAGGAGTCTACCAACAGATATGACACTATATGCCCCTTCCACCCCCTGGCACACCCCCGCCCCGCCCCTTACCCTGGCAGCCATTAAGCATCTAAACGACGCCCCCCAACCGACTAATCGACCGGCTAATGACCTCCAGAATCACCCGGTTGGGTACACCGGGCGTCGCGTGCCAGGACTCTACGGCCTACGGAGTGGGTTATTTGGGATGGGGTGAATAATTAGATATGGGGTGGACACTTAGCTATGGGGTGGATACTTAGCTATTGAGTTGCTATGTAGTTATGGAGTGGATATTTAGGTATAGAGTGGATATTTAGTTATGGAGTGGATATTTAGGTATGGATTGGGGGTACCTAGTTATTGAGTAGCTATTAATTAGATATGGAGCGGATATTTAGGTATGGAGTTGATATTTAGGCATAGAGTGAACAATTAGGTATGAAGTAGAAACCTCGGTATGGAGTGGATTTTTAGGTATGGAATGGATATTTAGGTATGGAGTTGATATTTAGTTATGGTGCGGATATTTAGGCATAGAGTAAACAGTTAGGTATGGAGTAGATATTTAGGTATAGAGTGGGGATACTTAGCTATTGAGTGGCTATTTAGGTATTTAGATATGAAGTCGGTCACATGGGACTGGAAATGGGGATACCTATGGGGTGGATAGTTAGGTATGGATAAGTTATGGAGTGGCTATTTAGGTTTTGAGTGGCTATTCAGCATATTCGGTATCCAGCACAGGCGGATACAGTGGGGTGAGGAGGTGGTGTGGGCGACCGGATCCTCCCCCACCTCACCCCATACCACGCCCCACTTTCGGTGCAAACAACACCCCATTTTTTTTTTGCGGAGTTCTCCTTGCCGATATTTTGCTCACCGCACCTAATTCTCTAACCCTCACTCCTCTTTTTCCAAAATCTTGGCTTCACAGTTGACAGTTGCGCGTCGTTATGCAGCTAAACTAACAGCTTTCTGTGTTTACCCGCGGCAGTAGTTACCCTGGACAATCACCACACTTCACGGGCTTTCTCTGATTTTTGCTAGCCCTACGGCCACAGAACTAGGACTAGCCCGATCCCACCCTCAGCTATGAAATACGTGTTTTTTTGCCTGACGTCAGCAGTTAGGATAGATTTAGATGATATGGGTACTAAGGGACGGGCCATTCGATTACTGATTTGATTGATATTTGCTGATATTTTTTGCTGATGAGAGAGTAGGCCTATTTGCTTTACTTTATTTTACCAGGTATACTATTTTAAGGTGTGGGCAGGCAAGATTTTGTTTTGCCAAACTTCAAGGGAAAATGTTGTGGTAAAAAAACTCATAGCCCCCTATCGAATGATCTGTTCCTCAGGTGATATGCCGACGGCGAGACAGCGTTCACATACGGTAGCAATGTACATGATGGGAGCACTGATTGAGGGGTTCGACTGAATGACTTACTATCGAGAAGATAGTGAACTGGGCACAGCCGACCCCATCTCGTCAAGTTATCAAGTGTGAACGAGCACTGTAATGGGCCTGTCAATCATATCACCCTCGATGGTAAGCAAGTCGGGTGTGTCAAGGGTTTGACACGCAACAGGTGTCCCCATTATCGGGTCATAAGTCGGTACTAATAACTCATAGTCATTTATCTAAACTAATCTGCAACCTGGCGTGCAGGTTCTAGCATGCTGGTCTCCAGAGAGCTACCCACTCCTCCCCTGTTAAACAGGGATCACACATAATTCATTGACTGTAACAATATGTATGTGTACAGTTCAGTTTCGCAGTCGGAAACAGATACGTAACGTATATATAGTAGACCAACATTTGATTGACAGACGACGTTAGATCGTTTGTATGTCATATGACTAAATTATCCATGTCCTAACTAAAACGTAAAACCGCGATGTCAATACTATTATATACGGGTTTATGACGTCATTGTGACCTCACGTCATTATGACGCCAATACATCATTGTGACGTCACGGCTCCACTGTGACGTCAGGGCGTCATTATGATGTCAAAATATCATTGTGAAGTCACGACGTTTCAAGACAAAACTACGAGGTTAAAACAAAATCGCAACGATAACAAGAACAGGAGAGTATGACGTCATGACCATGGCGGCTCGTGGCTGAAATACGGTAATAACATGGCCTTATTAAATGGTTTAATAAAGCGTTGGAAGGCCGAGCAGGACTTACCATCTCTGCCCTTAGCGTATCCATGGCGGCGTCCAGAGCCTGGCGGCCGGTGGCGGGCCTCAGGAGTGACCCCATCCGGGTCCGGAGACTCTCAGCGGCCTGGAGGCGGCACACGTAGAGCCGGCGACAGGCGTTGGACACCTCTATGGCCGCCGTGTAGCCGTCCACGCCATCCCCCATCGCCCGAGGGCCGGCCGCCGCATCCGGCCCAACAGCAAGTGACGTCATTCTAGCCGCTACATCCGGGAGCCCTTGAGGAACCACATGCGTAGTCGCTTTCGACGTATCTGGTGGCGGCGGCATTGGCTCCTCTCGAACGAATGACGTAACATCCGGTTTTGAATAGGTTTGCATATCCCAGGTTAATGACGTCACTCTCGATGACGCTTCTGGCGTCTGGGGTCCTTCCGCAAAATTCCTGAGTGACGTCATATTTAGGGGTCCCATGGACGCTGTGGATACGTTTGAAGCCGTGCCACATGACGTCACTCTGACCGAGGCCGCGGTCGACAGCGTTGGTGACGTATCGATCCCTAATGACGTCATCATCGGCGACGGCGTCGGGAGCGGCGCGATGTCCGGCGGAGGAGGTTCTATGACGATCATGGGAGCCGCCAAGGGGCGCGACGCCGCGTTGTCCATGGCGACCGCTGGACGCTCGGACAGATTCCCCAGGAGGTCAATGTAAACCCTTCGGCTGCGTGGTTGAGACATGACCGTCGAATCACTGAGGTAACACTACCGCATCTGTGGTGACAATGGTGACAAGTTGTGTAATAAATATATCAGCTATTTATAGCCTTTAATAAGGGTCACCGCTGGTCCCCAGCTGATATATAGAACCAGGCATACAACATAACCTGGGGAGCTTCTTCCTTGGATAGATGGCTCCGCTGCTTCTGCTTATGATGTCTCACAGTATGTATTTAAGATTCATGTGCGTGGATCGGCGTCGTGTTACCGCTGGTTAACACGCCCCCACACCTCTAATTACCAATGGTAATACGCCACCAAGCATATAGCACCTGTATTATGGTGGCCACTTCGTTCCCCATAAAGACACCCCAGACCAGCTTTATAAGGCTTCACGCGGAGGACCAGGCAATAACGCCCTCTCACGCTATCAGATAAGCCTCCTATATAGCGATCCATATAGATATAAGTAAGCCTGGCTCGCGTATAAGGTATTTACCCGGTGATAAGCCTGCCGTGGTGTGGATCGCACATACAGCCGATAAGCGGCGCATGTAGCGAGGGATTCGGAGATTCACTCCATGATCGGCATTCACATCACGTGGCCACACTTTGTCTTGTCTTGTTTGACCGACGTGAGCGCGCTCGGTCGATCCCCAATGAAAACAATAACTGCCCTCTTCTCGGCGGTGATGTCCGTCCTGGGAACACGTGGCGGGTATCTGCAGGGGGGGCCCGGCCCGCGCGCTGTATTATATACACAAGGCAATGTAGCCGGTTAGATTGGAAAACCCTCGAGTTGAGTGCCTCTCAGCTGTGGACGGACACATGTGGTGTGTACTTGTTTATACACATCGAGGTCGCCGGTTCAACCCCCGCCCCTCCACCCGCCCTCTAGCGGCTGCGCAGACCGTAACCGGAAGTACCTGCCAGCGAACCCTTCAAACTGTATCACCTGGTATAAAAGAAAAAAATCGCCCTGCAAACTTTAGCAAAATTCAAAGACCTCATCCCCTTAAGCGCACGCAATGCAATTTTAAATATATATAACTATGGTAGGCCGTTCGCCACAGATTCTATACATGATACATACCTACAAGTGTTCCAATGAGTTTTAACCAATCGGTAGTTGACTGCGGCCTAAATCATCAATAATTGCATGTACCCGTTAAATGTTCGCCATTTCTGTATATACATGTAGTAGACCTACGAGCTTTAGAAGTTAATTAGCTGTAGATGTATAATGTTGCTTCAGTTAACACGTGCCACAGATAACTTAACTTACTCACATTTCGTCCAAAAGATGCAGTCTTACATAGGCCTATTATCGCACTGATTATCGCTTATATAATTCAGCAGGTGGTCATTTGCGACGTCACTTGTTGACAAGGCGACCACAGCGCCTGACGTCACTTGTTGACAAGACGACCACAGCGCCTGACGTCATTTGTTGACAAGGCGACCACAGCGCCTGACGTCACTTGTTGACAAGACGACCACAGCGCCTGAACAGCGCCTGACGTCACTGGTTGACAGGGCGACCACAGCGTCTGACGTCACTGGTTGACAAGGCGATCACAGCGCCTGACGTCACTTGATGACAAGGCGACCACAGCGCCTGACGTCACTTTTTGACAAGGCGACAACAGCGTCGGACGTCACTGGTTGACAAGGCGATCACAACGTTCGACGTCACTTGTTGACAGGTCGACCACAGCGTCTGACGCCACTGGTTGACAAGGCGATCACAACGCCCGACGTCACTTGTTGACAGGGCGACCACAGCGTCTGACGTCACTGGTTGACAAGACGACCACAGCGCCTAATGTCACTGCTTGACAAGGCGACTAACGCGTCTGACGTCACTGGTCAGTTGACATGACGACCACCACAGCATCCGACGCCAAGCACGGACCGTACAGCCAGAAGTGGCGCTGGGATACAAGGGTTCCACGTTCATATCCGTACTGCACCGGCTGATAACCCGGCCGACGCCCGCGGGTCTCACGCTCGCTTCTGCCCGGGGGTGTCGATCGTGCCGGGGGTCCGCCCGAGGTCGGGGTGGGAGTGTCGACGGAGGGCACCGAGCAGCTGAGGCCCAGGCCGGGAACCGCGCGGGACGCCCATGTTTATAGGCAGCTACCAGACTGGGTCTCAATCTCGTCGGTCTCTCCGACTGCCTCTCCCCGGGCCTCTCCCTCTCTCTCTCTTACCCCCGGCCTGACGCGGTCCCCTAGTGGTATCTCTGTCTTCATTCACAAGTTTCACCCGGCGCGAATCCCGAATCCCGAATCCCGGCGCGATCCATGCAGCCGGTGTCTGGATTGCAGGGCCGCCAGGGTGATCCAGTCAGCTGGAAATGAATCCGGATCCCATTGCGTGGCTTTCACGGTCCAAGCCGCCTGCATGCAAGCCAGCCACGCTCCAGAACGGAGGGGGATGGAGGTGGGAGTGGAGCCAGAGACAGAGATTCCGTTCCGGATCAGGCTGACCCCCTGCACTCTCACGTCAGGTGGCGCTCCATTTCAATATTTCCAAAAGTTGCTGGCCGAAGGCGAAGTCCGGCGTTTGCAGGGAGTGAGGGTGTGGGAGGGGGCACTGGATGGTGGCGGGAGGGGGCACCGGGTGGGGGCGGGAGGGGGCACTAGGTGGGGGCGGGAGGGGGCACTGGGTGGGGGCGGGAGGGTGGCAATGGGTGGTGGTGGGTGGGACTCCGCTGGGTGAAGGATTGGTTCCAGAGAACGGTTCTTCTAATGAGCGTTTCTCGATCCAGATGCCAGTGGCAGCTGTCGGCAAAAGTCCCCTCCTGCCCACATCCACACACACACTCACACACACCAGCCGCATGCGATCGGGTCGGGATTATACTAAAACCACCAAGGCGGGGATCGAGGGGCGGGTACGGGGTGAGTAGATCAGGGATGAGGGGGGGGGGAGCAGACCAAGGGTGAGGGTGGAAGGCAGATCAGGGGTAATGGTGAGGGTCAAAGGTGGACCGAAGTGGGAGGGACGAGGTCGGATGAGGGTAGAAGGTAGATCAGGGAGCGGTTCAGTGACTGGGGTGGGGTGGGGGGCAGAGGGGGGGGGGGGGGGTGTTGACGGGCCCCGTTGAAGGAGCGCAAGGTGAACTCGAACAGAGCGTTAGCGTCCCTGACATCAAAGGTAAGCGTGGTGCCAAACAACGAACGAGGCTGGGGGTGGATAGGGGTGGGGTGGGGGGGGGGGGGGGAGCGGGCAGGGCCCGGGATGGTTCAGGACCACACGTAGGAGGGACGATGATATTGTCAGTTGCGGTAGCGCGTCCCCCCCCCCCACCCCACCGTCTTCCCCCTCCCGGTTGTTGGGAGAGCCCTCTCCTAAGATCATCCGGAGCGTGCCCCACAATATACCCCCACCTTTTCCTCATCCTGGATCCACCCAGGAGTTCCGTATTAGTTAAATGATGAATCCATATGGCGGAGGCTTCCCATCAGCATTTTAATAATCCTGAGTAAAAACTGAATGCTACGGAAGCTTCCCGGGGACATACTAAGTATCTTAACACATTTTAAAGACTCTTTCTCCCAGACTTATTCTCTAGGGCGCCTTACTTATTATCTAGGGGGATCGACTTATCTAGGGGGCTCTACTTGTTATCTAGGGGGACCTACTTATTATCTTGGGGGATCGAATTATTAGCTAGGGGGCTCTACATTTTATCTATGGCGCACGACTGACTTAATTATTTTATAGGGGGATTGACTTATTATCTAGGGGGACCTATTTATTATCTAGGGGGCCCTATTTATTATCTGGGGGACCCTACTATTATCTAGGGGAATCCATAGCCCGGACCCATAACCCGACTATGATCCATGGACTAATCGTACAAGCCGCCCCCCTCCCCTCCCCCCCCCCCCCCCCACACACACACACAACGGATCCCCCTGGATAATAGTCGATTCCCCTAGATAATAAGTCGGTCCCCCTAGATAATAATTAGGGCCCCCTAGATAATAAATTTTAATTCTATGTCCCCAGAAAGCTTCCGTAAAATCCTCTTGTTCATTTTATTACCTAATACTTTTTTTTAAAACTTGGCTCTAAAACAATGTGGATAGCAAGACATCCTCTTCCATAGGTTTGACTTTACGGTTCAGTTCATCAACCATCGCGGTAAATATTGGGCGCGAGTAACACACGACCTTTACTGCGAAACTGGTGGTGCGAAACCGGAAGAGAAAGTTAGCTTAGCACTGACTCACATCCGGTAGATGGAAAACACAAAAGCTCCTCAGCGCTGTGGGGTTGGATTCTAGAGATTGCTTTAGGAACCCATTTAGGTTCCACTCTCAAGCGAAGGAAACACGCTTGAGTGTAAAACAAATAGACTGTGATTACAACACATCACCGAGAATGTAAGTCGTTAACCACGGCGATAACCAATGCCAGAATATCTTATTCCGACACCGAGTCGATAAGACCAGTTCCGCCTAAATTCGACAACACGTATATTATTCAGGCCATGACCTGGAATTGGCGCGAACTGGCCACCTAAAAATACGTCTGCGGAAATAATTCGCAACAGCTGTTAAACACACAGCACGTGGGTTAAACGAGCAGACGTACGAGCGTGGCAGTTTTCCCGCCAACAGGTGTCCGGTAAAGTACGGAGAGATGTTCGGAGGTTACGAGCCCCACGGCCGGGCGGGCGGGCTGGTCGTTCATCTGTCAGTCTTAGCTATTTGTACCTCACGTATATGTACTGCGTCCATACTGTGGCCCTGGTTTATAAACGTTTCCCAGTCCAGGAAAGCGAGGGGAGGTTTTTTTATCAACTTGCGTCCACGTTTAGCGCGGCTCTCAGGGTCTGTTCAGCAGTGGGCAATCTTATCTTCCCCTACGCCACTTGAGTAGATTTCAATACAAGGTGAAGTCCCGACGTCACTCGTGACGTAAGCAAGAGGCAAGACAATGCAGTAGTGGGCGGTAGTCCCGGTCTGGCTTGGATCGAAGTTTCTTTTCGCCGGGCAGAGCGGATTGAGGAAGTATTGTACAACAGTTTGTTATCGGCAATTCATCTGGCTAGGACGGCGGGAAACAAGCACATTAACGTTACATTTAGACTCATGGGGTCTGGTACTTTTCACTGTCGTCAACAACTGATATATATATTCTATTTAAAGGCAAGACGGCTACGGGGTTGCAAACAAGTCCAAACACAATGAAAGTACAAATTTTGAAGTTGTTTTCGATCCCAAAAGGAATGTCATTGTTTTAGGCTGCATTTTTGCACACGAAGGCCAGGAAATGAAATAAAAGGATTGGTGTTTTAGGCCACTGTTGCGCACACAAGGGCTAAGCGGGGCCAGGAAACCTCCCTAGACAAATGAAATGAGCTTGGATGAAGCCCCAGAAACCAGGGGACGTACCCAAGACCTGTTCATGCGAAACAAAACGAACATCCCCCATTGTCTTCGGCGTTCAAGCATTTCAATTTCATTCGTATAGAATTTGCTTGCCCTTTTTAAATAGTTTTATATAACAATATTTGCTCATTATTTTTTGGCGATGCAGCCGCCATACATGTTAGATGGATAGCTCGGTGAAGGCGTTTGGTCAGGTTTTTACACACATGGCATTGTGCTAAGCATGGTTAAACAACCATTTAACGAGGCACACTAATATATGCCGTCATGGTAGGCAAGTACACATTTGAATAGATAACGGGAGGTCACTTCGACAACGTAGAAGGTCTGGAAATTCTCCGGGATTGCGGGGCCGTTATGACGATATCCCAATAGTAGGGCCCCTGACGGGGGGGTAGCCATGTCGCGTGTCGATTTTAAGAAAAAGGTCCATGTCGCGGGTCGATTTTAAGAAAAGGTCCATGTCGCGTGTCGATTTTAAGAAAAGGTCCATGTCGCGTGTCGCTAGGTCTTATGTCGCATGTCGATTCTAAGACAACCCCAATGTCGCGTTGTCGATTTTAAAAATCGCCGTGTCGCCGTGTCGAAAAAGCCCCTATGGGGCCCTAATAGTGGCCTCAGAACTGGCCGACTGTGATCAGTGACGGGCTTACAAATACAGCCAAAAGCTGGACGAAGTGGTTGGTTGGTTGTATATTCAGGACGCTTTAACCACTTTTGGTCATGTCGCGTCAATGGGAGAAGGAAGAGAGAGTGGAGCCATGTCCCTGGGGTAACCCCCTACTCTTTGCGAAGGACATGGGATCTTCTTCCTGCGACCACACAGACATGGCCACAGCGGAGCTCGAACCACCGATCAACGTGCCGTTAGGCTCTCAGGTGGCCAGAGCACTCAAGGCGAGCGCTCTAACCCACTGAGCTATCGGGCCGGCCCCTGGACGGAGTGGTGTATTAGGCCAAATCTGGGCAACTTTCAGCCAGACAAGGAAGGTCACTGCCGTGAATGCAAGCAGATGAGTTATAAACGTATATATAGGTTTAATTTCGTCCAGTTGCGTAGAGCACATGGAAAGGTTTAATTGTTCGCAGTTCCAGCAAATGCTGAGCTTGAATAACAGCTTTCATTGCCCTCACACCGATATATCATATTATTGTAATACAAATATATTATTAAAAAAATGTTAAAATAATCTAATCAGTAACACAGCTTAAAAAAAACACCTGCAGTTTTATTCCTAAAGTCTGTGACAATGGGACGATAAAGGGTTTTGGTTCATCACTGGTATACGAAACTGCAACATTTGCAACATGGGTGTGAATCATTGATCAAAAAATGATACGTAAGGGTGATATTTGAGCGTACCAGTAAATGGGAAAAAACATGTTCAAGGTTATCCATGCCGCAATGCTTAGCTATATGTATAATATTCTCAGAAAATAACAAATTCTTCCATGATATCGGATTGCTTATATGTTGGCGTCAATATATTTTTCACATGAAATCACTACTAAATTGTCGACTAGATTCTACAACATTTTACCAAACAGCAGAATCTACACAGAAAACCCCCCACAAATTCTAAGAAAGATATCAATAGTTTATACACAAAATACATCACAGGCACGAAAATGCATAATAATACGTGAGGTAGCGTCTGCTTCTGTACACATCACTAAAATACACAATTCGTCTATACGAGTAAAATAGTGTGTCTCGTCGTTTCCATATCACGGCTGCCCGAAGCTTAGTATAACAGTTAGTATAACAGCTACAAGCATTGCATTTTCACATGTATATTAATAACCCTAACAGGAGGTTCGATCACTTGGCTTTGGGCTTCAAAAATGCACCAAGGCTCATCTGTTTCTTGCCGTCACTCACGGGTCCATCCTTCCTCGGTCGCTAGAACGAAATGTACCAGAAAGAATACTTTATGGGAAAATACCAAAGCCATGCAAATACTTTACTAGGTAGATTTGTATTTGAAACGGAAATATAAAAAAAAACATGGATTGTTGCATGGAGTAAATGCTAGATGTGAGCATTACGAGAGCTACACTTAAGTACTAATAATCTAGTATGCAAGCAAAGCCTCTGGTAAGATGTATCATACATCAAAAGTAATCAGACTCCACATTGTACCTTGGTGGGTTTCCGGTCTACTTCGGTCACTTTCTTCAACACCTGTGAAAAAAAACACGTAAGAGATATTCGGGTTGTTAGGTACATAAGAGGGCCCCGTTACCCATAGAGTAGAACCTCTCAAAAGCGAAAACCGAGTAAGATATAGTTATGTTGGTAGATTATATACAATAGAACATTTTTAAAGCGATCACGGACATTTTTCTGGATCTCGCATGGGAAAATAATAAATCCACGCTGAAACAAATGTTGGAAAACTTTATACTAACATAATCACAAAGCTTCATCGCATACTTGATTCACCTCAACAAGAACATTTTGACACTGCAGCAATGAAGTTCATGTACCTTCCGCATGGCAGTTGAAAGCGCACATTGCGCAATCTCAGGTTGTGTCACCCATCGCGACGCACGCGGGAGAGCCTGATCGTCAAGGTCATCTTTCGCTGTCAAGGTCAACTTGTAGACCATGTACGTCTTATGGATGTGCGAAAAAATGTGCACGACCTGAAGATAACATAAAAAAAAATTACTTTGTCTCATTATTCCAATACCGTTTGGATAAATTTCAGTAAATGTCCGAATGAAATGAAACGAGTGTTGTGTTAGGCCCGTTTTGTGCCCACACAAGATCGAAATGAAGATATGAACACAACTGTCTGAGACCTCCATACATTCAATTCAATAAAGAAATGATCAGCAACCTGGTACATTCAACCTTGTTTAATCTGAAATCGTGGAATTTTTGGCACCAAATGAGCAAATCGTAAAGCGATCAATGGGTTTGAAAGAGATATATCACGGTTAAACCAAGTCAATGGAAACAGTCTAGGTAGCAATAAACCATGTGGCAACGTCCAACTTGGAAACAAAATGGGATCTGTTCTACACAAACATAGACGCTCACACTGTCCACATAACTGACAGCGCTGTCCCCCGCTGCCCTCCAGTGGCAGTGGTCCTCGAGGTAACCAATCAACGCCGCCTTACAATCCTCGGGCGACGCCTGGCGGTCGACATCCACACTAACGAACTCCCAAAGATTCGCCAGCAAACCTGTAAAATCACCGAGAGGTTTTAACCAGTAATAGTCGGTCAGATTATATTTCAGTAGCAAGTCTATATTTCCGCCCACTTTATAAGTGGTTGGCGCCAAAGAACTTGTCGCATGTAGGCGTGGCAATAAACAGAGGTTCTTACGGTATTGGTTATCGCTTTGGTTAAGGACTTTTATAAAACTTACATTCTCTGTGATGTGTCGTAATCACGGTCTATTTGTTTTACACTCTAGCGTGTTCCCTTCACTTGAGAGTGGAAACTAAATGGGTTCCCACAGGAATCTCTAGAATCCAACCCCTCAGCGCCAAGACTCTCTTCCGGCTTCGAACCATCAGTCGTTCACCATCAGTTAAGGTCGCGTGTTACTCGCGCCCAGTATTTACCACAATGGTTGATTTACTGACCCGTAAAGTCCTACCTGAAGTCACAGACCAGAAGCAGAATTTGCGTTGGGAATTAACCTTTTTGATGATGTCAATAGATACCCCCACCCTATATAACATCGTGCTATTTCTCCGCGATGCGTACAAATTAAGGGAAAAACTGTTTCAAAATGTTACCTTATTTACTTGATGTTATTTGTATATACATATATTTGTACTTTGAGGCTGTGAGCCTACAGTGCACAATAAACTCATTATTATTATATTAAAAAAAAAAAAAAAAAAAACCCCGTAAAGTCAACCTTATTATGGAAGAGGACATCGTGCTTTCCACATCGTTTTACAGAAAAGTAGGTTTCAACAAACAATTTGTGAGTAATACAAGGAATGAGAGCATTCAGTTTTTAGCCAGAATTATAAAAATACTTATACATTGAATCCTCCGTAATGTTGATTCATTATTAAATTACTACGGGGCTCAGGGGTGGAGCCAGGATGGAAGTAACGTGGGGGCACGCTACGGAGGTTTTTACCTGTGGGAGGTCGTTGAGTTATCAGATACTCGGTCTCTTTGCTGCCCAGACAGAATCGGGAAAGAACACAGACGCCGGTGACTTCTTCTCTGGGGGCCTTTTTCTTTTTCTTCCTGGGGTAGTTCATCACCCCCAGACTGCGGACCCAGCGAGGAGAGGGGTTACCATGGCAACAAGCGACTAGGTGGTAACAGTGTAATGAGAGGTCTTTGTCTGTAGCTATTCTGCGGAACGAAATCTCTAGGAACACTAAGACGAGTCACATGGGGGATGCAGCCATGATATGTGACACATATGAATGTCGTGTACAGACTTACAACTTTGGTAATAGAACTAAAATGATACTAATATTAACCAAATATCGTCGCATCGAACACAAATGCTATTGAAAACGTCTTATGATTTTGCCTGTGGCGAATATCTTCGACCAGTAAAATTGCACAAAATCGTTTACAACCCATTATGTCAGGCTACACGGGCCAATCTACCTGCTGTCCCACTGGTCTTCGAGCGGCAGACACAAGTCGCAGTTCTTTATCACTGTGAAACACACATCAAGGCAACATATAAGACGTTATCCCCGACCCCGCTGATCACAGCCTAAAATAATGAATACTGTGAGTGAGAACGTCAGACGTATTCAGTTTACATTTTGAGATGGTCGTTAAAATATTCACGCCATACCAGTAACTGCGTTAAGTAAATAAAGTTCATAAGTTTTTTTACAATGTCTTGTACAAATGTTCACATTAATACGCTCCACATAGCACGTTACATACGGCAGATGTCTTCAATATCCACCTCGTCAGTTCTCTTGGCCGTCAGCTTGGCCGCCGCCTGCTGCTTTACTTTGTCCACCTATGCAACGAATTGTGGTTTATTGTAAATTCATTGCGTTGTAATCTGTGCGAGGGACGGGCTAACCTATTAAACTTAAACACATTCATACACGTGTGTAACAGTAAGACGTAGGCGGTGTTACTTCATGTCCATACAGTAAACAATGTATGTGTAAAGACGATTACAACACAGGACGTCGAGGGCATGTGATCTAGCAACATTGTATGACAAAGCAGGACGCAAATATCCGCCATGAAAATAAAGCATGAGTGGAGCAAAGAGTTCTTGGAAATCTGTTGGTGTTATCTTGTATTTTTGAACGGAGATACTAAAAACATAATGAGCTTGTCTAAATGACATCCACATGATAACACTTTTCCTTTACATGGATGGCAACATCGAATGGTTACTTGTATGCAGAATGTGTTGTCATGCGATGACGCCATCTTGACATTTTGTAAAGACAAAAATACCACCCAAAACGCATTGCACATACAGTAGCGCTTCACAGTGGAATAAGCTGGACTATGATTTGCCAAGTCGTCTATGAGAGCAGTTAGCGTGCTGCATTTGGTCGACATACGATTTCGGTCATGCATAAAAAATGTTGTTTATCGAGAGTTATAACGGCACTGATGACCGGTGTGTACGTAACGGAAGTGACCACTGTTGACCGGTGTGTACGTAACGGAAGTGACCACTGTTGACCGGTGTGTACGTAACGGAAGTGACGCACCTGAGCCTTCGCTCTGCATAGGTCGCTGACCGGACATGACGCACACTTCGGGGCTTTGGGCGTGCAGACCGTGGCGCCGAGCTCCATTACTGATTGGTTGAAGTCCCCAGGCCGGTCCGCGTCCACTACCGCACCCACTATCGTCCTGTCACGTGATAGATAGACAGTTCATGGCTCAGATGGGAGCGTCGTTGTTTTTTTTAAGTTCAATGCAAATCCACCAGCTTACTTGTGGGTTCTACATTTACGGTTAATTGTATTTGGACCGTGACCATTGTTATCGAAACATGTCTAAAACTTTGATGTATTTTAAGTCCAACTGCAAGATTTTTGTTCAAAATTCCTAGCTGACTGGCTCACAACAACGGAGTAAGGATTCAAGCGAGAGGGCACCAGCAAACGGCCCCATCTTTCAAGAACTGGTTGGCGACAGTCTGGATTTACACATACCATATCGCGTCTGTGACGGCCTGGCTGGTGATTTCACCTAGATTTACACATACACATACCATATCCCGTCTGTGACGGCCTGGCTGGTGATTTCACCTAGATTTACACATACACATACCATATCCCGTCTGTGAGGGCCTGGCTGGTGATTTCACCTAGATTTACACATACACATACCATATCCCGTCTGTGACGGCCTGGCTGGTGATTTCACCTAGATTTACACATACACATACCATATCCCGTCTGTGACGGCCTGGCTGGTGATTTCACCTAGATTTACACATACACATACCATATCGCGTCTGTGACGGCCTGGCTGGTGATTTCACCTAGATTTACACATACACATACCATATCCCGTCTGTGACGGCCTGGCTGGTGATTTCACCTAGATTTACACATACACATACCATATCGCGTCTGTGACGGCCTGGCTGGTGATTTCACCTAGATTTACACATACACATACCATATCGCGTCTGTGACCGCCTGGCTGGTGATTTCACCTAGATTTACACATACACATACCATATCCCGTCTGTGAGGGCCTGGCTGGTGATTTCACCTAGATTTACACATACACATACCATATCCCGTCTGTGAGGGCCTGGCTGGTGATTTCACCTAGATTTACACATACACATACCATATCCCGTCTGTGACGGCCTGGCTGGTGATTTCACCTAGATTTACACATACACATACCATATCCCGTCTGTGACGGCCTGGCTGGTGATTTCACCTAGATTTACACATACACATACCATATCGCGTCTGTGACGGCCTGGCTGGTGATTTCACCTAGATTTACATATACACATACCATATCGCGTCTGTGACGGCCTGGCTGGTGATTTCACCTAGATTTACACATACACATACCATATCCCGTCTGTGACGGCCTGGCTGGTGATTTCACCTAGATTTACACATACACATACCATATCCCGTCTGTGACGGCCTGGCTGGTGATTTCACCTAGATTTACACATACACATACCATATCCCGTCTGTGACGGCCTGGCTGGTGATTTCACCTAGATTTACACATACACATACCATATCCCGTCTGTGACGGCCTGGCTGGTGATTTCACCTAGATTTACACATACACATACCATATCGCGTCTGTGACGGCCTGGCTGGTGATTTCACCTAGATTTACACATACACATACCATATCCCGTCTGTGAGGGCCTGGCTGGTGATTTCACCTAGATTTACACATACACATACCATATCGCGTCTGTGACGGCCTGGCTGGTGATTTCACCTAGATTTACACATACACATACCATATCCCGTCTGTGACGGCCTGGCTGGTGATTTCACCTAGATTTACACATACACATACCATATCCCGTCTGTGACGGCCTGGCTGGTGATTTCACCTAGATTTACACATACACATACCATATCGCGTCTGTGACGGCCTGGCTGGTGATTTTACCTAGATTTACACATACACATACCATATCGCGTCTGTGTCGGCCTGGCTGGTGATTTCACCTAGATTTACACATACACATACCATATCGCGTCTGTGACGGCCTGGCTGGTGATTTCACCTAGATTTACACATACACATACCATATCGCGTCTGTGACGGCCTGGCTGGTGATTTCACCTAGATTTACACATACACATACCATATCGCGTCTGTGACGGCCTGGCTGGTGATTTCGGCTCCGATGCTGCGCATTCGACTAAACACCCGCAAGACATTGCCGTCAACAACGCCACAATTCTACATGTCGAAATAAACAAAATAGAGCTAGAATTTTGTTTTGCATTATTATCGTAGAAGCAAATTCGATACAAGAAGAAAAAGACAGTTTATTTTATTTCAGACATATTCATTTAAATTGCCGCATGCAGCGTGTTTATACTAGAATCATAAAAGGGAAATAAATGGATCAAGATTCATATAACTAGAATGCAATTTACTTCCATCATCTTTGAATAATGGTATTGAACATATACCTGTTTGAAGACTATAGACGCTATGGCAGACCCTGTGTACTTGCCAACGCCTGGCAAATGCCGCTGAAGGTCATCTGCTGACCTTGGCATCTCGCCCTCTAACTCATTGACCACCTGAAATTAAAGAACGGTTACTTAGCTTAAAAGTTTTCTTAAAAACAGCCTAATATTATAATTATGTTCATCAAGCAAAGAAGCCTGCATCACGGCATCACGGAGTACCAGCATACCATAACTTTACCTTCATTGCACCCTCGTGGAGTCTTCTCCCGCGCGAGTAGTAACCGAGACCAGACCACATCTCATTGACGTCCTGCAGTATAACACGTGGCACGAACAATTTACATTCTCTCTGCAGGACTGCAGGAAACATAGACTTAAGGAATTAAAACCTAACATGGCTTAAATGGATCAAAACGAGGCCAACTTACTATGCTTGAATTGAAACATAACTATATATAATTTTTATTTACTTATTTATAATTTACTTTTATCATTTAAAGTAGAGCATAAGAGGAAATAATGAAAACCAACATAATAACTGACCATGACAGATGAAGCCTCTTACCTCTAATTTAGCCATGGCAAGGTCTTGCAATGCCGGCCATTTCTGTGAGGAATAGGGAAATAATCCTGTATAAGCCTGAGTATATATGTTACCGATAATCCAGTTAACTAAAAATGACAAAAATTGCCTGTATAATTTTCGGTAAACCCGTATTACTTGTAAAATAACCAGAACCTTCAACATTGTCATAATGCTACAGCACAGAAGCAAAAGCAATAATTGCTGGTTATAAAGCTACATGTTACAAAAAGCTGTTAAAATAGATGGCTATCATTACCTTCATCCACTTGTTGTAGTAGCTTATCACAGTTGCCACCTGAGTTTGTTGCAGCATGATTTCTGAAACCCAAACTGTAACAAAAGTGCAGTACTTATCTTTAATTTTATGCCATGTAGTTCCGTTAATTCAGCAAACTAATATCTTTTGTGCACAAGCCATCAAATACATTTGATTTAATCTACTGTGCTCTCCCAAATCAGCTCGACAAAATGTGACAGAAAACAAAGCAGCTGAGATGCCAACCATTACACCTACCAGCATATGCTTTCTGATTTGAATCCAGCTCACTGGAAACTGCCTACAAAACAATGAAGTATTCATACAGTAATAAAGAAAAAAGCTAGCCGAAAAAAAACAAGAGATATTCGACCATAGGCCGAGGACGAAAATCCATAAGTAAATTTGGAAGCTGTATTAATGGCGACGTTACGAGTCGTCAGGGCCAATATCCGCTAAAGGGCTTTATAGGGGCAATTTGGGCTAAATACTGCCTACGACAGACAGTGTGGCACTGTAGGCGGAGCTTAAATGGACATCCAGTTTGAAGCCAAAAGCGCTTTCCTTGAAGCAATATTAACGGTACTTTCCTATCTTTTATTTATTATGTCTTCGTGACTTCACAAACTTCATTTGACGATAACGACAATATTCACGAGGGCTTCTATTTTGTTAAATATATCTACTTACGAAATCATGGGTGAACTCATGAACTTATGGGTGATGGTAGCTATTGCCAAATTACCTGAACATCAAGCAGGCCCAAACTTTCATAGGAGCACGTAAGCTATGACGTTGACGCACACTTGGCCCCCTCGCCATAGGTGTCTCTAAAGACGACGTGTTTAAGTGAACATGAAATGTTGTTCTCAAGAGCGATTGCTTGACTGATTATGAATGGCGCTACGAATTTAACGTTACCTCATCGTGACGTGACATGACGTCATTTGACGTTCGCAAAAATGCTCAAGATAGCTTTTATTTTTTTAATATGCCTACTTATCAACTCGGGTTGTGACAGCTATTGCCAAAGTGGCTGAAAATAAAGCAAACCAAACATTTCGTAGGAGCACGTTAGCTATGGCGTCATTTTTGACGCATACTTATCCCCTGCGCCAAAAGAGTTACACACGGCACAAACTGTCCCTGCACACGACCTGCAACGTCAAGCGACCCGAAGGTCGCCATACCTTATAATAGCTGAGTAATAGCTTACGTAAGAAGTGTGACGTCATGACGTCATAGTGACGTTATGACGTGACGCACGACAACGTCCAAGTGGCAATACGCCAAGGGTTACTGCCACACCTATTTCGATTGAAGAGCTAGGCGATAGAAAGAATAGTCCTTTAGCTATGACTTGACGAAATGGCCAAAAGTTGCATTAGTTCATCATTGCGGAGATACGGAGACCTAGGACAAGAACAAAGAACACTGCAGGCGAAGTGATATAGCAACTCATTTATTTCTTTTACTAGTTCTCTGAAGACCAATGGTCCCTACCATTTGGCGTAAAGATCACAGCTCTGGCATGTTTTTCTTAATTTTGACGTTGTTTTCAAGATGGACACAATCTCCATTCACTCATCATTGGTGGCCCCGCAAAGGTGTCGTCCCACTTTGAAGCGCTCTAGCGCCATAACTGATTGAAGCATTAAGTGATCTGTAGATGCTTATTGGCAACTAGTTGGCGAAAAGTTTGCAATTTTAGCATTTTTATCTGATTTTTGACGATTTTTCTTTCAATGGCAAGAATCTGTATGTTTATCATTGGGCCAGTGGCTTCATTGCCATGGAAACAAAAAATAATACAGAGATCGCCGTGTTTTTCTTATAACTTGCTTCAAGGTGATTTTACCTCACTGTGTGGTGAAGGAGACTGAAATAGCTTGAGCGGAAGTAGGTCATATTCACTCAAGTTCATTTTTCCCTATAGGATCCCATGTTAAACGATTTTGACTATATACCGAAAAGTAATATGACTATGGAACCATATGGATAGATTATGACTCAGCTTAGTATTATCCATCCACAGCTGCAAGCATTGAGTGATGGCTTGAACAGGACGCCTGTGGGAGCCTCTGCTAACACCAAAAAGCCGTATCTTTCACCATTGGCCAAATTTCAAAAAAATCGTGTGACGTCACTATTTGATCCAATCGCATGCGGTAAGCACTTAGGCTACTATATATCATGTTTAACTAAGGAAAAAATCCCAGTGTGCCTTGATGGAGGCACTTGTGAAATACACGACAAAACAGTTTTCCCAGCCTGAAGATACAGCGCTTTAACATGGGAAGTCCCATAGAGAAATGCCGTCGGCCCTGGAACCGGAAGTAAGATAGGAACATATTGTTTTTATCTTGCAGCTATACGAGGAACTACGTTTCCTACAATATGATGCTACTTTCTCATTTTTATGATTTTTTTCTGATTTTTGACGATTTTTTTAAAGTACCAAAAGTGACATCATCGTGACATCACGTGACGCATCAGAAAACTCTAAGATTCGACGCAACTCATCTCAATTCATATTTCTATGGCATATTAGAATATCATAGCGATAGCTTGATGGCAAATGTGCCCAAAAGCGAGAAAACTGACAGCGGTCATTTAGTGCGTTTTCCGCAAAACTTATTACCTCATTTTACTCGAAAATGAGTATTACGCATCAAAAAGTGAACAATACCCGAAAATTGCGCCTTGAATGCTAGCACATCTTAAAACTGACCAGAGATCTGTAGCGTCAATATTAACGGAGATATAAGCGTTTTTAGTTATTTTTTCAAAAAAATCGCTGTGACCTTGACCTTTGACCTTTTAACCTGGGTGACGAGTATGGTGTAGCCCTATAGCCTAGCTATTAGATACTGAAGACTGTGAACTGATGTATGCAGTCATTAGGTCACAAGACGACTTCCTGTTTTTTTGTGAAACAGACATACAAAAAAACGAACAAACAAACACGACCAACTGACATATGACGAATTTTCGTCATAAGATGTTACTGGTGTAATCAAAACAATAGCAAACTGAATAATACCTATCACGTCAACTCAACCTATCAAAATTATTAAAATTGGGTACTTTCAATAATTGATAATCTTTAAAAACAATGTAGGGAATACAGATGGCCAGGTTACCAGAACAGATATAAAGTCAATGAAAAAGAAGTTCACGGTACTAAGACTGTACTGTCCATTTCAAATTGTCCCATTGTCTAGCATGAAGCCAAATAGATTTTTTAGTTCTGTTTCATGCTCATAGTTTGAGTATGCAAGGTTTACCATTCTCCTCCATGGAAGGTCACGCTTGTTGGCGTCATACCAGTTAAGAAGAGACTTCCGCAGAGCTTTGACCTCATCTGCCTTTTCAAAATAGTGGATGTTTCTTGCCATCTGTAAAGTCAATTATACAGTGAGAACAATGGATAAATAACCCTATATATATGTAACAACCCGTTAGAGGGCTGTTATGGTGGTAATTTTATAGATGTAACATAGTATGATATGATGTGGGTCGATGCAGTCACCGAACTATGTTGCTGTGTTAGCAACAGCGGCTAGTCCTGTGAGTAAACCGCTGTAGCAACAGCCAACATAGTATTAGTAGTTTAACAACTGCACCCATATCAGAGTAGACTTTGTTACATCTATGAAACTATTACAGTGGCTTGCTCGCAAAACTAGTATGGTGGGGCACTTCAGAACTTGCTGGTTCCACTAAAATAACTAATAAACTGCTGTACACTCACAATAACAGACTGCGCGCTAATCAGTTAGTAATGGCAAAGTAGTCAATCACCCTGGTCACTGTTGTGTACACAACCGGACAATTGCCAGGGTGATTTAGCACTACTAATGGCGCTATAGGCATAGCCACAGGCGCCATCAGGCTGGATGGGGGGCGGGGGGTCCGCACCGCCCTTTTACCAGTCTGATAACGGCGCCTGTGGCCAGTGACAGTGTAGCCTGTACTAGGCTGTAGGCATATGCATGGTGACGAGCGATAATAGAGCAGATCAGCTCAAGGAATTCGTTCAAGTTTTTGTGTTTCAATGACATGCATGCATTACAAAACAAAATGTAAGACTAATAGCTATAGCAACATTTGATGTTAGATAGATACATTAAGTCACACTCGTAAACAGGCAAAAATACATTTATTTTTCTTGCCAGTCGACTTGCTTTCATTTCCCGCGGGTCTTTATGGTGCACACCACAAATTTCATGTCACGCAGGGTGCATCGGGCCACGGTTTCGTTTCTGAGGACCGGTATACATGTATATCAGTACATATATCTCAACTATCTCTCGGAGCCTTAGATTCATTGGTCATTGTTGACAATTTTAGTTTGGCAACAATATTTTGACAGGCTAATGACCCTCTGGACTATTGCCATATATTAGGCCCCATTTAAAGAAGTAAAAATTTAGCTTTAGTACAAAGTTATGATTCGTGTATCTTACATTTTATCCACCGAATTCTATCCGATGGGTGGCCTGGGACAAATCTACAACGTTATTCAGAAACAGAACACATTGTTCGGAAGCGAATATAGGACCTGGCAAAAAAACTAATTTGTACGTATGCATGCAGTGGTTGTCAATTCTGACCTGCCTTGCAATTTTGACTCAATCCTTGGATATTTTAAACGGGGAGGGGGGGATTCGCGGTTTGTTTCAGAGTATTCTTCAAAGAGATGCGCAAAAGTAATGTGCCCTCAGATTTCACCTCACATTTATAGTTTTCGAGTTATTGGATGATCAATTTTGACATTGCCGAAAGTGCAAAAAATTCGCTGTGACTACATAAATGCAGGTAGATGACTCGTATGTGGTGGAATATGTACCCATATTACTGACATCATGTATGCCAAATGCCATCGAAATCGAACCAGTAGTTTCGACGCTGGAAAATAATCACGCCTTGACACGCCAAATGACTGACGGCGTGCCATGCCAACGTCATGAAATAGGTCTTAACATAGTCGAATTGGTCCCATATAGCTACAATTTTTGTCTTCCTTCTCAAGCTCTGCTTGACCGTCCAGTCTAAATCATCATTCTGCTCGGCAACATATCATTCTATACGGTTGCACTATGACAAATCTCATTTTGTTTGGCACGAATCCCTATAGTGTTAAGATCACAATGGAAGAGTGACGCGAAAACACATTTCAAAATACCACGGGGTCAAAGTTCAAAGCTCTTCGCGTTTTTGACCTTGATCGAACTCGAAAAGATAGTTGGAATTCGTAACGGTAACATGGTTTCTATAATTAATCAAAATTGAATGAATTATAGTCCGGTACGGTACCAGTAGCACAGTAAATGCTGTAAAAGTGGCGTATTTGATGCAAAACTGCGAATGTGTCTTCGATCTCATTCACTTTCACTTTTCGCGTATGAAGGCTACAGGCATTCTATATTTAATGAATTTTGATGGCTAAATTTGACCGGCTGTGCACATGGACTAGCTTAATTATTGATGACGGTGATATATACGGTTGGAAACAATTTATGACAAAATATGCTATTCGAGCAATTTTTGCTGATTTATGTAGTCTGATCCTTGTATGACTAAAGAGTAGAAGCATTAAAAACGTGAAGATACCCCCTCCCAGGTTCTATATATATTGTCTGCCTTGCAGGCGGCAGTAATGAAGAGTGATTTTAAAGACGCGTTGCGGGGTTAAATATTATTAGGCTGGACACCTATTCAGAGTACAGCTAGGGCTCAGTAATGATATGGATAACGTTCATTCGACTACACACTACTGCCTTCTAGGCAGATGCAAGAACTACACAAAGATATATATGTGATTTGAACCAATGAAACATTTATGCAGCGCACATATATATATACACCGAAAAGTGAAATGCGAGTCTAAACAGCTATCTGGGCAACCTGCGCCGTCCGCAACGTCGGTTTCAGCAGCAAGGAGCCACGATGGAAGCTGACAGCCGCATTTATATATTGAGCTTCGTGGAGAACCAGACGAGCGTCCGGCTCCACACGGCGGGCCAGCCAGAATGCAGGAGCTGTGATCATGCTGATCGAAATAAACACCGAATTAATTAATTGTATTCTTGTATACCCCATGCAATAATGGAGGCTGGACTCTTCTACAGCGGCGGCACGGTCCCAAGACCCACGACCAAAGACCACGTTGTGAACAGTTTTCAGTTGTAAAGTATTACTGAGTTTTTTCAATTTTAGTAAATGCAACGTTTAGATTGAGAAAAAACCGAACAAGATTGGAAAGAAACTGTTTTACTACTTAGTTGCACCTCAGATAAAAGAATAAGGAACTTTCAATTTAAATTAATACATAGATGTATACCGACAAGTATTTTTTGGCAAAAGTTTAAGCTGGTAGACACAGACAAGCAGGGGCGGATCCAGGAATTTGAAAAGGGAGTGGGAGGTCCAAACTTGCAACCGGGGGGGGGGGGGGCCTCTAAACAAAATTGCCATCGGGGAATCCACCAATTTGGGGTTCACTAAAAACTTTGCAACCGGAGGGGTGTCCATGGCACGCGCCGCCTCAGATAGCATTCTTCCTCAAAAAAGAGGGGGGAGGGGGGTCCACGCCTCAGCTGGCCGAAAGTTTGCATTAAAAAACGGCATTCTTCTTCACAAAAAGGGGCGGGGGGTTTCGGGCCCCCTGGACCCCTCGCCCCCTCACCGCGTGGATCCGCCGGTGGACAAGTGCAGTTTTTGCAAAGCAGAGGTAGAAACGATCGAAGATTTAATTTGGAATTGTGTTAAAATTAACAAGTTGTGTTAGAAGTCATAGTGCAGTAGTATCTGGTTATGGTTAAACAATTACAACTACCTTTATCTCTGTCTAGTAGAAGAGTAGATGATATTATCAATTTATAATCTGTAATATTAGGTATTATGAGTCTACGGTATTCGTATTCAAATCAGCTAGAGATAAGTATTCTGACTGGATGGTTTACGTCCCTTATATAAATACAATTTAGTATCTTGATGTGGATTGGAAAGATAAGCCCTTTCATCGCGGAAACAGGAGTGATGCTATTGGTTTAACATGTTTTCATTGAGGAATGGCAAAACAGGCGAGGCCTAGCTAGCTGTGACAAATTCCTCTCTTAGAAGCGGCGCCCGTCGTGACCATGCCATAAAAAGTTCATTACTCCCGTCTACCGATATAGCGTCTCACTAAGTTACGAATTCCTTTTGAGTCATTTCATGACAGTTAGTCGACACAACCTTCATGTACTGATGTAGGCTACAATGTACAGTTAAACGCGCCCAGGAGACGACAGCCACCTAGTTAAAAATTGTTTTTCGTCATAGGTGTCTGCTTGCCACGATCATGCGTGCTTCTGAATCACACTGTAAGAGCCGACCTCGTTGGAGATGGGGCTAAGATCGAGTGGCGTGATCGCTTCAAAACAACCTTTTATAGTTGGGGTAGAGTGGGGTGGGGGGGGGGTGACGACAATCGCCCTCTGCCCTAAGGACTTGAAGAGGATGGGGTGGGGTGGGGATGGGGGGGGGGGGGTAGAGCAATGTTGTCAAGGGAGAGAGCATATATACGTCTTATAACGTTACAACACGCGACACTAATTTTCCCACTTTGCAAGTAGGCTAGATCAGGACGTCACTCGTCTGGGAGGGACGCAGACTTGTCCTCCTTAATTCCTAACGGATATAGGTGGCAGGGGCATGAGCAGGAATTCTTGAAAGGGGGTGTGGGGGGGGGGGGGGGACATGATAAATTGGTCCACAAAAACTTTTAAAAGTTGCATGTAAGAGCCTGATACGTAGCTGGTGATCGTGGTGATCCGTTACGCACGACAAAACAGTGCCTTATTTTAACAATGAAAGGAAAAACTGTGGATTATATCTTGATAAGGAACAGTTGTTGTTAATATTGACTCCGTTAAGTGTCACGATGTAATCAGCCGAGCCGAGCCGAGCCGAGCCGAGCCAAGCCGCGGTGTTGTCAGAACTTGCCAATTTGAAGACAAACAATGGAATGCACAAGTCAATGTTAAGCTCCAAGGGGCGGGGGTTAGATCAGTAAGCTAAAAAAACACGGAAATTCGACAGTTATCGATTGCATATATTTCTCATACCGTCTATTAATCGGTGACCGTCTGACATTGTCATGTCATATCATTGCTACAGCAGGTGTCACATATGTGTTTAATGATGCAGGATTTTTTTTTTTCAAAGACACGACATATATGGATGATTTATTTTAAAGCAGAAGTGTTAGATCCCTCATATCGCTTTTCAGGGGGCGATATTTTCAGGAAAGTTTAACCTAATGACTTGACCCTTGTGTGGTGATTTAGAAAACAAGACCAAACAAAACCCAAATGTCCACTTCCTCCAGTTCTTTCCACCCCTACCCTCCCGCATGGGGCTTCACAATGACGAATCGTTGTTTCCATAATGCTCGCTCACGTATTAGTCGGATAGTGCAATCGATACAATGGTCAATTTCCTGTGTCCAAACATGGAAAATATACCGCCTTGTATACAATTTTATAGATACAAAAAGAACACATAAGCTACGACGCTTCATGCAGTGTAATATATAAGGAGAGTCCATGCAGGGGGGCACATAATTTGAAAGCGGGGGGCGGGGGGCGGGGGGCACAGATGAATTCTAGGGTCTGAAAGTGGCCCCCCCACCCTGGACACGCCTATGGGTGGGTGGGGAGGGAGCATGGCCCTAGATGTCCGAACTTTTATATTTACAGGGGCGGATCCAGGAATTCGAAAAGTGGGGCGGTGGGGGTCCAAACTTACGACCGGGGGCCGGGGGTCCACTGGAAAGTTGCGCCCGGGGACGGGGGGGGGGGGTGTTCACGCCGCCTCAGATAGCGTTGTTCCTTAAAAGTGGGGGGGGGGGGGGGTCACGCCGCCTCAGATAGCGTTGTTCCTTAAAAGTGTGGGGGGGGGGGGGGTCACGCCTCAGGTAGCCTAAATTTTGCATTGAAAACCGGCACTCTTTCGCAAAAAGTGGGGGTGTCCGGACCCCCCTGAACCTCCCCTCTTGACCCGCCCCTGTATTTCTACAATGAAGAACATGAACGTAAACTCGCGGGGTACCAGCATTTCCCAAGATCCCTGCCACCCTCTGCCTGCGACTCATTCGCTTGGATATGGAGCTCCTCTTAGCGAATGCAAGACCCGAACCACAACTTTATTAACAATGTTTATTCTAATTAATGATACCCTGTACATTTTTTTGTCACGTGAAATGTACAGCCTCTTGTAGTCCCGGGGCTTGTTAGAGGGCTTGTAGTCTTGACGCCGGTCACTCAACAAGTCACGACGCACATGCGCACTGCATAACGTCTGGCCGGTGACTCAACCTCACGAGGTGATTTCCATCCAAATATAGCATTTATTACTTGCCTCATGTGACCAAACACTCAACGCGCCAGGTGGGCCTAGATGGCGTCTTTCATGGCAAGCCGATCGAAAAAAATGTCATTTATCCTTACACAAAGATGTTTGTGTTTCAATATAAAATAGTGCACACATGTTATGAATAAGTCACATTAGGTAATTCAAATAAAATACAGTTATGCGCAGCGTGGATTTGATCAACACAATGCGGATTTGTCAGCAAATAATTAAGTATAAATAACTAATTAATGATGCCTCGGCGTCCCATTCCGCTTCATGGTTACCTGCACATGCCTATAATAAAACTAAATCGCCAGCGGCCCAGTCGGTCATCTGGCAGAGGGTGGCAAGAAAACCACAGGACATCTACACATGCGGTTTCAGTCTTCGAGTATTGTGTCACCCAAAGCAAAAGGTCGAGCCTTGCGCTAAATCTTGTTGCGGTTTTAATTAAAATGCTCTGCTTATAGCAGTTACATCAACCAGGGGATATATCACCGTGCCTGGTCTTCAACTGCAAGCTCTACGGCGATTTCACAGCCTGACCCCAGCAGCTCAATATACCGCGCTCCGGCGTACACTGCTGGTCAGCCACTCGATCCATCATGCTTCGGTCGTCCTGGACGGGGTAGATACTGTGGGGTACTAGATACTGTGACTCTGATACTAACCAAATAAGTGACATTTTATTTGGTGGAATAAACTAAACATGGCTTCAGCACAGGAGCAGAAGTATCTGGAGTCGCAGGGCGTCGCCGTGCAGAGCGGACAGCCGATGGCGGGTTCAGCAGCCGACATGCCCACAGTTGGGGTTCGAACCTTGCATGAGATACCGTCGAAGAAGAAGCTGTGTGACGCCTATCTGTTGGGCATCGCCCTGGGCTGGCTCGGCGCTCACCACTTCTACCTTCGGAGGCCGGGCTTCGGGGCCCTGTATTTCTTTACCTTCGGCCTGCTCGGAGTAGGGTGGATAGTAGATTTGTTCCGAATGCCTTGCCTCGTCAGGGAAGCCAATACCGGGCTTGAGGAACCGTGGCAGCCCAAGAAAAAACTGCTCTCCGATGCCTACGTCTGTTGGTTCCCACTGGGCTTTTTCGGTAAGTCTATATGTTCAATATGTACAAAAAGATTAAATCACTTACATGAAAAAAAGTATCACAAATTCCAAGTTATTTATGATTATTTTAGTTCAATATAAACCATACCAATAAATATCACTAAATTGAGTTCATAACATGAGCCCACATTTGCATCAAATTATGAAAAAGGCACCATACAACAAATCATTTTATTGTACGTACACTACTTGAAAATTCATAATTAATTAATCTTGAATATTTGTTTTGGTAGGTGTCCACCACTTTTACCTGGGGCGTTGGATGTGGGGCCTCGCCTACCTGTTCACCTTTGGCCTGTTCGGGATCGGGTGGACCATCGATGCCTTCCGCCTACCGTCCATCGTACGGCGGGTAAACGAACGACTGGCCGCCGAACACGCGGAGGGACCCCCGGAGCCGGGGAAGAAATCCCTGGGTGGAGCCTATGTACTGGCGGCCTGCCCCATCACGGGCTTGCTAGGAGGACACCACTACTACCTGGGCCGCTGGCAGTTCGGCCTGGTCTATACCTTTAGTTTGGGGCTACTGGGGATCGGCTGTCTGGTCGACCTCTTCCGGCTGCCATTCCTGGTGAGGGACGTCAACAGGAAGATCGTGGAGGGCGACGACGGGTGAGGAAACGGGATTGGGGTTTCTTAATTTAATAATGCTAGCATTTCGCACTCTAATTGTAAACGCTCAGGGCGCAATATACAGTATATATGTTCGATAGTGTTTTTTTTAAATGTAAATACTAAGAAAAGTTATCTTCGTGCTGAAATGACGATTGGAAGATGGATGCGTTATGGTAACACCGGTATGTGTTATACGACGACCGAGAGCGCGTGCGCCATATGTTATAATTATCGCATTGTTCATCAGGGAAGCGGCTGAATGATCGATGGATCGGCGAACTAATTATTAATGTTGACTTGTGAAACAAAAAATTGATGTTGGTTGATTGTGGTTAAACGCCTTTTTTTTTTTAATTTGATGGTTGTCTTGGGTTTTTTCATTCTCGGATTTTCATTCCCTCTTCAGGAAGAAGCGCTTGGATGACGCCTATTTGGCACTCTTTCCCATGGGTTTTTTGGGCCTCCACCACTTCTACCTGAAGCGCTGCGGCTGGGGAATTCTCTACTTCTTCACCTTCGGGTTGCTTGGCATCGGCTGGTTGGTGGACTTCTGCCGCCTCCCCTTCCTCGTCAGGGAATTCAACAAGAACATCGACGAGCAACGCAAGCGCCTCCTGGCGACCACAGCCGTGGTATCGGTTGCTGCCAGGGGTTACATCAACCCGACAGGCCCTGGGGCCGCGGGGGGACCGGGCGAAGGGCCCGGGGGGGCCCCAGGAGAGATGGTTAACCCTGCTGCCGCCGCTGGAGTTTACCCTTACCTGCCCCATGGAGGGAATTACCCTGGTCCACCTCCGGAGATGGGGGTCAACGGCCAATGGGGTCAGTTACATTTTATATAGTTAATTATTTCTTTGTGTTTTATACTTTCGCGTCCATACATGAGCATATATAATTCGTATATAGAATACGGTGCTAGAACAAGAATTTGTTTGGGCAAGATCTTCGGGGTGGGGCGTCACGAGTTATTGTGGAACGGTCGTGAATGGTATATTGGGTTTATCGCGTATATATATATATATGGGGGTGGAGGGAGGCAATGGGTATTTTCGTTCCTAGGGCCGGGAATGGGCTTTTCATTTCACTGTGAATTGGGAATGAGGTCAATAATTCTTCGTGAACTGGGCTGACCGTCGTGATCAGAAGGAATTTTAACTGGCAATTTTAATATAAAATAACCGTGCATCGGGAAATGGTCAATTTATATCCTGTATCCGCCCTTCCTTTGTATGCGGGAAATTTTCCTTTTAATTCATCGTGATCTAGACACAAGACCCCCTTGCACCCCGCTCCCCTACAAAGTTGTTAAGAAGGCGCTCTTAATTAGTTCAACAATTAAATTGTTTCCATCATATATATATCCTTAATTAGACACTATCCAGTCAATGAGTGTGGAAATCGGGCCCTAAATAACTTCGTGGTCTGGCACGACAATTTTGCAGAGGCCTACATTTATACTAAAAAATCTTTTCTTGCAATCGAGGTCAAGGTCAAGATGATTCACGCTTAAACTGAACCGGCAAATCGATGGCTTTGTAATAACACTATATCCGCTGGCTGAGTCCATCTTCCGGGTATCAAATGTTCTTATCTATTTGGCAGGTTATGGGACGACGGGCTACTCGAGTTGGTCCACCATAGACTCCAGCGAGGCTGGCCAGCCACCGTCCTACCAACAATCCGTGGACGGTCCAAAAGCGGGACCCCCGCCCACAGTGGACGTCCACCAGACTGCCGCGCCCACAGCCCCTAAAGCGGATTAGAGGTAAGACAATTAAGGCGCATATCATGTTCAACTCCCCAAATCTCTGGTTTCTAGACAAACAAATGAACAAACGATCCCCGAATGAATTGGAGATTCTTTGATGGATAGAAACATCTCAGTAAAAACTAATTCTTTTTTTTTGCGTTTCATCATTGCCTCGATTGTGAATAAGCCGAACATGAAGGAAAATCGTGATAATTCCGTAGGTATTCCATTTGAGATCTGAAGCGATCCGGATTATTAGTGCAGTATATTGTTACGGTATTCACCTATTGGATGTTCTCTATCTAGGAAATCGGATTCTGACCACGTGTTAGTCAGAAGCATTGAAATCTTCTCACTTGTGTTTCATTCATTTCAGGGTGTGGAGGAAAAGAAAGAAAACTATACACAGATTCATCTGCGCAATGTTAACTGTGAAGCGGTCATTTGTTGTCTTGGAACATCATACTTCCATGTCACGTGTTACTCATTGATTCGCGGGTTATTATGCCAAAAGATATATACGAACAATGTTCGCTTTTCAACAATTGTTTTTGTAGGCTATATCAACTTGCCATGGGGATCGAGAGTAAGAAATAATTACCGTTAGTCCTTCCAAATCGCCGTAAAACTGTTAAAATTAAGACATTAATTAGCTTCGGCCAGATAGCCATATGGACGTGGGTTTGCTGCCGGGTCGTATGCGCTCTTCTTAAAGGGCCACATAACCAGTGTTTATTTTAAACCCGAGACTCTAGGACTTCTTTGTGTCAGTAGTTTTAAGGATGATTATAAAATTACGTGTAAATATACGTGACAATGTTAATCCAAAGAGGGGTCGGTATGATAAAATTATACATGTACGCGTATTTATCAAGGGGTATATTTATGTACTTGGAGTTTTGTCTCTCACAATTAACGGAAGAATCGGGTATAGTTTATTATTGGATTATAGGATAAGCAGCTAATAAATATTGGTATTTTATTCATCGAAGTTTTATATCTTGAACGATAAAGTTTACATGTTTCAAGATATACTAGGACTGGACAACCAAAAGATAATTGTGACGTACACATTACATACTCAATCACAGAAGTTATTGAGTGAACGCACACCAAGAGCAACCGTTTTCTACCATATATTTCATTGCGCTGAAAGGCCAGTTAAATTATCGATATGCATTTGTATATATATATAAGATTCTTTATGGCATCCCGTGTACTATCAGTCTAAGCGTTTATGTCCAATAAGTATTCGATTACTGCGAAGACATTGGTATTTGTGTTTATTCATTCCAAAGTCAACATTGTTTATTCGCATTTTAGCCAACGCATTTGTTGAAATGAAATGGTATGAATTGGGTGTTTTAGGCCGCTTTTTTGCACACAAAAGCCAAACGGGGATAATGAACCTTCCGGACCTTCCAAGACAAACAATAATATTATACCTCCTTATTTGTTTTTTCAATGGACCATATATAAAGCAAGCCCGTAGAGTGAAATAAATGCACAACGTTAGTGAAATCAAAACACCAGTCCACGTTTATTTAAACAGCCACACCGAGACAATCGTCAGAAGGTTATAGTGATTGCGCATTATATCTATGCCATGATCACTGCCGGATCCGATTACGTATTTAACTGGAAATAAAAAGTACGTCGAGCTCTACAACTATGTTGTAACCAAAGAAGCGAAGCGCGCCTTTAAATCAAGCCCCGGGACATGGGGGGGGTGGGGGGGGGGATGTAGGATGGGGTGGCGTCGGGACCTTCCTGTCCCTGTCCTTGTTGATCCCCAGGGTCGGTCCCACTGACGCGGGCTGGGTTGGTTAGCCCGGGGGCCAGCCCATCTGGCGACCCCCCATGACGTGCAGGTGGATGTGGAAGACGGACTGGGCGCCGTTTTTGCCGTCGTTGATGACGAGTCGGTACCCGTCCTCCGCCAGTCCCTCCTGGGCCGCAACGCGCCGGGCTACCACCAGCAGGTGCCCCAGCAGCTGAAAGGTCACCCACAGCCAATGAAAAATATTGATACCCAAAATGTAGTCAAACCCTGATCAACCAGACGCCCAGAACAGAAAGCCCCAATGGCCATAACATTGCCCCAGTTTGAAAGGCTTGGTCGCAGTTATTAAACAGAGTATTATATCCTGCCCAGATTAGAACTTCCATAGTATCAGTCTCAACGGTGATTATATTACTGGATAGTAATCAAATATAGTATAGTAAGTATAGTAAGATTCAATGAATATACTGCAGTGTATTGTTTCAACAGAGCATTTCCATTGTCTGAGTGGCACCTAGCTCCACACACATTCTCTGCACTGTTGAGGGTTAAAGTTACTCATACAGCAATATTTTCCTTCAAAAACTGATTTTTTTGGTGACTGGAAATGATGTATTTAAATTCTTAGCATATAAGTACACACACATTATATGCAATAAGTAACAGGACATGTTTTTAACCATTTTTTTCAAGTCAAAATGGTGCACATGGCTTTCTTGTGTACTACATCATCAAAATTGACACTTAAGCGCATTTATTTACCTTTTAACATATGATAACATATCTACTTCTTGTGGAATTAACATACAGGGTCAGACAATGTATCCAGAACATTTTTTCCCAGAGTATTTTAAACATCATAATGTAGGTGAAAAATTGCTGTATATTGACAGTTAAACAGTCAAAGACACAATAATGCTCTTTTATTATACAGGATGGATAATCTAGAACAATGTGTTGATCATTTTCTTAAGATGTACATGTACCAGTATTTACACACCATTTATCTAAATACATATAAATATAACGTAAGTATACCTGTTCATCACTGTCTTCAGAAGTAGACAACTTCACAATTGGCTTCTTAGGAAGAACTAAGAAGTGAGTTGGCGCTTGTGGATTCAGATCATGAAAAGCTACAGCCTGTAAAAATAAGAAATACACCAGTTATGTACTGTTGGGAACTTAAATAAGTATAGTGAAACTTTAGTAATGTAGGAAAACCTGTATCAAAGTGATGAACGATGTTCTGAGCATGCATGTGGATGCCGGGGGTGGTGAGACCCTGGCATGGTCCCCTCAGCTGGGGATGGGTGTTGAGGGTAAGTGCACGACTGAGTCTGACCAAGTCAATACAGCACTGGTAGAGGGGGTGGTGCAGCCCTGACGTTGTCAGGGTGGTCCCTTCAGTTGGGGGGGGATGGTGAGGGTGAGGTCCTGAATGAGTCCTCACAGCGCTGCTAGGGGGTGGTGTGGCCCTGACATTGCCAGGATGGTCCCCTCAGCATAGTGAGGCGGGGGAAAGATCCAGAGTGCACTAATCCCAACTCCTCCTATGGCTGATAGGGGGTGGGGGAATCTTGATGTTGCCAGGGTGGTCTCCTTAGCTTTGATAAGGGGTGGGGGGAATCCTGATGTTGCCAGGGTGGTCCCAGTAAGGGTGGAGGGGCTTTTGGTCTAGTGTAGATAAAGGGTTGTGATCCAGAGCTGGAGCAAGAAGTTAGAAGGCGAGAGCAAGGTCAAGAAGGATTACAAATGTATATATCAGAAATGGATTATATTATAAAAATAATTAACCAAAAAGGAAAATAGATTTCTCTATATTTACGTTGCATGCCATCATTATTAAATAAAGTGATATCAGCTTTTAATGCTGTGACTAGACCAGCAAAGTTTTCGCTAGTACATCATTTTCAAATAGCTTTGACATTAAAACCCATACACAAGTCTAGACTTAAGCGATAATTTCACTAACAAAAATAAAACAATGACAAGGTGATAAATGTAATTTCAATGCATTTTTAATCATACATCGGCCAATATGTTGGATAAGTCAGACCACAGGCACTGTAAAGCGACGGAGGGAGTCTGTGTGGGGGGGGGGGGAGCGGTATGCCCCCCGCCCCCACCCCACCCACTCCCTCCATCGCTGTGACGCTGACCCCACGCGAGGCGGTGTCACTGTATAGCGAAAAGACGTGTCTTTTCGCGAAAAGACACTAATCTCGCGAAAAGACAGTCCAAATGCCAATTAACACCGGTTTGAAGCTGTTGAACCGGCTGATTCTATTTGTAATGTCTTTACTGAAAGATTTAATGAAAAACTATATTGTTTAATCGGGTTCATATACGTATTTAACAAATATTTCAACACGGACGCCGTTCAGCGATCGGTACGGCTGCCGCCATGTTGGATACATACTTGCCCGCTGCCTCACTAGATGGCGTAACGCGGCAAATGATGTTATATACATGTTTGCGTTATGAGGTCTTTTCGCGAAAAGACGGTTACATCGGCGTAAAAGGGACATGTATCGCTGATAAAAGACACTTAAAGCATTAGTCATATTTTGTTGTTGTTGCCATTTGCCGGTTTCGTGCAGGGCTAATCAGTTAACACCAATTAGTTTGTTACATCGAGTTTACATCTAAGGACAGTTTAGTTTAGCAAAGGCTTCTCATCAGTTGGCTTGTTACATGATTGGGTCGAGATGTCTGGAGCGAAAGTTAAATAACAATGTGGTAGAAGTCGGGATAATTGGTGCCGGGGTAATCACTTTGGTCCAGCACTGGCTTCTCATGTTTACTGATTATACTGTTATATTATCTACTGATTATGGGTAGATGAAGCCATGACATGGTTAATAAAGAGAACTACCATTGGCCACCGTATCGTCTATTGGCTTACAACGGGCGAAGAAATCGGGTATAAAAAGGTAGCTGCTGGCTGGGAAGAGCGATCTTTGTTTGCTTTCTTGGCATCAACATGGAATTTACGAGAAAAACACGCTCTTCCAAGTATCCCTGTAGTACTTGTGGTTCATCCTGCAACAAGAACAGCATCGAATGCTCCCTCTGCCAGCAATGGAGCCATAGGCACTGTGTCCCGATGAGTCCCCGATTGCTGCAATGCTGGGGTGATGAAGTCAAAGACCTTAACTTCATCTGTCGTCGATGTGCATTTAATGACAGTGGTGACTACGACTGTGCAGCGGCCTTGGCGCGCATTCATGGCGTGCTTCGTCGTCCCGATCTGCTGCTCAAGACTGTGGAGTCTGAGATCCTGCTGCTGCGTACGTACGGCGTTACCATGCCGACTGCACAGAGTCCTCCACCGCCCGGCCCCATAGACGCTGTGTCAGTGAGGATACTGCGAAAATTTCAGCCCATTATATTAGCCCGCCATGAACCGCTTGCCATAAGTGGAGATGGTAACTGCATGTACAGGGCCATATCCCGCGGGATGTTAGGCAACGAAGACCAACATCTCGTCATCTGGGACGATTGCGGCGCATGGAAGTCACAAGGGCCCAGCCCCAAAACAACGTTCGTGCCGGATGCCACCGGTAAACTGACAACCGTTGTCCACAAAAATGGCATGTACAATGTCGAACGCAGATCAAACGGCAAGCGAGCGTTGGTTGCCTTGGACCCACAGCCACTTGCCAGCGCGTTGGTCCACGTCCAGCGGAATTACCGCAAGCACTCCTTGTGTCCTGACTACCAACGCCGAGTGACGTGGCTGAAGGACGCTAGCGGGCTTGCTTGCGTGGAATACATCGGGAAGTTCCCGGGCACCGCACCACATGGCAGTAGTGAAGAGAACACGCGGCCCTACATCCGTACGAAACCGGAGGTCATGGAGTCGATTAAGGCGGAAGTAACACACAAACAAACCAGGAAGGCGTTCGACTCTCTGTGTAAGGCGGCGGGAGGGGATGTTTATGCCCTTCCTAAGTCAATGAAGCAGCTGGAAAGTGCCCGATATCGGAGCCGGAAAGAAGGAGGTGTTGAAGGGTGTACTGCTAACTTCGCAGACAACCTACAGCAATTGCTAACTCGAGCTCGAGGAGGCGACGACTTTTTGAGACGCATTACAATCGGTGACAGCCTTGTGCCATCGATAATGCTGTACACCGACGCCCAGATACAGGACATCAAACGTTTCTGCTGCTCGGGACCCGGTTCTACGTCAACAATACTTGGGTTTGACAAGACCTTCAACCTCGGGGAGGTGCACGTCACTGTCGGCGTGTTCAAACATCTTGGAGTGAAACGCCGAGCAACCGGGGACCACCCGATCTTCGCCGGACCCATGTTCTTGCATGGAAATTCAGACTTCTCTACCTACTTCGACTTCTTCTCTCGCCTGTCTGTCCTTTTGCACGGCACCGCGGCACCTGTCTTCGGGTCCGATAACGAAAAGGCCATGGTGAATGCGATCGCTAAGGCCTTCCCGTCCAGCCGCAGGATGAGCTGCACCCGCCACCTCAAGGGGAACTTGAATGACTACTTGCAAGACAAGGTCGGCGTCAGCACCAAGCTGAGGACGGATATAACGCAGTCTGTGTTTGGACGCCAGGGCGTCGTCAACGCTGAGTCCGCGGCCGTATTCGACATGCGTGCCCTTGACGCAGAACAACGATTTGTCGCCCACGCACCACAGGCCACTCACTACTTCAAGACACGGATCCTTCCCATCCTGAAGGAAAACTACGCAACATCATCAAGACACGGCATCTCCCCTTCTTGGACAAACAACAACTGCGAGAGCATTAATCATGTTCTCAAATTAGAAACCCAATTGAAACCCCAATCCCTGGTGGGACTGGTCGACATGCTGCACAACGTTGTGGTCCACCAGTACCGCCAAGTAGAGCACAGCATGGTTGGCCGTGGGGACTACGAGCTTTGCGAGGAGTTCGACCGGTTCGCCGTCCCCATGGATGTATGGGCATCCCGCACTTCAGACCAGCGTCAGCGGCATCTGGCACGCTTCATGAAGGCATACAAACTGCTCAAAGGCTGTGTCCGCTCAACAGACGGCCAACTCGTGGTCACGGCACCCACTGGCGGCAAGAAGCCATGCCAGCGCAAACGGAAGCGCTGCGCTAAAACGACGACGCCAAGTAACAAGAAGAAGGCGTAATGTGTGTAATGTGTGTGTGGTGCGGGGTGTGTAAATACAAATCTACTACTATGAACAAAGCTACTATGACTAATGCTTTAAGTGTCTTTTAGCAGCGATACATGTCCCTTTTACGCCGATGTAACAGTCTTTTCACGAAAATACATGTGTGTACTGTGTGTAAATAAACGGTACAAATCTACTATGACTAATGCTTTAAGTGTCTATTAACTAAACTGTCCTTAGATGTAAACTCGATGTAACAAACTAATTGGTGTTAACTGATTAGCCCTGCACGAAACCGGCGCCCCGCGAAACCGGGTGTCTCCCGACTTCTACCTCCACTAATTGGTGTCCACTAACTGCGGCATGCGCGTCTCCTACCCCAATAATACTAACATTTTATTTCGTGGAAAATGGCAACAACAACAAAATATGACTAATGCTTTAAGTGTCTTTTATCAGCGATACATGTCCCTTTTACGCCGATGTAACCGTCTTTTCGCGAAAAGACCTCATAACGCAAACATGTATATAACATCATTTGCCGCGTTACGCCATCTAGTGAGGCAGCGGGCAAGTATGTATCCAACATGGCGGCAGCCGTACCGATCGCTGAACGGCGTCCGTGTTGAAATATTTGTTAAATACGTATATGAACCCGATTAAACAATATAGTTTTTCATTAAAGACATTACAAATAGAATCAGCCGGTTCAACAGCTTCAAACCGGTGTTAATTGGCATTTGGACTGTCTTTTCGCGAGATTAGTGTCTTTTCGCTATACCGTGAGACCCCACGCGAGGTACAGTACAGAGGCCAGAGCTTTCCTCAAATTCCTAATTTTTACTTCACAAATTCGACCCTCTCGGAGCAAGGAAACCAACCTTATCATCTTCATAGATAAACTTAGTAGGAATTTCACCCCTTGTAATCTTCCCAAAAATAGTGTCGCCACCAGGCGAAGCAGTTTGGGCCTTTTCGACCTCGGACATTATCACTTCTATCTTCTGCTGGGACGGGGACAGGGGGACGAGCCGGTGCGCGACGACCGAGATGCTACACACGCGTCTGCGGGACAGAGCCAACGCCGTGCAAACTCAACATCAAGCCAAGCCATCGGCTCAGTAGGCCAATAATTTCAAAATTTAAAATATAGTTGGCATCGTAATTTTAAAAACAAGTTTTTCGCAGCGACACCAGACGATACGAAGTAGGCTTCTCACCTAGGCAAACCTGGTTTTCATAGAGCTTCATGTTTTCATGCATAGCATAGATATAGTCATGAAACATGGGCCGACCGTCCCTTTCCCCAAGGGCTTTCAGGCTATATGACTTTCCATGCATCTGTTTTGGTGTCAGTACAGCATATTCTTTAGATGAAGGTAAAGATTTGCGAAGATATGCCGCAGCGCTTAATCATTATTAATCCTGAAATCCATTTTTTTCAGACAGGATCCACCTATGAAAAAGTTTTTGTTTACGTCACAACTTTTAAACTTATTTTTTTATTTAGATCTAGATCTACTGGACAAAATATATAATATGATGGTTTCCTTAAAAGACCTTTTAGATGGCAAACTTGTATTTCGACTATTAATGTACATGTCACGTGAGATCAATGTACATGTATCACAGGGGCGGATCCAGGGGGGGGGGGGTTAGGGGGGTTGCACCCCCCCTCCTTGGGAACCTGAACATACACTGTTAAAGTCGGCTTGTCCGAGCACCCGCCCCCCCCGGTCGCAAGTTTTCAGAGAGCACCCCCCCCCACCCCGGTCGCAAGTTTTCAGAGAGCAACCATCCCCCTTGGCAAAATCCTAGATCCGCCCCTGTATCATGTTAAACTGAAAGGCAAACAGGCGAAAGCGTTGCAATGCCGCCTAACTTAATTAGTGTTTGATTAATTATATCAAAGATCTTACTATGATCTTACTATGATCTTTGATTATATGTAAACAAAAAGTGCACATGCGGGAATGCCACACTTCCCAAACCAGCCTTGCAAAGAAGTTCAGCAACATGCCATATTGTAGACCCCCATTGTATGTATTGCACATTATATAAGCTTAATTTTGTATTAATGTAAATGACAACCAGAGACCTATAAAAAGCCTATATATGATCACGGAGGTTACGGTAATTGTAAATTCTTTTGGGAGAAAGATCCCGCTCAATGCACAATTAATTGACCTCTTTGTTAAAAACATGACAAAGATATATATATATCGATTCACTCGATCTGGCGTGCGTTAGGCCGTCATGCGCCAGCCGCTACGGTAGTAGAGCGACATCTATCGGTGATGTATGTAACTGCAAATCCACAGTGCTCGTACTCGCGTATCTCATATTTTGATTCTGAGGCAAAACGTGAGAGCTTGCTGATAAAAGCATAATCAATATAGATCTAAGCTTAGACAGCGTTCAAACTCTTGTTAGTTGTCGGTATATAAGTTATATGAGAACGGACAGGGACGGTCATACTATAAGATTAATGCTAAGTTGCTGTCTTCGGCTCAGTCACAAGCTAAAGTTACCTTTTTTTAGACAGTTTTTCTTGCAGGCGATTTTTCAATTTTGGTGGGGGTTGTAAAGAGGTAACTGGGTAAAGGGTCTAGCCCTGGTAGGGCTACATGTCTCTCTGACCACGCCCGTAAACGGAACAAGGGAGACAGCCATGCTGTTCACCAGACCTAAAATTAGATATCGCAGACCGATGGCTCAAGTTTAAGAATAAATATGCTAGTGCCTATCTATCAATATGCTCCGCTAGATTCCTGAGGCTTTTATAACTTTAGTCAGACAGTCATTTCTTTGGTCGGCATGGGTTTTCTTGTGATCTGGGTGATTTTTGTCACCTCTAGCTTCGTTTTCATTCCTCAGCCATTTGTCGGAAGTCAATAACTTAGCGTGATCACAAGCTGCGCATGCGCTAGGTAGCGTTTATTGACTTAAGCATTAAAAACCAAGCAGGAGGTGACAAAAATCACCTGGATGGCAAGAAAACACATTACTGATTAAAGAATTGACTGTTTGATAAAAGTATATATACCTACAAATACATCAAAATGAATTTTGTTGGTTATAGATTTATATATATATATATATTTTTTTTTAAGTTCATACATTCTTCAGCACAAATACATTAATCTTCAGTTTCTCATCCTACATATCCATTGTCTCTACTTTTCAACCCCACTACAACAAATGTCTCATAATTTATAAATTTTGGGCTTAAACCCTGGTGTGCATGTATAATAATATTTTGGTATCTGTACACAACCTCTTATTATTGTGGCTACCGCCAATATAACATCCCTTTGCATTTGACGGAACCCATATCAGAGCATACAGCTTTACATCTATAGAACAAAACCTCTTCCCATCTGCATGTATACAGGGTATTATCAGGGACAGACATTAACTTTAGATGTCACCTGTCCTACATCAGGCATGTAGTGTTAAGATTGACCTGCCCCCCGGAAAATTTACCTGTCCTATCAAATTCAGAAACAACAATGTTGATACAACTAAGAATCAATTTAGTTACTGTGCTATTTACAAGGATTTTGACAATTCTGCAACATCATTTTCTGAAATGTGAGCACCTATTACTAAGCGCAGTTTTCTAAACTATATTGTTGGGAACAACCAACAAAAGCTACACTGCAGTTAAGATTAGTGTCTGCAGGTTGTTTGCTCAGTGTGCTCAGTGTAACTACTGAACATTGCTGAATAGCGAGAGTTCTAAATCTTCACCTGCCCCATCTGGCATACAACCAGTATTCTGACCTTCTGGACCATGTAATTCAACTGTCCCGGGCAGTCGTTATGTCTCTTTTCCTGATTATTCAAAATATTGGCTGGTACAAAAAGTGTTCATATAAACTTATTGTCTTCTAAACCTCCAAACCTAAAGGCCCTTTTGGGGCAGATAACAGCTCCTAAGTACAAGCCAAGCTGAAAATCTACCTGCCCAACTTGAAGGCAGGTCTCTGGCTAATACCCTGCATACATATATATATGCATCCCTACTGCATCTGTCTATTTTCCTCAAGCTGTAGAAAATCTAATGGGCAGTTCTTTGGAGAACATAACCTTGGAGTGGACTTTTATTGAACCAGTGGGATGTCCAAGCTGATGGGGGTGGGTAGCGTAAAGATGTCAAGGTTAGGACAGTCAGCTAATTATTATATTGCACTTTAAAATCTATTATAATGTGTAATTGACATTGACATTTGGATTTCAGATGAGATTTAATTTTATTACTAACAAGGAACAAAATACCTGACTATGGCTGACCTTCACAAAGTGCCTGTGGTGGAGGTCACCTGTGATAACCTGCCATTGCTGTGGTCTACCATCACCAGCTCCATCAAGTCAGCTACATTTATTGCTATTGACACTGTAAGTAGGATAGGCATCTGTTTGGTTCCATCTATGTATATTATTTACAGTTGTGTTAATAATATATGTTTTAGAACTATCTGTCCGTCCATAAATAAGCTACATACCGGTACTTGTTATAACTTGTATATTTTCATGAGCATACATTGTCAAACATATGCCTTCAACTTAGCCTTGTAAATATTTAATTGTGATTCAGTTTTATAATCATTATATAATCTATTTGGTTATATAATTTCTTCCATGTTGCCTGCAACTCTGTTACTCAATCATTCTGTCTTTAGGAATTGAGCGGACTTGGTGACAGAAAACGACTTAATGCCAAGTAAGCATGCAATTGTATAGTAATTGTAAGGTTATGTTAATTATAAAAGTTTATTGATAGCACAAGGATGAATTATGTTAAATCTTTTACTGTTACTGTCTGCATATATGTATGAGTAAAAAGTATAGTTGGTATTTTACAGAGGCATTGTGAATAGTTACCACAGCAACAGCATTCCTTGAACTGAAGGTCTAATGTCAATTTTACTTTTTGATCTTATTCATTTTGTTAAAGCGCATAAGTGTTGATGAATGTAACTTTACAATTATTGGATTATATACAGTAATATAATCTAATAACTGAACCCGGAGTAGACCCAAATCCTGTCAATATAAATTTGTTACCCTTTACTTGGATCTTAAGAGACTGAAACCACTAGAAACCGAATATATCAATTTGATGAGCCCAAACACATGCGGTTTATAGAGATTCTACTGCGACATGTATTAACGTTGACCTGTGTTTTTCTTCACTTTGTTTCTTTAGAGATATCGATGAGCGCTATGCGTCCATGAGTGAAGTGTCCAGGACTCGCAGCATCCTTTCCTTCGGCCTGTCCTGCTTTAAGATAATCAATTCAAATGACGGCAGCCAACCAGAGACAGACCCTTCGAACAAGCGAGGCAGAAGCCTCACGTTTGACGTGGAGACTTTCAACATTTTTGTCCTGTGTTCCGAGAACTACGTCGTGGAGCCGAGATCCCTCAAGTTCCTCGTCAACCATGGCTTCGACTTCAACAAGCAGTATGCCAAGGGGCTGCCTTACCACCGCGGTAACGACAAGGTGTGTGCAGTCCTTTCAGCCTTCTGCGCCACCGGTCAATCCATCGCAGCTGTCTCTTATCCACTCTAAGGGGGGCGGCCCGGTAGCTCAGTGGGTTGGAGCGCTCGCCTTGAGTGCTCTGGGCACCTGAGAGCCTAACGGCACGTGGATCGGTGGTTCGAGCCTCGCTGTGGCCATGTCTGCGTGGTCGCAGGATAAAAATCCCATGTCTTTCTTCGCAAAGAGTAGGGAGTTACCCCCGGGGACATGGCTCCACTCTCCCTTCCTTCCCCCATTGATGCGATATGAACAAAAGTGGTTGGAGCGTCCTGAATATTCAACCAACCAATCATCAACCAATAAGCTGCATCCATCGCGATCGCTGTTTGAATATTGCTACACGTAATCAGACAGATTTATATCATATGTAGGCATTGCCTTAGCGTCTCAAATTACGACAGTCGGTGAAGTTTGTGATCCGAGAGCGAGGTGAGACCATGAGCGCCATATAACAATGGAGATGTTCTGAGCTTAGATTACATTTTTCCGAACATGTGAACAATTATCTGCCCTGAATGTTCGATACTTAACTGTACATTGTGGCAGCGATGGGGCGTGCGGATATTACGCAAATTACGCTCCCTCAAAACGCTCTTTACTGAAAACCTCTCGCACCATAAGTCAAGCCAATAATTGTTTATTTCACCCAGTGAATAGATAAGAAATAACAAGTGACATAAACAAAACAAGGAACAACAGATTCATTCACATGGTTGGGAGACTCCAGTTAAGACCTGTTGGTCGCTGGCACTAGGGCCACCCATACATTGATAGAAGAACAATCGCTACGAGTGTAAATTCCCAAGGCAGTGTTGTTAAATATTTGCTCTATGCTACAGCCCGGTCCGAAGCCGGGGCCGCTACCGTCCATGCGCCAGTTATACACGGAACTGCTGCTGAGTGGCAAGCCTCTAGTGCTCCACAACGCGTTGGTCGACCTGGTCTACCTCTACCAGAGTCTGTACGCCGAGCTTCCGTCTACCATGACCACCTTCCTCGCCGACCTGGCCGAGGTCTACACGGGCGGAGTCTACGACACCAAGTACCTGACCGAGTTCAAGGCACGATTGGGGGCGTCCTATCTGGAGTATGTCTTCAGGAAGTGGTGAGTGTGACCTGACGGAGTTCAATGCACGACTAGGGGCGTCCTATCTGGAGTATGTCTTCAGGAAGTGGTGAGTGTTATATGACCGAGTTCAAGGCACGATTGGGGGCGTCCTATCTGGAGTATGTCTTCAGGAAGTGGTGAGTGTGACCTGACGGAGTTCAATGCACGACTAGGGGCGTCCTATCTGGAGTATGTCTTCAGGAAGTGGTGAGTGTTATCTGACCGAGTTCAAGGCAAGACTGGGGGCGTCCTATCTGGAGTATGTCTTCAGGAAGTGGTGAGTGTTACCTGACCGAGTTCAAGGCCCGACTGGGGGCGTCCTATCTGGAGTATGTCTTCAGGAAGTGGTGAGTGTTACCTGACCGAGTTCAAGGCCCGACTGGGGGCGTCCTATCTGGAGTATGTCTTCAGGAAGTGGTGAGTGTTACCTGACCGAATTCAAGGCCCGACTGGGGGCGTCCTATCTGGAGTATGTCTTCAGGAAGTGGTGAGTGTTACCTGACCGAATTCAAGGCCCGACTGGGGGCGTCCTATCTGGAGTACGTCTTCAGGAAATATTGTTCATGTTATCGCTGATTGTTGAAATATTTCACGTTTCCTCTTCCATGTTAGAGAAATAATTTAACACAATGAAAGCTTGTAATATGACTATTTGGTTCACCATTGCTTGGACAAATCTGTGTAAGAAAAGCGTCAAGAACATGCAAATATATGGTGTATTGTGCTGATAGCTTAGACTTAACCCTTTATTCTGTCTGTCGCGAAAAGCCAGCGGGAGAACAGCAGTGGCGCCGAGAAAGGCTGGTCCCACGTCCAACTGACCTTTGAACGCTGTAACCAGTCGCCAGATGGCAGCACGGTGATGCTACCCTGTGGATTGGAGGACCAGCCGGCTGCAAGTGACGCAGGCAAGACCCTCGTCTGTCAGAACTACGCCGTAAGTATTATATATTGTATCTCTAGGATAGACATTGGTCCATGCGTTCGTAACCTGACTAAAGCCCTTAACACGGAGCTGTTCATTTATCTAATTTGCCCAAACGACTTAAAACTGAGTGCATAAAGATACAGTTAAGACACATTATGTGTATCTATATAGCGGCGTTCTTTACAATGGAACTGAAAAAGGCGTATTTGCGTCTTGCGCATGGTGTCGTCTGCTGCAGACGTATACCATTCTAGTACATATTTTGGGATTTAAAAGTAGTTTTGGCTACAATTGTTGGAATAGTAGACCGCCTTATCTAAGTGACACCCGTGGTCGGCGGTTTCAGAACCACGGCTGGTGTGCGGCGGCCTCCAACTGTCCGAACTCGCACGACATCGACCGGATCCTGGACAGCGAACAGCACACAGCTGCGCGAAAGCGGCGCAAAAAGCGGCGACACGCCGGCCAAAATGACGTCACAGACGCCGGCCAAAATGACGTCACAGACGCCGGCCAAAATGACGTTACAGACGCCAGTCAGAATGACGTCATTGCAGCAGACCCGAGTAACGACGTAGCCGAGGCTGTTAAGGCGGACTGCGTGGGTGCTAACGCCACGGTTGACATGGACACCACGCACACACCGGCTTCACGCGAAGGAAGTGGTGGGTCCGGGGGTCCAACCGATGCAGTGGCGCCATCTCGCGGCCAACGGGAGACGCGTACGGGCGGCCACCGGGCGGGCTTCGATGCCTTCATGACTGGCTACATTTTCGCCTTCTATGTAGCGCGTTACGGTAAGGCAGACGCGCTGTCGCCCAACCCTTCTCTCAGCGATTTCAACATGAAGGAGTTCGCCAATAAAGTGTACCTCGGCGGCAAGGACATTCCTCTAATGATCGCCAAGAGCGCCTTCTCCAAGACTTCCAAAGACCACAAAGCGAAGCAGGAAGTGCTTCAGAGAATGGTGTGCACGAGGACATAACACGGAGAGCGGCAATATGAAAGATACACAGGAGAACACTCACTGAGCAGTCGTTTGAACTACCCACAAGTATTCTTGCCCAGATATAAACGTACAAAGGTCAAGGACCTTTGGCTCGGACTGTCCCGAATCTTAAGCTCCGCTAAATAACGTAAGGAATGCTGCCGATGATAAAGCTGGTTTTATATTTTTTGGTTGAATATTCAAGACTGGGAACGGATTGCTTTCTGGTTGAGCGCATGCGTCAAAACAGACCTTTGAAAACCTTATTTCAATCAACGTGAAAGCTTTATGAACAACTACACTTACGGCAACCAAATGTAAAGACAATTTTGAGGTTCAGTAAATATTACGTAGACACTGAATCTTAAAGCTACCAAACAGCAGTTTACCGGCAAAATAAGGTTAAATTACTGAAACAAAATGTACTGAAGTCACTAAAATTCATTGCCTGGAACATTAAGTGCAACTGTGGACTTCGCACAAATCTCAGACTTTATACGCTTAGCTTCAAACCAACGCTCAGCTGTCCAGCCAAAAAATCATTCTATTAAAAGCAAATTCTTCTTAAAAGAGTGTATAAGTAACTTTGAAGTCCAGCTCCTAGGTCCAAAGTGACTTTAAAGTTATTAATCTCGATATATTACGCCATAAAAATAAAATAGCCGTTAATTTTATTCGGGAGCGCTATTAGTAATATTGGCTATTATCCCATCAGATGCTTTAAAACCTAAAGAAATAGTCAGGCGATTATTCGACGTTTTGGACGTACATGTAGGTTCCCCTTTCAAGAGCTGGTGCTCTGTACGCATCAGACTCTCCTACCACTATTTTTTAGTTTCAAAATACCCCAGATTTAAACGATATTCCAGATTTTATGAATTAAACAAAACACCTAGTCCTACTGCTCACCTCGATTTTGAAACCCAAATTAATCTTAATATTTACATAAATTCACCTGCCTACATTTAGAAATTAAACTGGGAACCTAGGCGCGAAAATTACGGCTTTAGTTTAGATTTGATGCCATTTTGTACAAGTTTCGTGACTAAAAAATGCCACTTACCAAACTACGATCCACATAATTTACACAACCACCCAGATGGTTTTAATATTTACTATTTTGAGGTTAAATTCTACTAATTTTACGAATTAATGTACCTAGAAGATGGCCTCTAAATATCGTGGTTACTGAACAATAAAACTTTGCAAGCCAACGGTAAATAGTGTCGAATGAAAGTTTACCTTCAGCGCCATCAACGCAGTATTTTAATTATCGTGGCCAATCCTACTAAACCGTGGCACACAACTTTCGATTTTTGTTTTGATAGTAAACCTCAAAAATTTCACTGGCGATCAACGAACGATTTTATTAAACGGAAAAAGCACTCTTACACAACTGTGAATCGAGACCATGTACAAACGATGTAGTTCTGGGATACAGAACCGAGGTATATAGTGAACAGGAATGATGTAGCAACGCTGTCAGACAGCTCTCCTTTCAAAAGGAATCGAAATACGGATTCATACAAAAAGAGTACTGGGCCAGGATGCTTGACGAGTTGACATGATCCAAGCGGCCGCGACCAACCACTTCTCTCCCACTGTGAACCTGGTCCGTTTTCCCCCCTTATCAGACATACACTATGCAAACGACAATATAGCACTGAACACTTGTGACTTGGCCGGTCAGAGGGGCCGTACAAGGGCCCGCCACACACCGACCGACGCTGGGACACGCCGATGCGGCGTTTCTATGACAACGGCGGGCGCGTGCAGTCGGGCGTTCCTCTTCAGGCGTGGTCTGTATATCGGTCACGTGGTCTTGCTGCCGAAGTACGGTGCCAGCTATGAAGCAGCTCGAGCGGCCCACAAGCCTGCTGCCTAGGACGCCTCAACCGCCTCGGCCACCTGGTGTAGTGTAGAGTACAGCGTTATCAGTGGGTGGAATTTAGTCTTGATAAAATCGTAAATCAACGCAACAGACCCCTTAACCGTCATTTTAATCTGTATCTTTCAACGCCGGTTACCATAGCTTTGGTCTACACAGGGGTGTGGGTGTCAGGACCTTTTTGTATTGTAGAAGTGTCCATGACGTCAGCCGAACTGTTGCGGGTAGATACACGCGGGTCTTTCTCCAGCGCCATGCCACTTAATGGCCTATAAAATAACCCTCCTCCTTTTTATCTCCCCACCACTTAGAAGAATATCATGGTTACTTTCATATCGGGTTTGTCGATCAATAATGTTGTTGGCGTCACCGAGCAAATCAACAGCCGCCACAACAACCATGACACGACGAGGTCGGTTTAACGTGACAGCGCATTTACCTTGGCCTCGCCATTTGTGCCGCCATTTGTGGTGCCATTAGCGGCGCCGTTTGCCGCGGCAGGCTCCTCCTCAGTCTTCGCCTTCTTTGTGGTCTCGTCCGCGTCATCTTCCGGCTTCCTCTGTAACCACAAAAATCCATGAGACACCGCTCAAACCACCAACAGACGGTCGCTCACCTCACGTCGTCACCACGTGGTCGCTCACGTCGTCACCACGCGGTCTCTCACGTTTTAACCAAGTGATCTCTCGCGTCGTAACCACGTCGTCGCTCACGTGATCGCCCACATAAATCTTAGTTTACAGATTTACTTTAGTTCAATACCGGTCACAATCTAATATCTAGTTTTCTCATCCGTCTGCACGTCTTTTTGCACCAAAATGACAATTTTGCCGAGTGCCTACCTTTTTCCGCACTAAGTGAGATATATCAGTGACTGCCTTTGTATCATCCTGGAAACAAAATACAGAGCGTGGTTACCATAAGATAATTGTTGTACTTGTACATGGATGAAATAAAGTCTACACTTGGGGTCCCATGCGTTGTATTGAGGATGTATTCAAAGTAAAGTGGAGTAAACGCACGGGCTAAAGACTAAAAGAAAATCGTCTCTACAACATCGACACGGTTACATGTGCGAGAGGCGTATAACGCCATACCTTTTCTTACACATTGTAGCATAACTTGACTAGAGTCACTGACCTTGGAGGACTCCGTGGTGCCGAAGCCAGTCGTGCTCTCGCCAAGCTCTCCAGCCACGTTCTCCTTCACCATCTTCTTCACCTGCTCGGCATTTCTCTGCTCGTCCAAGATATCCTCGATCTGAAAGCAACCAGGAATGCAGTCAGATCGTTGGTTGGTTGTATATTCAGGACGCTTTACCCATTTTTGGTCATATCGCATCAATGGGAGAAGGGAGAGTGGAGCCATGTCCCGGGGGGTAATCCCGAAGAAGAATTGCGAAGAAGGACATGGGATCTTGATCCTGAGACCACACAGACATGGCCACAGCAGGGCTCGAACCACCGAGCCACGTGCCGTTAGGTTCTCAGGTGGCCAGAGCACTCAAGACGAGCGCTCTAACCAACTGAGCTACCAGGCCAGCCCCGAATGCAGTCTGAATCCTGTTCCATACAATTAATAATAATAATAATAATCAGTTTATTGTGCACTGTAGGCTCACAGCCTCAAAGTACAAATATATGTATATACAAATAACATCAAGTAAATAAGGTAACATTTTGAAACAGTTTTTTCCTTAATTTGTACGCATCGCGGAGAAATAGCACGATGTTATATAGGGTGGGGGTATCTATTGACATCATCAAAAAGGTAAATTCCCAACTCAAGTTCTGCTTCTGGTCTGACTTCAGGTAGGTATTTTTTTCGTGACGCTTGATACAAAGGGCAAAAACAGATTAGGTGTATCTCATCTTCTATAACACTTTCACCATTATTTTTACAATACATACACAGTCTTTCTTCCCTAGGGATTCCTAAATGTCTGCCTTTCTCTATGTTTAGTGGGTGTGTGGAACATCGAAATTGGGCCAAGAGTTTTCGAAGATAGCGTTCCTTAATAGCAAATATATACGGTTCTGTTGTCAAGGTTCTTTTATACTTTCTATGTGTCGAGTCGGTTATTTTCTTCTAAGCAGTTGAGCCAATTTGTATGTGCTCTATACATCAATTCACCCTTAGTTGTTTTTAAAAATAGATCCTCATCTCCTATTTGCTGATGCGTCCAGGCTTCTTCAAATCCGAGCTCTAACAATATTATTTCCACTTCAGTGGCCCATGTGCGCCTCCCCCTATAATCTAATTCAAATAGCATAGTATATGTTTCTCTCGGGAGGGACTGGTCCTCATTCCTGACGAGCTTCATCCAGAACTTTAGCATCTTCATAACACACATTATTTGGACTGGGTACGTTCCAACTTTTCCCATAACAGCTGCATTTGATGTCGATGCAGGCAGTTTTAATATCCATTTGCAATATTTCACTTGGACACTCTATACCGTCCTTCACCCTATATCCCCAAATCTCTGCTCCATATGTGAGAATCGGCAATACCATTTTATCAAATAATTCGAATTGGATCTTAGGTTCTAACCCACCACATTTGCTATTTACAGATTTAATAAAATTCACAGCCTTTCCAGCTTGTGCGGAGAGAGTTTGCTGAGCCAAGGTCCAGACTAGCTTAGGGGTAAAAACCAGCCCTAGATACTTATATGATACAGTCTCTATCCTCTTTCCTTTCAAGAACCATTTTTCATTTCTCTTCTGTATCCCCCCATTCCTGAAAACCATAACCTTCGTCTTGTTTAAATTAATTGCTAATCCCCAGCTTTCACAGAACTCGCTAAGCTTATCAATAAGTTTCTGTAATCTACCCACAGTATCAGCTGCTTCAATCATATCGTCTGCAAACAGTAGCAGGCACACATTATCATATATATGGCTTATCTGAATCCCAGGGAAATCCTTCGATTTGCAACATTCTATGAATTTGTTCAGGCAAAAGTTAAAAAGAAAGGGGCTCAGTTGGCACCCCTGTCTGGTTCCTGTGTTGCATTCAAACAAATCAGTTAGCCCCTCTGGTGTTATTACACGTGACCTCAGTTGGCCATACATTGATTGCAAAACCTCTAGTATTCTCCCATGGACACCTTCTGTGAGCAGTCTATACCAAATGAACTGATGCGGAATAGAGTCAAATGCTTTCTCTAGGTCAACAAAAATGCAATAGAATCTTCCTCTTGCCTTACTAATATATTTCTGTACCATACCTTGTAATACAAACATGTGGTCTATGGTTGATTTCCTTTTCTAAATCCGGCTTGTTCCTCATACTGCTTATTATTTAAATCTGCCCATGCTACTAGTCTATTGTTAATTGCCTTTGTAAACACCTTGTTAATAGCTGATAAGAGGGATATTCCCCTGTAGTTATTTGGATCTGATCGGCCACCTTTCTTATGAATAGGCACTAAAAGGGCCTCTGTCCATGGTTTCGGGAAATGACCAGAACTCATAATTTGATTGGCAAGGTCATTGAGTATTGGTACTGAAACAGCACAGCTATTTTTCATTGCTTCCGTTAGGACACCATCTGGCCCTGGTGATTTCTTTTCCATACAATTCCGCCATCACTAAAACTGGTTCATCCCACAGTCGGATTCCAGAATTAATAATGTAAACTAACGGATAAGTTTAGATACGATAAGTCGCATGCTAGCTGGCTTACTGACCTAGGTCAGGGATCCATACCTTTCCCATGATGTCTGGCAGAATATCCTGAAGATCTTTTACTTCTTTCTGGGCAGCCACAACTGGGTCGTCCGCGTTTGCTGGCTCTGAACCGAGGCACACAACCAAATATCAGTTAACCTTGTCAATACCTTAGACTAATACCTTAACTGTAGGTACTTCTTTAACCTCCCAATATGTTAATTTTTGTTACCTTACTGGCCGGGCTTACAATAGGTTAATTTTTTTTACCTTGCAATATGTTCAGTTTCCATGGAGGACAATTTTTAATGCGGCACTCAATTTCCCTTTTTTCATGGTAACAGGACTAGATTTTATAAATTCATACCTTTTCCCTTCCCTGATTTTTCTCCTTCTTTGATGATTGCGAGGAGTTTGTCTGAAATCAGATCCCATCATATATCGCTTGAATTCACTTTGAAGTTCACACAACATCAAAGGCTGTAAGTAACTTCACTCTAAATCATTAAAAAAAAAACTAAATTGGACATCTAACCCAGATAGACCAGCCAGTAAATGGTTCAAACTCGCAAGTAGGACACGCGATTCTTATACGAAGCCTGACGGGCGTACCATAGGGCGATCGAGCGCCATACGCTACGATATATTAGCACTTTTTACTTGGCGAATTGGTAAAACACCAACAAATCGAAACCAGAAGTAGGTTATATTTCGCCGTCAGCGAGGACCACCTCGTATCATAATAGTAAATCCTGGACGGCGATGCTTCTGAAGTGGGGATAACCCGTAAGTATCGATGCGTAATAATTATCATTTATTTATTTATATATTTATCAATATTTAGATGGTGCTACTAGTTGCAAATTATGGTACAATATTTAGTGGATATGCCGACAACACATGAAACTAGTTCGCTGCCACCAATGTATGTGGTTCAATAGCGGGAAGGGGGACCCACTGACCCATCTTAGCCTCAATGATGCTGGCGGCGCTCTTGTAGTGGATGACGGCGTCGTCGTACTGTCCCTGGAGGCCCGTGGCCAGCCCCAGCTGGTAGCAGGTCTCAGCCAGGCACCGGTCCTCGGGTTCCATCAGCTCCTTCTGCAGCTTCAGACACTCCTTGAAGTCTCCCACAGACTGGTCGTAGTTCTCTGTCGTTGTAATCAAATCGTTGGTTTATTGTCGTATATGAGGCTATGGGTCCATATTACAAAAAGGTGTAATATTTCATCTCGTGGAGAGACATGCAAGGAGTATATGTGCAGCAGCGATAGCACGTAAGGTTTTGAGAAAAGGACAACACAGCAGAAAATGGTACTCATCGTCAATAACAAAATAGCTTTCTCACAAGGTAAGCAAACTCGATTTTCATATTAAGGTAGCATCTCTATTCCCACTCTACTCTACTCCTAACCTATGCACGATCCAAATTTGGTCAATGCCGATCTATATTTGCAGACGTTTACTTGTGTTAACCGAGGGGAGTATGCCATGCAGATAGATTAGAAAAAGAACCCATTGCGACGCACAATGAGTCGACTCAGTTAGTCGGGCAAGTAGCACAATGATCGAACAAATGCTGCTAGAAGTAACAAAACAGGCTTTACATCACTAAGTAAACTATATCTTACCATACACTTTCATATGATTACCTGTTTCTAATCCTACTTCGCCTAATTTGAGGTATGCTTCTGCCAACTTCAATTTCATTTCGACTTTGCAGTGCCTTTCAAGGAGGAAACAGGTAAATATTAAACTTCCATGGAATATTATTTAACAACGGTAACTCGTATAACCCCCGCAAATTTGTTTATTTTACAAAAATTTACAATTAAAATGGCAGGCAGGTGGGAGGGGGTTGTGTGGTTAACATCAAGGCCCAGATCGCGTACTGTTATTTTCAGGGCGTGCCCTATTGGTTGGGGCAGTTATTGTCTAATCCATCCTCCGGGTACTCACCGTGTGAAGATGATTTTAGCCAGCTCTAGCATCTCCCAGGCCAGCTGAAGATTGGATACCTCTTCCTCCTGTTCAAAGAATACATACATAAAATCCTCAACCATGGTATCTGCCATGGGCGCTGTATCCCATGTATGTTGATCGCATACCCTCAGTTAATTAGCCGGACGCGTCGTTAAGCTTTAATTAAATTAAGTGAAAATTCACTTTTTTTGAGAAGCCTAAAAAGTATGAACTACGTTCTGTTTACAGTACTTAAAGCTGATTATACGGCAATTTTTCACGTAAATTATGAGGTTTGAAATAGTATGAAAAAACGTTCTGGACACATTGTCTGACGGTGTCATCAAATGTTCAATGGTAAAAAAAATCCATTTTCATGACATAGTGCACACGAGATGCACTAATGTTAAGAAAAGGGGCTTAACATGTCCGGTATTTTATTGCATACAATATATGCGTGACTTGCTAAGATACTAAGAATATAAATACATAATTTCCAGTTTCTTAAGACAAATATAGCTGTACGACTACATGTAACTTTAAAAAGGAAACAGGTTTGTTCTTACCTTATCCTCCCCATCCTTTTCTGCCCCTTCTCCCTCCTCTTCCGTGTCTCCCTCTTCCACTTCTTCACCCTCCTCCTCATCCTCCTGGGACGTCTCACCCTCTGAAAAACAAACACAAGAAGTCTAAACACGTTCCAGTACAGGGCCCGCCAATATAATTCCCTTAAGACTAAGACAAGAATCCGATCGTCCACAGAAGACAATGGCCTTGACTCGTCTACAGGGACCTGTACACACGCTACACGGCGCACGCCAGCTTTGGTTTGTCAGGCTCTATCACCACATTATAAGTACAGCACACGAGTGTCACAGCGAACCGTCGTACAATATACCGGTTACATGAACCGGTGCGGTGACGGAATACTTTGGGTAGGATGAGAGCTCTGAATACTGAAAAATGGGGCCTCCACAAAGCGAGATCATGTCCATGCGAAAGAAAAACTGCGCTGGAGTGGGGCCAACACCTCTGGACCCACAAGTGATACAGATACAGTCATACATGCAATGCCGAAATGGTTCAAGCAACATGGATATTATTATATTCGACAAGGCCAGGGATACTACGCCTCCTGTTGTTTATCATCACAATCAACAAAGCGGAAACATACAAAATAGGTTAGGGCCACATGTGCAGTGCACCAAACAACTGTGCAATGGAAACAAAGAAACTAAACCGGAAAAACCGACCACCCCCTATTTTCGGATGAACGTCTCATGCACAAAACGAACGAAAACAAAGGTAATATAATTAACAGGTTAGCAGTGGGCTCTTCATGTGTTACATCTGACCTGCTTTCTCATCTGTCTCCATTTCAGTGTCTTCTTTACCCTCTTTGTCACTTTTCTCCTCTGCTTTGTCTTTCTCCCCAGATTCCTTCTTAGTTTCATCTGATTTTTTTGTCTCCTCCGTTTCTTTCTTCTCTGCCGAGTCAGTTTTTTCCTCTACCGCTTCTTTCTTTGCTTCATCCGACTCTTTCTTCTCCTCGCTTTTCTTCTCGGCTCCATCGCCAGCCTCGGTAACTTTGTGATCTTCGGCCTTCTCCTCGACCTTCTCGGCATCAGTTTCTGCCTCCTTCATCTCCACGTCCCCTGCAGCTTTGTCCTCTTTTTCCTCCGACTTCTTGCCTCCCCCTACTCGAGCCTTCACTTCGTCGTCTGTTTCCAACATGGCGTCGATAACTTGTTCGCTGATCTTCTCTTTCTCTTCCTCTGAGGTCAAGACGGGAACATAATCAGTTTTAGTTGTGAACTTTCAAGTGGAGCGGCAATGCGACCTCCATCAATCTTTCCCTCCTGCCTTGTGCGACCGGCGCGGGGCGCGCTGCATCACGTGACCACCAGTATGTGTCGGCAGGCCACGTGACCACATGGTCGGCGGACTACTTCCGCTACTGAATCGGAAGTGGAAGCAAGTAGGCGGGCAAAACCACGTATTTGATGGGTCGGCTGTGATTAGGGCTTCGGAGACCCGTAGAACACACAGGCCAAAGAGTAACTTTGTTTAGCATACTACACACTTTTAGCGTGGAAAAAACTGATCGATTAAATACATGCAGAGCAAAGAAAATGGCGCCAGAAGGAGACTGAACTACAAGGGCTGTACACGTGCACTCTTGAAGCGCTACCTAACAAGCGATTGGGAGCGGGCATTTATTAATCCTTCCATCCACCTCTCCATAGATATTGAACGTTCAAGACCTCATTCTTAGTTTGGAATTTCTCTCGGCACCCTCTGGACCAAGAGGCATTACCGCAAGACTTCGCCCCATAAAGGTTATTAGTCCATATCCCAGTATGTAATAACAGCTTTATGGCTCCAAAATACATTCAGCAAAATCTCTATAATTGTGTATATTTTATACACTGGGAATGAATGTAAAGATCGTCAATCCTAATTCAATTAACGAGATGAGAGCGATTAGGTTGATTACGATGACCAGGCGCTAATGCGTTGATACAAGCTCAGTATCAGGGCAAACAGACTTCCTCAGTGTTGTTTTTGCTTTAGTGACATACCTGTGATGTCAACCTTTTCTACAAGACCTTCCGACGCTTTTTCTTCCGCGGCTTCAGCGGCTTCGTCCGATTTCTCGTCCGATTTCTCGTCCGATTTCTCGTCGTCATCGTCCAAAGCTAAAAGTGATTTGAATATTTATCCCAATTTTTACACACCAATAAAGTAACCAAGCAAAATAATGCATGTAACTTAATAAAATGATCAATCCTACTCTGTGAAAAAATATTTTTCACACATCTGATGCCATATTTCAGAGCAAACTCCATTCTAGAAAAATAAGTAATATTAAATAAGACTATAGAGTAAATGATTTAGCGCCTTTTACGGGAACAATCGTTTTTAGACGTCAAATAGTGTCTTCAGACACGGAGGAGCCGGCCCGGTAGCTCAGTAGGTTAGAGCGATCGCCTTGAGTGCTCTGGCCACATGAGAGCCTAACGGCACGTGATTCGGTGGTTCGCGCCCCGCTGTGGCCATGTCTGTGTGGTAGCAGGATAAAGATCCCATGTCTTTCTTCGCAAAGAGTAGGGGGTTACCCTCGGGGACATGGCTGCACTCTCCCTTCCTTCTCCCATTGACGCGATATGACCAAAAGTGGTTAAAGCGTCGTGAATATATACAAACAAGACACGGTTCAGTATCTAGTAGTAAAATTGTGATCTAATTGTCAAAGATTCTTACTTCCTTGGAGTGCGTTGCCGAGGACTCCGCTCTCCATGCGAGAGAGTTCGAGCAGAGCCTTGCCATAGTATAAGTACGCCTCCCCACACTCGTCAGCCGTCTCACCGAACTTGGCAGATCTGGACAATATCATAATAAATTATCAGAAAACAATTAACTGAACAGAAGAGCTTTTATTGGATGGTTTCATCGATATCAGATCTGAAATGACGTCATCGATATCAGGTATTCACTGACGTCATCGATCAGATCAGATATCCACTGACGTCATCGATTAGATCAGATATCCGCTGACGTCATCGATTAATCAGATATCCACTGACGTCATCGATCCGATGAGATATCCACTGACGTCATCGATTAGATCAGATATCCACTGACGTCATCGATTCGATCAGATATCCACTGACGTCATCGATTCGATCAGATATCCACTGACGTCATCGATCGGATATCCACTGACGTCATCGATCAGATCAGATATCAACTGACGTCATCGATCAGATCTGAAAGGAGGCCACCGATATCAGATCTGAAAGGAGGCCACCGATATCAGATCTGAAAGGAGGCCACCGATGTCGAATGGTGTTATCGCTAACATTTCTACTGATGCCAGCGATAAAACATTTCGAATGAGGTTATCGATAACGTATCTCGATGAAACAACTTAAATACAGATTTATGACGATTTGTGTTTAAGGTCAAATAGCGGCAACAAATCTAGAGATAACTACATGAAAAAATGACGTAACGCCCGATTTAAGTTATTTACAATAAAGGATAGTGAGTCACCAAATAATGCGGTCTACAATTCCAAGAAGGATAGGATAGAACGGAAAACACAAAATAGATGCGACTGGTCAAAGACCTAAACCAGGGAAAGACTGACACTTACAGCAGTCTGCATGCCTCTTGTAAGTGGTTGACCGCATTGGGCACCTCGCCACACAGCAGGTCCCTCTTGCCCTTGGCCAAGAGATCGGCGAGGTCAACAGCGGGGTCAGCGGGCTCAGCGGCGGCGTCAGTGGCGGCACCAACCGCAGGGTCGGCCTCTGGCTTCTCGACCGCAGAATTTTCGACCTTCTCGACGGCGGGCTTCTCGACGGCCGGCTTCTCGAGGGCCGGCTTCTCGACTGCGGACATCTCGACCGAGTCACCGCTGAAAACCAAACCAGACAAGTCATTTACGCGTACACAACATGTATATCAGACAAATGACCTTCCGTTGCCGGGCACTTTCAGCAAACACGTTATAAGCTGCATGCCGTTCTTATTCGACCACGCACGATTTCCGCTACAACGGGGCACGTCCGCGCTGCTACTATAATAAAAATGCGCGTCCAACTTGCCTAGTTTCCGTAGTTGCAGTCGGCATATCCTTCATAGTTGCAGTCGGCATATCCTTCATAGTTGCAGTCGGCATATCCTTTGTAGTCCACAGACAAATGTGAGATATCCCAAAGAAACCAGTCAGCTTCTTTAAGCCGGCACTAACTACCAACAGCGACAAGCCACGCGTGCTGACCAACCACCAACAGCGACAAGCCACGGGCGCCGACCAGCAGGGCGAGTGAAGGAAGGAATACGGAACAACACACACACACACACACACACCACTTCTTTGACGAGCACGCGCGTCTTGCCGGACTACTTCTGCCGCCTCGCCGGCCCCTCAAGTCTCGAACGCCACCGCCAAGAGACCGAGTTCCACACTCATGGAGGCGCCGACCAATCAAAGCAACGTTAGCCTCGGACCGACCACTCCCAGACCGGACCCGGAGAGGGGATTGGCGGAGGCGGGCGGCGCGTACACCAAGTATTAACTCAGAAATCTGAGCTGTTTAAGATTTGAACTCACACTTGGCATGTGGCGCGTACATCAAGTATTAACTCAGAAGTCCGAGCTGTTTAAGATTTGAACTGGCTCTTGGCATGTGACACGGCAGGCGGAGACTGGTCAACTTATCGTCCCATCAAGCACTACAGATCTACTGTATGGGGGAGGGGTAAAATTTACTAATTGTACTAGCTGTTACAATGCAATGTTCCATGTGTTAAACAAATAAAGGCCCCTTTCCATCAGATAATCTTGTCAGTTTATCGGTCTCGGCGGTTGCACATTCAACTTCCAGAAAATCATGCAACACATTTAATTTCAACAAGAGCGAATCGCGCTCCCTGTAAGGCCACGGAGTGACCCTCACCCCTCTCCTTCCAGCCCCCAACCCCCCGCCACCCGGACTCGGACGGCCGACTCACTCATTCGTGTGGCACTCGCCCGGCTGCCGCCTGGGGTCCTCTCGCGACGGCCCAACCCGGTCTGTACAATGACCTTTTCGTGTCCCCTGGACTGGCCGTGCAGACACTCGGGTCATGTAGCCGTTCATCGCAAACATAGTCCACTGCTTTCACAACGTAAGTATTTTAAGGATTGATTAATTATAGCAATATGTTACTAGTCACGCATTGGCATCCCCTAGTTGACCTCTTTCGATTGGTCGATATGTTGGGATTTTGAAGACGGCCGGCCAGTCTTATGCCCTCATGGTCGTGGCGATAGTTGCCATAAACCTAACCTAAGGTTTAGTTAAACTTGGCACTTTCTTAAGGCAAAAAATCATTTTGTGGAGCAGACATTTGCGGGTTTTTTTCCCGCACCCTATAGACCTAAAACTTTGTCACACACCAAACATTGAAGAGGCACGTGAATGTCAATAGATTCGATCAAGATCCCAAAGGAGGTCTTGTTCTCTGTGGGTGCCTGCTTAATTTAAAGAAGGCTCCAGTACCAACTCGAGGAGATGTACCAACAAAGTGTTCAACTGCATTTTTCTTTCATATGTGTCTTAGCTACCTGCATGCATGTTCATATCTGAGTTGAATATTATGCTTCCTGGTAAGTTTGAAGATGCTATTTCCAGAGGAATAAATCTCAGAGTGGTGCTTTATCTACTAATATGGCGATTTATCTAATAACATAAAGTAGTCTCCCTGAGAGAAAACCAGCCCTCTTCGGCAAGAGCTTTAGGGAACTTATGATTTTCCTAAAGATTTGATGATTAGAGTTAGGATGAATGGAATTTGATAACTAGGAAAATCAGGCTGATTGCTAATTTTGGGGAGAACCTAAGGTCAGCATTAGGAAATTAAAAACGCTCTTGTATTGTATAAAAAAGGAACCACATTTTACAGCCAAATATAAGAGCTGCATAGAACGTGGGACCGATTTATTTCGATTAATTTGTATGTTTTATGAATTAATGACATTGGCTGTTATCAGGTCAACATTTAAAATCAAACGCAATTTTGGCAATTCTACAGTATGTTATAGCAGTCGGTCTGGTTAATCTGATTTATTTTACCACAGATTCAGTCCACAAGACCTGCAAGGTCCAAAATTAAGTATTTCTTTCAAATTTTGAAAAACGGTAATTTTTGTGATAGCGAAAACATCAAGTAAATGTGGTTTCACTTTTTCTGTGCATTCACTGTTGGTGCAGTATTCTAGACCATTGGTGCTTTGGGATGGCAAGGTGCCAAAGTACTGTGGGTCATTAGGTGGAATTAGGAGGAGGGGAATAGGCCTAGGGATTAAGCGCAGGCTGAAACTGATGTGTGAATTTATAAAACAGTTGTTGTGTTGCTTCAGGCCAATTGAATTGGCTGGACACCCGGTGCGTGTCGTCTGTTAATCAATTTGTCAGTCAAATGTTTATTGTATTTATTACGTGGTCGTCTTTGTGTTTTAATATTATTTTATAATAATTTATACTTATTTGTGTTATGTGGTCTTCTTTGTATTTTAACATTATTTTATAATAATTTATACTTATTAGTGTTACTGGGTTGTCCTTGTATTTTATTATTATTTGATAATAATTTATAATTGTTTGTAGTACTTGGTCATTTCAGATGTTCAGGAATCTTATGGTGCTGCCCCTGCTGCCAGCAGAGCATATTCCAGCTAATTTTGCTTAACTGCATGACACATTGTCACCAGCAACCCTGGAGGCTCTGCGCGAGCTTTTCGCTACATGCGTGAGACGTATGGTCCATGTTCCAGCTGGACATATGGACCACCAGCAATGATGTCGAAGGATTTCACAACCGCCTCAACACCGGGGGACCCACAGATCCCTCTCCATCTACCTCTTCGGTGACCTGCTCCGAGCAGAGGCTAAGATGGTAGGGTAACTGGACGTTTCGTCCACTGGCTTTTTCGCCCTCGGCTTTTTTGTCCCCCACCGGAGAGTGCTTACAACCAAGCCGTACCCAAACTGGCTGTTTTGCCCCCTTCATAGGGCGAGCCCGTTGAACCTAAAGGGTGGCCCCGGTGGGGTGGGCCTGACCGCGAGGTCGAGTAGTATTTTTCCCTGAGCTGGTCGCCATCAAGAGTGCCACCTTGTGAGTGATGGGCATGCTACCCTGCCAACTGCTGAAAGCACCCGCCTCGATGATCCTGAAACAAACCAGACTCCTCCCGTTGTAGAGGAGACCTACTCCTTCAACATCACTGGCATTGAGTGTGTTGCTCCTCCCCGTGCTGAGAAGTCTTCTATACGAGAGGGGGAGACCCTCCAGAACCTAGCGCTACCAGAGAACACTCCATTATCGTTCGACTTGATCCATGACAGATCTAAGCGTGGCCGACCCAAGCTGGTTGACAGCTTGGGATACTCATATACCATCAAGGAAAGAAAGCAGACAGCGGTAAATTGGAGCTGTTCTGTTCGCGGCAAAGACAACTGGTGTCCATGCAGCTACTGTCAGCCAGAAGGGAGCGTCTTTCCAGCGGGGCAACAACAAACAGTCATGCCCCAAGAAGAGACTTAAGTAGCAACTATGGTGCATGTAGCCATCCGCAAAGAGTGAGCGTAATCTCGTAAAATCGGGAGGCGAGATAGTGCAAGAGGCCCTTCTCACGCTTACGCATCTGAGCAACCAGTCAATAGTCTCCTGCAAGTGGCTACACTGGTGAGAATCACCAACCGGCGACGACAGGCCATGCGCCCTGCCGAGCCGAATGCGCTTGACTTTGACGTAGATGACATACGCATGGGCGATCGTCGGCACCTCCTCTTCGCAACAGATTGACAGCTGCAGCTTCTGCAGCAGGCGAAGCAGTGGTATATAGATTCCACCTTCTTTGTGGTCACCCCCCCCCCCCCCAATTCACTCAGCTGTGTTCCGTTCATGCATTTGTGAGGACAGGCGATTGCCAGAAGCAAGTGACTCAGCGGCCTCGGCCTCACCCTACGTGACCTCGCGGCCAGGCACACCCCGCCGGGCTCAGCGGGCCCGCCCTACGAAGGGGGTGAAACAGCCGGCTTGGGTATGGCTTGGTTGTTAGCATTCTCCAGTGGGGGCGAAAAAGCCTGCAGGCGAAAAGTCTAGGAACCAGATGGTAGAGGAATGAGTCAAGTTCGTCCAGCGGGAAGACTGCCAGGGCTTCAGCCATGGTACATACACACACCGACGAATGCCTACAAGCCTTGTGGGCTTCGTATGTAGCCGGGGAACGAGAACCAGTGTCACTGCTGATGGCAGAAAGTGAACTAATTGGCCCCCCGTTGCTGATACCAGGGAGGCCGGTGACATCCTGTACTCTACTGCAACCGGTCCCTGGCATCCATGGTGACACCACCCAGACAGACAGACATGTCCCAGATGCTGCTGATGCCGGTCCCTGGCATCTATCATGACGATACCCAGACAGACATGGCCTGGATGCCGATGACGCCAATCCCTGGTGTCTATGGTGATGCCACCCAGACAGACAGATAGGCCAACAGATGGATGACTGATACGTGTACATATGCATATAAATTGGTACCATTAAATTGAATAAAATATAACATTGTATTCTATCTAAACTGTAGTCCCATTTGAGACAGTTATTGCTCCGCACAACAGTCCCATGTCTGCATGTAGAAAATGAGGGTGTAAGATTTGTTTTTGTGGGCGACTAAGTGTTGTTAACTGCACGATCCATCAAACCCTTGTCATTTTGTACTCTGATACCTAAACTTCACATGCATATGAACTAACATAGTATCGCATTACTATCAAGTAGGTTGAAATAAGACTTTCTTGTTATCGCGCCATTTCGTATTTGGTCATTCTTAACCAGCGACTTTCGCCAGGTGGCGTTTCGTTTATTGCGTGTCAATTGGCTGGGTGTATGAAGCGCCATCAAGCGAATGGTGTGGTTTTAGCGACATGCACGCATGCGTAGTTTCTCCACTGGGTGGGCAAGGTGGCGGACAAAACAGAGTTGTCTGCTGCTTCAAAAAATCAACAGAGGATATCGTCGTAATCACGGAGACTTCTACCAAAATAACAAGATAAGTTGTAAGATACATACTTCTAGAAACTATTGCCATACCCCAAAGAGTTCTCGCCATCAGCACTGCTTCTCGCCACGCATATTTGTAAAATGCCGTACAGGATTTGATAGACCGGACATGTGGCATTGTTTCCCAACAACGCCACATGGGGCTATTTAAACTGGTGTCTGCAATGTTTTTGCACATCCCTTGCCCTGCCACCCACCCCCCTCTAAACATCCTACGCCGCGGTCAATGAGCGCGTAAACAGGTAAACCATGGTTTTGGTCAGTTTCGGTTTGTTTCGACTTTCGGTATAACGATCAGATGTACGGGAAAGCACTGTATGCAGCTGGGATGTGTGGATTCACATAGGCGATGCAAGATATTCTGGGTCTAGTAGTCACTTTGTTCTGCTACCTGGGCCACGGGCACGGTGGCTTGCTCGCAGGACTTGACCTGACCAGATGACAGCGTGACAATTTTGAAGCCCACACCACCGCGCAAGTCTGGCAAAGCGAAAGGCAACGAGGAAAACACTCTGGAACAGCAACCGCGTCAACTTCAGTTTTGTTTTTAACAATTTAAGGTTGTTTACCTCTCGTTCGTTTCCAATTTACGTGGAACAGCTTCAGCCATGTTGGATTAAAGACAAGTGGCAACAAAACGTGACAAAGGAAGAAGAATCTGAGCTTCGCGCCTTTCTCGTCAATCTTACTTTCTTGGTTGTAACTACCGAAAAATTACCGTGCAAATGTTATACCGATAAATACAGGCGTCCGCTTGAATCCTGTTCAGGGTAGTTAGATTCAAAAGTAAAAGTAGATTAGGGACTCGTCTGCAACCGCAAACTGATTGATAGACCACTCCCAAATGTGCACTAAGCAGAACAAAATGCTTGCTTTATTAAACTGTTGTTTCCCGCCAAAATCTTGTCGGGATCCATAATAGTACATATTGTCTAGGTTTCGATTTCCTTACCTAGAATCTGCACAGCATTCCTAAAATGGCCGGTTGCCATAAACCAGTGCACTACAGACAAATCTGGGAAGGCAGCCATGTTTGGTAGGTTGAACAAACGTGCTTGGCGTAATTCAAAACTTACCATTCGCACCAAAAATGGTAATCTACATGTGCAGGGCGTGCGTTTCGGCTAATTAAGTAGCTTGCTGTATGGTAGTGAAACGTGCACTACATTGTGGCCAAGAAAGTAAATTGAATAACTTCCATTTTCGTTGCCTGCGAAACATTTTAGGCATATCTTGGCAAGACAAGGTCACGAATGCTGAAGTGTTAGCCATGCCAACCTACCAAGCATTCTTGCTCTTGTGAAGCAAAGTCGTCTACGTTGGCTTGGGAACGTTCATCGTATGCAAGATGAACGCATTCCTAAGGATGTGCTTTACGGTGAACTCGCCGACGGCAAAAGGCCAACTGGACGGCCAAAGCTTAGGCTTAAGGATGTTTGTAAGCGGGACATGAAGGCTTTCGGCATTGATCCAGATTCTTGGAAGGATCTGGCATCCCAAAAGAGGGGATGGGCGAGTGTCGTGCGTGACGGAATGGCCCACCACGACGGGCTTTGGTTTGTGAAACTGGACTTGAAACGCCAATCTAGGCGTCCACCAGCGAGCACAAACCTGGATCTATTGACAGGTTACCGTTGCGATGACTGTGGTAAGCTCTGTCGACCCCAGATAGGCTTATTTAGTCATAAGCGTGAATGCCGCGTTACGAATCGTATAACTTAAACCAGGCAAAGCTGCAAATCCATCGTCTCTCGCAGACGGACGGATGCCAACCATTGCCATGCAGTAAAGCTTTGTAAAACGTGAATGGAAATCTTCCATTTATGTACCCTATGTATATATATATTTTTAATTCGAAGAAGTTCTGTATAAATGGTTTTGAGGTCCGAGAGAATCAACCCTAACTCTAAACTTACTACTTACCCTTAGTCTTAACCATAATTCTAAATTAAATTATTGATAACCCTAATTACTAACGTAACTATTCCTAGCCATAATGACAAACGTAATGATTCCCAACCATAAATACGAACGTAATGATTCCAAATCATAATTATGAACGTAATTATTCCTGACTATAATTATAAACCTTAATAATTAATTATGAACTTAGTTATTCTTAATCATAATTATGAACTTAATTATTCTTAGCCATAATTATGAACTTAGTTATTCATAACCATAATTATGAACTTAATTATTCTTAACCATAATTATGAACCTAATTATTCTCAACCATAATTATGAACTTAGTTTTTCTTAATATAATTATGAACTTAATTATTCTCAACCATAATTATGAACTTAATTATTCTTAACCATAATTATGAACTTATAGTTATTCTTAACCATATTAAGAACTTAATTATTCTTAACCATAATTATGAACTTAATTATTCTTAGCCATAATTATGAACTTCGTTATTCTTAACCATAATTACGAACTTAATTATTCTTAACTATAATTACGAACTTAATTATTCTTAACCATAATTATGAACTTAATTATTCTTAACCATAATTATGAACCTAATTATTCTCAACCATAATTATGAACTTAATTATTCTCAACCATAATTATGAACTTAATTATTCTCAACCATAATTATGAACTTCATTATTCTTAACCATAATTATGAACTTAATTATTCTTAACCATAATTATGAACTTATAGTTATTCTTAACCATAATTATGAACCTAATTATTCTTAACCATAATTATGAACTTAATTATTCTTGACCATAATTATGAACTTAATTATTTTTAACCATAATTATGAACTTAATTATTCTTAACCATAATTATGAACTTAATTATTCTCAACCATAATTATGAACTTATAGTTATTCTTAACCATAATTATGAACTTAATTATTCATAACCATAATTATGAATTTAATTATTCTTAACCATAATTATGAACTTCATTATTCTTAACCATAATTATGAACTTATAGTTACTCTTAACCATAATTATGAACTTAATTATTCTTAACCATAATTTTGAACTTAATTATTCATAACCATAATTATGAACTGAATTATTCTTAACCATAATTATGAAATTAATTATTCTTAACCATAATTATGAACTTAAAGTTGCATGTGGAGTTGTTTCGCTGTTTTTGAATGCCAAATTTGCGTATAAGAACACAAACCTAAGGCCTTAAGGTTCATAACAGACAATAAACACCTACCATATCGCTCACCAATTATCTGCCAATGAGCAAAACATTTTAAATTCATGAATTGTCCGCCACAAAAATGAAAACTTGTGCTGATTTGAAACGTCATAAACGTGTGTGCACAAGTCGTTTACCGGTGCCACCAACAGGTGGCCCAAGCGCTAAATTATATGAGACAATAAAAGCGTCCGGAGCGCCACTTTTTCTTTGGCGGTGGCCGTTGACACTGCTTGTGGTCAAAGGTAACATTTCCTGTTTATGTTTATTTCGGTACAGCCGTTGCAACGCTCAACTCCACATGTAACTTTAATTATTCTTAACCATAATTATGAACTTAATTATTCTTAACCATAATTATGAACTTAATTATTCTTAACCATAATTATGAACTTAATTATTCTTAACCATGATTATGAACTTAATTATTCTTAACCATAATTATGAACTTAATTATTCTTAACCATAATTATGAACTTAATTATTCTTAACCATAATTATGAACTTAATTATTCTTAACCATAATTATGAACTTAATTATTCTTAACCATAATTATGAACTTAATTATTCTTAACCATAATTATGCCCCTCGGCCCTTATGAATGGTGACTCAATTTTTTAATTCTTGGCCTGATTCTAAGCTTACTCCTATAACCACAATTCTAAACGTATTCTTAAGCATAATCCGAACGTATTCGATCTTAACCATAATTCGGACGTATTCTTAACCATAATTCGAACGTATTCTTAACCATAATTCGAACGTATTCCTAACTATAACTCTAATGTTATTCCTAATCTAAATTGGAATGACCTAACTACGCACTGCGGCCTCTGGTTACTCTACAAGTAAACTGAGTAAGTGAAATATACTCCTTACACATTTGTCTACTAACCGACGTCTCACGCCCAAAAGTTGATGTCGTAGAAATAGGTTTAGCATTCATGATAGCAATGATAGCAATCATTCACAACCTATAACCTATCTGGAGTCTGGACTATTAGATTACACAAATACAAACATTTGCAATTCCCCGCATTGACGCCATGCATTTTAACATTGACAATAACACGGAGCTGTGCTGCGCTTCAAATCACTCAATTATGTTTTTTTCCGCGAGCCTGCTCAGTAGACACTGTTGTAAGCCAACAAGATGACACTGCACTTCTCAATAGTCCTATACAACTTTAGTGTTTGTTTACATGTGAAATATCAGTTCTGTGAGCCCCTACAACTTTCCTATGGTTCCTATAGCGCACCACCTGCCGTGCCTCCCTGAGCTGCTATGCTTTTGGGATTTTATTTGCCACTTTATGGGAGTAAAATTTCATATTTAGGGTTTCTTGATAACGGCCTCGACGTTACCGAAAGAGATTGAGAAATAATATTTGTCGCTTAGTTTACTTGCTCTTGGTATTTATATTTAGTTAAACCCCCAAATCCGTGACGTCAAAATATGTGCAATACTCTCAAATCTAGATCCCAATGAATATGAAACGAAACGTGCTTGTGTGATGCATACAGAATCATAAACGCACAAAAGATATCAAGGTGAATAATCTTGTCTTGGTTATGCAACATAAATTTGCTAACATAAGACATATATTCGATAAAACCCCAGAAGTGGTGATTCACCACAATTTCTCTTTCCGGCCCCGCCATCTTGCTCACCTCGTGGTGTTCGCTAGCTGAAAGCATCAGGTTAGTTTCTGCAAGTTTCCAACAATGATATCTCAAGCTTTTTGGTAGCACGTTTTAGCGTAATATCAGGTGCATATATTTTGGGAAACTAACTCTGCTCTGTTGCCATTGATCCATCTAACAATGATGACGAACTTGGGAACTTTCAAGTCCCGCTTCTCGTAATCAATATTCGTGACAGCCAGCACTGTCCAGTGTCCTCAGTGAGCACGCTGCGGGCACATGTCAACAAGTTTCGGCTGGAATGCTACCGATCGTATTTCCAATAAACAGACGACTTAGGTTTGCTGGGTTCCTTGTGTAAGTCTTACCCATTGTGTCAACTTACTATTTACTCGTTGACTAATGCCCATTTGGCATTTTGGAACAAAGACATTTTCGACTGCCATTTCTGCCGGTGAAACGTTCATGATGGCATAACAAATTGCAATTTCGCTATAACGTTGTGGCTGTCTTTACATTTCTTTGAAACCTACAATTACTGCATAGCCATCAATGATTCAACTTTTCATTTGCAGCTTGCTTTTTTACATATAAATACATGAATTGCTGAGCTTGAGAACGAGGGCTTAACCTCTATGCAGGCAGCTTGGATGCTATGATAGTTTTCATTGGCAGGTCAAATGGACTTTTTCCTTCGGCCTGAAAGCAGGCAATTAAATACTAAATATGAAACATTTAATGGGGCCACTATCTTTGGAGAGTTTAAACTTCTAATGACTGCAGCAATGGCGGCTGAACAGCCTGTTCGACAGGGTGCTCTGACAAAATGAACTTTCAATGTTTTACAAAAGTCACAAGACTATTGGATAGGTATGCTCGAATTATAAGAAGTTTACAGTTAGGCAAGTATTTATATTTAGGGGACAAATATATGACATAATTAAGGTTTTTATAAATATTATGCCAACTCTTACGATCACTGGCTTTTAGCGAGCTGTCCGCTCTAGTTGTGAAGCCAGCTCTGGTAATTAAGCTTATTGTGAATAAATACTGATCAAGTCTAGACAACTTCCGTTTTAGGCAGTTACAGGGATGGGGGTAGGAGGCTCTAAAGCATATACAAAATATAAAACTCACTGGAACTGAGTGACACGCTCTATGCAACAACAAAAGAGCCTTAGAGGTATTGTCATTTTGGATTTGACAGTATCCAAAAATGATCTACACTTAAAGGCTTATATGTATTTTGTGTCTATAAATGAATAGTACACTAAATTCATCCTTTTGCTGGCTTTGATGGTTTTCAAAAACTGATTATCTGAAAGTATGTGTCAAATATGGTGTCGTAATTGGTTTTTTTTTTTAACTTAATAAAGGCTATTTGAAGGCAAGATTATGTATAAAAGTTCAATTTAAGTTTATAATCTTTAATTATAACAAAAAGGATCAAACAAGATGTATTCATTAGTTAGTAGGAATAAGATTCTGGTTTGAAAAAAAAATGATACCATGCTAATGACTTTCGATTCAATTTTGTAGCTATCAAAATGAACGCTGAAAAACTGAAGCAACTCCAAGCTCAGGTCCGCATAGGTGGGAAGGTAAGTAAATTAATTTCAGTTTAGTTCACTTATTCTAAGGAAATATGTTTTTAGAAATCTGTTACTGTGATTCAGTCTGGTTTATCAAAATATTGTAACATGCAAGGATCAATGGAAATTATATCATCTATGTTCTGTTATGAAGTAAATATTTAGTCCTACAATTAGAATCTTATCATGCAGTGGACACTTCATGTTACACATTCTTTAGCATCAATACCAGCATGTCATCTAAGACTATTTGTATTGTTGTTAATAGGGCACAGCTCGTAGGAAGAAGAAGGTGATTCACAGAACTGCTACAACTGATGACAAAAAGCTGCAAAGCTCCTTAAAAAAACTTGCAGTTAACAATATTCCTGGAATTGAGGAGGTAAGATTTTCAAGTGATACACCAGTATCTGAATAAAACATTAAGGTACTGCAATGAGGTGGGCACACAATAAAACACTGTTTTCTTAACTAGTTTAAGGGCTGCCTTCATCCGTTATTATAATTCCAATTAATTCCAATTTTTCATCATTTAATTTGCAGGTGAACATGATTAAGGATGATGGACAGGTCATCCATTTCACTAATCCCAAGGTGCAAGCATCTCTCACTTCCAACACATTTGCTATCACAGGACATGCTGAGACTAAGCGTAAGTGTTTTATCATTTGTAATAGGACAGAACTGCTTTGACTAGGAATGTTTTTGATATTAGAACAAATTTAGAGTGCTTACTTCAGGCTGTGTTTACATGATTGAGGAAAGGTGATGATTTAAGCATCAATGGTTCCACAGCTTAATATGGTCTTTGGACAAGAGTGGCCAGTTACAATCCTATACCCAGATATATATGTATCTATCATTCTTAGTTTTATACATTTTTTTGAAGGTGTGGGGTCCCTAATTTTTAATTAACACATTGTACCACACTATACAGGTCAATATAGTGTACATTGAATAGCCCTGAAATTGTACTCTCAGTTGGTCAGTCAATATTTGGGTCCTTTCATTTTTATTTTTATTTGACCAACTTTTTGTGGGCATTCTAATTGAGCTTAATAGGACTGATTGGCAGTGTGTTTATAATGAGTGATGTATAAGTAACAAATGTAACATGGTTTTCCTGTGATCAGAAGTGAATTTATTGTCAGCTGTAACCACACCACCTGATGCACACTGCTATCTGCTGACGCACAATACATTTGTGAAGTGCTGAGGTTTGGGATGTAATGCTAGAATCTCAGTATCACACCAGATCAATTAGAACAGATTGAGCCCAGAAAAAACATACCTTTGTGGCTCGAATCGGCTGTTCAACTGGGTAAAGTGAATTTGCTGACTTAATATTTGAAACTCCTTGAGTTACTCTGTGTTACCAAAGTAGGTCTCTCTGTATTATATGGCACCATCCATTATGATGATTCTATATTTGACTGCGACTTTTCATGGGCATTCAAATTAAGCTCAACAGGACTGAGTGGAGGTGTGCTGAGACTGCTAAAAGATGGTTTATTGTGAATGACATTTAGAAATGTTAGTTCATATCTTAATGTACTCAACTAGAGATTTCTGTATCTGTTTATTTCTTTAAAATGCCAAAGTTACTACCTACCATTAAGTCAAGTATCCGTATATACAAATAAAATAATACTTTTGAACCATAGCACAATCCATTTTGATGATATTCTTTATTTGACTGCGACTTTTGGTGGGCATTCAAATTAAGCTCAACAGGACTGAGTGGAGGTGTGCCAAGATTGCTACGAAATGGTTTATTATGAATGCAATGTAGAAATGTTATTTTATCACTTAATCATAAACTCAAACTACCTACAGCTTTCTGCACCTGTTTATTCCTTTAAAATGTTAACTCCTTATATCTCAGGCCTGGTTCGCAATAAATAATGCTTAAACCAAAATTACTAATTCAAGTATTCATTAAAACAAAGCTGTAGCTGGAATAATAAATATTACCATAGCACCATCCATTGTGATGATATTCTTTATTTGACTGCGACTTTTGGTGGGCATTCAAATTAAGCTCAACAGGACTGAGTGGAGGTGTGCCAAAATTGCTGTGAGATGGTTTATTGTGAATGAGATGTAGAAATATTAATCTCTTAATGTGCTCAACTAGAGGAATTCTGCACCTTTTTTTTCTTTAAAATGTTATCGCCTCATATCCCATGTCTGGTTCACATTACTAAACCAGTTACTAATTAAAGTACCCATATATACAAATGTAATAATACATTTTAGCCACAGCACAATCCATTGTGATGATATTCTTTATTTGACTGCGACTATTGGTGGGCATTCAAATTAAGCTCAACAGGACTGAGTGGAGATGTGCCAAGATTGCTACGAAATGGTTTATTATGAATGCAATGTAGAAATGTTATTTAATCCCTTAATCATGAACTCAAACTACCTACAGCTTTCTGCACCCGTTTATTCCTTTAAAATATCTCAGGTCTGGTTCGAACTAAATAATGCTAAAACTAAAATTATTAATTTAACTGTTCCTAAATACAAAAACAAAGCAGTAGCTGAAATAATAAATACTACCATTGCACCATCCATTGTGATGATATTCTTTATTTGATTGTGACTTTTGATGGGCATTCAAATTAAGCTCAACAGGACTGAGTGGAGGTGTGCAAGCTATTTGTCTTTAGTAATTGTAACCAACAACTTAACAGAGCAATTGAGTATTGTCCAAATGAAATGGTGCTTTTCTTTAGTTTATCAGTAAATGTAGTTTTTGATTCAGTTGGAACTTTATTTCCGACCAATAGGTCTCCTCTATGTGTGGTGGCTAGCGCGGTAGACTCTCCAGCGTGGCTGTGGCATGTTTGATCTAGTATTCATTGTTCGTTTAGGTTCTTGGCGCAGTTTAGCCTTTGTGTTCACAAAAGTGGGCTTACTCCATGATGATGATGATTACTTATTTCTTGGTGACTACTTCATGGACATCTAAGCTCAACAGGACTGAGTGGAGGCTTGTTCTGATGAACGTTTGTTTAGCAAGAGTGCCTGTAACTGCATCATATAAGCTAAATAGCTTTGGTGGTTAAGGTAGACTTGTGATTTATTTTGCTGCAGGAATAATATTGTGATCCATTTCCTGTTTACTTTACAGAAATCACAGAGCTTTTGCCAGGTATTTTGAACCAGCTGGGAACTGAGAGTCTGTCTAATCTGAAGAAGCTGGCTACTTCAGTATCCAGTGGGGGTGACTTCGGTAAGTTTCCATCTGCCTACTCAGAATTGAAACCTGCACAGTGTTGACTTTTGTGAAGTATGATCTGAAGAGAATAATTTTGCATGCCAGAGGGATAATTGTATATGCTTCCCTTTTTCACTCTGTCCAGGTTATGAATATTATTTTGTTTAAATGAACTAACTGATATTACCAGAGTAACCATGGAACATCCTGAGAAAAAAAACTTCTGGAGAAGTCATTGTTATTTTTTGAAAAACCTCGGAAATTGGCCTAGGGTGGTAACTAGGATGGCTATGAGGGGAGGTTGTTTTTCTGACCTGTACCTGGAAATGACCTTTATCATTAGGGCGACTTATCCTTTATACATGCTATGGCCCAAGGAAATCCTCATAGAAATCCCTAAAGTTGGCATAGTCATTTTGTTACCAGATTTGTGTGTGAACCCTGATTACGTACCGGGTACCCAGTGGTCTAATCTTGGTCTTCAAGACTGCTCAGCATTGTAACTAGTTCACATGGTAAAGCACTGTTTCTTTTATTGTATTAGGTATGCCTGACACTAAGCCCAGTACAGATGAAATAGATGACGACGATGAAGAAGTTCCAGGTATGTGTCCGCGGCGATTTCAATATTTTGTAATGTTTAGAAAGTAGTTTTTTGAGTGTTTTCTTTTTTTGTAATCGGCTGCTATGATGAGAACTATCGGTTTTGTGACCATGTTAAATACTTCTGTGTGCTTTCAAAGGAAGAAATTACTAAATATATGAAAGCTGTGATGATGAGTTTGATCACTCGGATTAGATATTGACGATTACAGTCTCATAATTTCCTCTAGACGATCAATCTGAAACAGCATTTCGCGAGATCAGTAGTGTGTGGGATCGCCAAATAAGATACATTCCACTGGCGATCATTGTGTCATCTCTGACAACCACATTTAGGGTTTATAAAACAATTTTAGGCATTGTAAACTATAAGACTAATTTCCCAATGTGAAACAATATGAAATGTTCGAAACTTAAAAGATCTGTAAAATAAATAATGCCGAGTGGTAATTTGAATACAACTATATTTTCAAATAAATAAATTACTAAATATATGAAAGCTGTGATGATGAGTTTGATCACTCGGATTAGATATTGACGATTACAGTCTCATAATTTCCTCTAGACGATCAATCTGAAACAGCATTTCGCGAGATCAGTAGTGTGTGGGATCGCCAAATAAGATACATTCCACTGGCAATCATTGTGTCATCTCTGACAACCACATTTAGGGTTTATAAAACAATTTTAGGCATTGTAAACTATAAGACTAATTTCCCAATGTGAAACAATATGAAATGTTCGAAACTTAAAAGATCTGTAAAATAAATAATGCCGAGTGGTAATTTGAATACAACTATATTTTCAAATAAATAAATTACTAAATATATGAAAGCTGTGATGATGAGTTTGATCACTCGGATTAGATATTGACGATTACAGTCTCATAATTTCCTCTAGACAATCAATCTGAAACAGCATTTCGCGAGATCAGTAGTGTGTGGGATCGCCAAATAAGATACATTCCACTGGCGATCATTGTGTCATCTCTGACAACCACATCTAGGGTTTATAAAACAATTTTAGCCATTGTAAACTATAAGATTTATTTCCCAATGTGAACAATATGAAATGTTCGAAACTTAAAAGATCTGTAAAATAAATAATGCTGAGTTGTAATTTGAATACAACTATATTTTCAAATAAATAAATTACTAAATATATGAAAGCTGTGATGATGAGTTTGATCACTCGGATTAGATACTGACGATTACAGTCTCATAATTTCCTCTAGACGATCAATCTGAAACAGCATTTCGCGAGATCAGTAGTGTGTGGGATCGCCAAATAAGATACATTCCACTGGCAATCATTGTGTCATCTCTGACAACCACATTTAGGGTTTATAAAACAATTTTAGGCATTGTAAACTATAAGACTAATTTCCCAATGTGAAACAATATGAAATGTTCGAAACTTAAAAGATCTGTAAAATAAATAATGCCGAGTGGTAATTTGAATACAACTATATTTTCAAATAAATAAATTACTAAATATATGAAAGCTGTGAGGATGAGTTTGATCACTCGGATTAGATACTGACGATTACAGTCTCATAATTTCCTCTAGACGATCAGTCTGAAACAGATTTTCGCGAGATCAGTAGTGTGTGGGATCACAAAATAACACACATTCCACTGGCGATCATTGCAATTATCTGTGATAACTGCTTTTAGTGAACTTTACTTGTACAACATTTCTCTGAGCAATAAATTTTAGATCGTTTCCTAGAAATGCTCTGGACACCTTGTTTAATTAATATGTGTCAGTGTTGACTCTTCAAATACATAAATGCCAAATTGCATTTTGAATAAATCTGTATGACGATTACTTTCTTATAATTTCCTCTAGACGATCAATCTGAAACTTTTTTTGGCTAGATCGGTAGTGTGTGTGATCACCAAATAACATAATTCCACATTTTATTATGATGTTACCTGTGACAACAGCATTCCTAAGGAATCAATAGTTTCAACTGAAAATGTTAAAGAAACTTTTGCATGGATAATTTTTGATGCTGTCATTTGGACACATTCAAAATCGACTTTGAAGGACAGTTTCAGCAAATACGAAGGCAATCAAGGTTATGTACCGTAAACTGCCTATTAGAAGCCGCATACATATCCGCGGCTTCTAATAGGCAGTTTACGGTAATGTGAATAAATATAAAATAATCATGTAAGACGTTTGTTTCCCAAACCTTCAAGCGTTGCCATATGATTTATTTTCCAATGTGAAACAATAAAATATTGAAACTAAATGGAACTGTCAAATAGATTTCTATTACTTTCATTGTTAAATACATTTGTGTTTGCAAAAAAAAAAAGAACTTGTTAATCATGAAAGCTGTGATGATGAGTTTGATCAATCGGATTAGATACTGACGATTACAGTCTCATAATTTCCTCTAGACGATCAATCTGAAACAGCATTTCGCCAGATCAGTAGTGGGTGGGAGCACAAAACAACACACATTCCAGTGGCTATCATTGCTAATTGCCTCTGACAACTGCTGTTAGGGAAATTAATTTTACTCCTATAACATTTATCTGTGAGCAATAAATTTTAGATTGTTTCGTAGAAATGCTCTGGACACATTGTTCAATAGGTTTCAGTATTGACTCCTCAAATACATCAATACCAAGTTGCAGTTTGAATACGTCTGTATTTTCAAATAAATTACTAAACCTATGAAAGCTGTGATGATGAGTTTGATCACTCGGATTAGATATTGACGATTACAGTCTCATAATTTCCTCTAGACGATCAATCTGAAACAGCGTTCCGTTTCGCGAGATCGGTAATGTGTGTGATCATCAAATAACATACATACACAGTTGATTATGATGTTACATGTGACAACAGCATTTCTAAGGGATCCTAAAGTTTTAATTGAAAATGTGAAAGAAACTTGTTCATGGATAATTTTTTATCCTGCCATTTGGACACATTCAAAGTCGACTTTGAAGAAAAGTATCAGCAAATACGAAGGGTTTTGAACAGAAGACAATCAAGATAATTTAATGTGAATACATATAACATAAACATATAAGACATTTGTTTCCCAAACCTTCAAGAGTTGTCGTATGATTTATTTCCCAATGTGAAACAATGAAATATTGGAACTTAAATGGAACTGTCAAATAGATTTCTATTACTTTCATTTAAATACATTTGTGTTTGCAAAAGAAGAAATTATTAAACATGAAAGCTGTGATGATGAGTTTGATCACTCGGATTAGATATTGACGATTACAGTCTCATAATTTCCTCTAGACAATCAATCTGAAACAGCATTTCGCGAGATCAGTAGTGTGTGGGATCGCCAAATAAGATACATTCCACTGGCGATCATTGTCATCTCTGACAACCACATCTAGGGTTTATAAAACAATTTTAGCCATTGTAAACTATAAGATTTATTTCCCAATGTGAACAATATGAAATGTTCGAAACTTAAAAGATCTGTAAAATAAATAATGCTGAGTTGTAATTTGAATACAACTATATTTTCAAATAAATAAATTACTAAATATATGAAAGCTGTGATGATGAGTTTGATCACTCGGATTAGATACTGACGATTACAGTCTCATAATTTCCTCTAGACGATCAATCTGAAACAGCATTTCGCGAGATCAGTAGTGTGTGGGATCGCCAAATAAGATACATTCCACTGGCAATCATTGTGTCATCTCTGACAACCACATTTAGGGTTTATAAAACAATTTTAGGCATTGTAAACTATAAGACTAATTTCCCAATGTGAAACAATATGAAATGTTCGAAACTTAAAAGATCTGTAAAATAAATAATGCCGAGTGGTAATTTGAATACAACTATATTTTCAAATAAATAAATTACTAAATATATGAAAGCTGTGAGGATGAGTTTGATCACTCGGATTAGATACTGACGATTACAGTCTCATAATTTCCTCTAGACGATCAGTCTGAAACAGATTTTCGCGAGATCAGTAGTGTGTGGGATCACAAAATAACACACATTCCACTGGCGATCATTGCAATTATCTGTGATAACTGCTTTTAGTGAACTTTACTTGTACAACATTTCTCTGAGCAATAAATTTTAGATCGTTTCCTAGAAATGCTCTGGACACCTTGTTTAATTAATATGTGTCAGTGTTGACTCTTCAAATACATAAATGCCAAATTGCATTTTGAATAAATCTGTATGACGATTACTTTCTTATAATTTCCTCTAGACGATCAATCTGAAACTTTTTTTGGCTAGATCGGTAGTGTGTGTGATCACCAAATAACATAATTCCACATTTTATTATGATGTTACCTGTGACAACAGCATTCCTAAGGAATCAATAGTTTCAACTGAAAATGTTAAAGAAACTTTTGCATGGATAATTTTTGATGCTGTCATTTGGACACATTCAAAATCGACTTTGAAGGACAGTTTCAGCAAATACGAAGGCAATCAAGGTTATGTACCGTAAACTGCCTATTAGAAGCCGCATACATATCCGCGGCTTCTAATAGGCAGTTTACGGTAATGTGAATAAATATAAAATAATCATGTAAGACGTTTGTTTCCCAAACCTTCAAGCGTTGCCATATGATTTATTTTCCAATGTGAAACAATAAAATATTGAAACTAAATGGAACTGTCAAATAGATTTCTATTACTTTCATTGTTAAATACATTTGTGTTTGCAAAAAAAAAAAGAACTTGTTAATCATGAAAGCTGTGATGATGAGTTTGATCAATCGGATTAGATACTGACGATTACAGTCTCATAATTTCCTCTAGACGATCAATCTGAAACAGCATTTCGCCAGATCAGTAGTGGGTGGGAGCACAAAACAACACACATTCCAGTGGCTATCATTGCTAATTGCCTCTGACAACTGCTGTTAGGGAAATTAATTTTACTCCTATAACATTTATCTGTGAGCAATAAATTTTAGATTGTTTCGTAGAAATGCTCTGGACACATTGTTCAATAGGTTTCAGTATTGACTCCTCAAATACATCAATACCAAGTTGCAGTTTGAATACGTCTGTATTTTCAAATAAATTACTAAACCTATGAAAGCTGTGATGATGAGTTTGATCACTCGGATTAGATATTGACGATTACAGTCTCATAATTTCCTCTAGACGATCAATCTGAAACAGCGTTCCGTTTCGCGAGATCGGTAATGTGTGTGATCATCAAATAACATACATACACAGTTGATTATGATGTTACATGTGACAACAGCATTTCCAAGGGATCCTAAAGTTTTAATTGAAAATGTGAAAGAAACTTGTTCATGGATAATTTTTTATCCTGCCATTTGGACACATTCAAAGTCGACTTTGAAGAAAAGTATCAGCAAATAAGAAGGGTTTTGAACAGAAGACAATCAAGATAATTTAATGTGAATACATATAACATAAACATATAAGACATTTGTTTCCAAACCTTCAAGAGTTGTCGTATGATTTATTTCCCAATGTGAAACAATGAAATATTGGAACTTAAATGGAACTGTCAAATAGATTTCTATTACTTTCATTTAAATACATTTGTGTTTGCAAAAGAAGAAATTATTAAACATGAAAGCTGTGATGATGAGTTTGATCACTCGGATTAGATATTGACGATTACAGTCTCATAATTTCCTCTAGACGATCAATCTGAAACAGCATTTCGCGAGATCAGTAGTGGGTGGGATCACAAAATAACGCACATTTCATTGGCGATCATTGCAAATGGCCTCTGACAACTGCTGTTAGGGAAATAAATTTTACTCCTACAACACTTACCTCTGAACAATAAATTTTAGATTGTTTCGTACAAATGCTCTGGACACATTGTTCGATATGTTTCAGTATGACTCCTCAAATACATCAATACCAAGTTGCTTTTTGAATACATCTGTATATTCAAATAAATAAATTACTAAACCTATGAAAGCTATGATGATGAGTTTGATCACTCGGATTAGATATTGACGATTACAGTCTCATAATTTCCTCTAGACGATCAATCTGAAACAGCCTTTCCTGAGTTTAATAACGCTACCGCTTACATCCGATCAGTTATTCACTCAACTTCAACTTATCATATACATTGGTATAGTTCAGATATAAGGACATCATCATATAAACTGAGCTGCTAGACTTAAACCTATCAGCGTTTAGCCATCAGTGAATCCACATAACTCAGCAAAATTGAATATAGGTTAAAGGGAACCGCCAGCCTGGCCTCTAACGCTGCTTTACCGATTCCTATAATACCTAGTTATCTATCCTCGAAATTATAGAATTTTTCGTTCTATCTGTAGCTCACAATAAAAATTAGAAGTGACCGCCAGGCACGATTTCGCCGCCTACCCAGGCGGCAGCCCTTTTTGGAGGCGTGTCCGGGATTGACCAATCAGGACGCGATACTCTAATTTATTCAAACCGGAAATTACGCCTATTGTGTGAGCAAAACAAGAGCGCGTGATAATTGCTAATATAACTAGCTGCGATTCTAACTCCGATCATGGCATTGTTGCAGAGTCAATCGTCGCAAGACGTATATCAATTTGTTTGGACGGTACATCTCCATGAAACGCTAAGATCTTGCGCTACTGCGCGGCTTGGAACTGCCGCTGTTCATCTGTAAATCGCGGCCCTGATCTCTCTCTCCGCGAGTTATAACGTAAGGCGGCGCCATATGAATAGTCACAATGTGCGTCACTGCTCCCGGCAAAATGGCGCTCTGCTTGACATTGTTGGGGGCGGGTTGCCTTAATTTTTTTCTCCTTACCAGTCGGCCGAAACGAAGCGTTAACACTCGCCAATTTAATATTAAGATGTAAACTTTTGGTGCAGATCGCGATTAAATTAGGTTGGACACCCGCTTTAATATGCAAATGATTTCAAACGACATGTTATATTGATGCCGTACATTTGTTTTTTTTATCAACGAAACCGTTTTCAGTATGTCTTTGCTTTGATTAGATTTATTTTCAAATTGTGTTTATGTTTGTTAATCAATCACCAAAGGTGTGAAAGCTGTGGTGATGAGTTTGATCAATCGGACTAGATATTGACGATTACAGTCTCATAATTTCCTCTAGACGATCAATATGAAACAACTTCTCTTTTACCTAAGTGAGCAATGAAGCACATGTAATCAATCTGTAATGGCCATTGTGGTTTATATCGTTTATATTGAATGCCTTGTTGTGTTTCTTCAGATTTGGTTGAGAACTTCGACGAGGCGTCGAAGACCCAGTGACCGGAGGCGCGCCCGGCCCTTGGCTAAACTGTAAAGTTATTTAATTGGAAGCGTCCCAGTCGAGGTGTCTGATCTCGCCTCCCAGCAGGACTTTCACCGCCTCTGCTGGTTTGCAAGACGGACTCGAGTTCCCCCACACGCCGCTAGGTGTCGCGTTGTGTGCTACGTGACTTCCCTCAGCCGTCGGTTGACGTGTCTGGGCGCCGACGAACCAACACCTCCCCCCTAGCCATCGGCGGGCGCCGACTGACATTGTGACAGTTGACAGTATCGCCGACACTAACCGGGTCGCCCGTCGGATCGATCGGATACGCCCACCTGGGCACTTCATTTGTATCTAACATGGAAATTGGAGCATGTTTGCATCGTCCGGAAATACCAAATGGGAATCTTGTATACGTTCTGCTAATTTGTTTTTGCAGTGCATAAAGGAACAAAAAAAGTAAGCTTTGGTTTGTACATTTACATGTAATTACCCACCACTTTTCCATACGACAAAAGTGTACTTTGTTAGAAAAGAACCGATCTCTTGGATTTAGCGTGTCTCCTTTTTCAGCAGAACATCATGTAAATTTGACATGCTTAACTTTCAAGGGAATACAGTTCTTGTAAATCAACGTTTTTCTTGTGTTTCTCTGTTTGTCGATCATTGTTTGGAACCATCCTGTACTGCTAGTTACTTCAACATTCTGCTCTGGTTTTTGATGCACGATTTTGCGTTAAATTATATTGAAAGATCTAAGTATAATGGGTTATTAAGTACACGGAGGCTGCGCTCTCTAACCGCAACGGACGCCGCTAGAGCTATCGTAAGCTCTACCTTTCATGGACCGCTAGGGTTATCGTAAGCTGTACCTTTCATACACCGCTAGGGTTATCGTAACCTGTAACTTTCATACACCGCTAGGGTTATCGTAAGCTGTACCTTTCATACACCGCTAGGGTTATCGTAAGCTGTAGCTTTCATACACCGCTAGGGTTATCGTAAGCTGTACCTTTCATACACCGCTAAGGTTATCGTAACCTGTAACTTTCATACACCGCTTGGGTTATCGTAAGCTGTACCTTTCATACACCGCTAGGGTTATCGTAAGCTGTACCTTTCATACACCGCTAGGGCTATCGTAAGCTGTACCTTTCATACACCGCTAGGGCTATCGTAAGCTGTACCTTTCATACACCGCTAGGGTTATCGTAAGCTGTACCTTTCATACACCGCTGGGGCTATCGTAAGCTGTACCTTTCATACACCGCTAGGACTATCGTAGACTGTACCTTTCATACACCGCTAGGGCTATCGTAAGCTGTACCTTTCATACACCGCTAGAGCTATCGTAAGCTGTACCTTTCATACACCGCTAGGACTATCGTAAGCTGTACCTCTCATACACCGCTGGGGCTATCGTAAGCTGTACCTTTCATACACCGCTAGGGTTATCGTAAGCTGTACCTTTCATACACCGCTAGGACTATCGTAAGCTGTACCTTTCATACACCACTAGGGTTATCGTAAGCTGCATCTTTCATACACCGCTAGGGCTATCGTAAGCTGTACCTTACATACACCGCGAGGGCTATCGTAAGCTGTACCTTTCATATACCGCTAGAACTATCGTAAGCTACATCTTTCATACACCGCTATGGTTATCGTAAGCTGTACCTTTCATACACCGCTGGGGGCCTTCCTGGTGTAGTGGTTAGCGCACTAGACCGCAGATCAATAGGTCCTAGGTTCGAATCCGGGCTCGGGCACCTAATCTGGGGCATGTTTCATTCCTTCATCCTCCATCGTCCCGGGAGATTCCTTGGCCCAATTTAGCCTGTATGTGCACATGAGTGGCCTAAAACACCAACATTTCATTTCATACACCGCTAGGGTTATCGTAAGCTGTACCTTTCATACACCACCGCTAGGGTTATCGGAAGCTGTACCTTTCATACACCGCTAGGGCTATCGTAAGCTGTACCTTTCATACACCGCTCGGGCTATCGTAAGCTGTACCTTTCATAGACCGCTAGGGTTATCGTAACCTGTACCTTTCATACACCGCTAGGGCTATCGTAAGCTGTACCTTTCATACACCGCTAGGGCTATCGTAAGCTGTACCTTTCATACACCACCGCTAGGGCTATCGTAAGCTGTACCTTTCATACACCACCGCAAGAGTTATCGGAAGCTGTACCTTTCATACACCACCGCTAGGGTTATTGTAAGCTGTACCTGTCATACACCGCTAGGGCTATCGTAAGCTGTACCATTCATACACCGCTAGGGCTATCGTAAGCTGTACCTTTCATACACAGCTAGGGTTATCGTAAGCTGTACCTTTCATATACCGCTAGGGCTACCGTAAGCTGTACCTTTCATACACCGCTAGGGTCATCGTAAGCTGTACCTTTCATAGACCGCTAGGGCTATCGTAAGCTGTACCTTTCATATACCGCTAGGGTTATCGTAAGCTGTACCTTTCATAGACCGCTAGGGCTATCGTAAGCTGTACCTTTCATAGACCGCTAGGGTTATCGTAAGCTAAATCTTTCATACACCGCTAGGGCTATCGTAAGCTGTACCTTTCATACACCGCTAGGGTTATCGTAAGCTGTACCTTTCATATACCGCTAGGGCTACCGTAAGCTGTACCTTTCATACACCGCTAGGGTCATCGTAAGCTGTACCTTTCATAGACCGCTAGAGCTATCGTAAGCTGTACCTTTCATATACCGCTAGGGTTATCGTAAGCTGTACCTTTCATAGACCGCTAGGGCTATCGTAAGCTGTACCTTTCATAGACCGCTAGGGTTATCGTAAGCTAAATCTTTCATACACCGCTAGGGCTATCGTAAGCTGTACCTTTCATACACCGCTAGGGCTATCGTAAGCTGTACCTTTCATACACCGCTAGGACTATCGTAAGCTGTACCTTACATACACCGCGAGGGCTATCGTAAGCTGTACCTTTCATACACCGCTAGGACTATCGTAAGCTGTACCTTTCATACACCGCTAGGGTTATCGTAAGCTGCATCTTTCATACACCGCTAGGGTTATCGTAAGCTGTACCTTTCATACACCGCTAGGGCTATCGTAAGCTATACCTTTCATACACCGCTAGGACTATCGTAAGCTGTACCTTTCATAGACCGCTAGGGTTATCGTAAGCTAAATCTTTCATACACCGCTAGGGCTATCGTAAGCTGTACCTTTCACACACCGCTAGGGTTATCGTAAGCTGTACCTTTCATACACCGCTAGGGCTATCGTAAGCTGTACCTTTCATACACCGCTAGGGCTATCGTAAGCTGTACCTTTGATACACCGCTAGAACTATCGTAAGCTGTACCTTTCATACACCGCTAGGACTATCGTAAGCTGTACCTTTCATAGACCGCTAGGGTTATCGTAAGCTGTACCTTTCATACACAACCGCTAGGATTATTGTAAGCTGTACCTGTCATACACCGCTAGGACTATCGTAAGCTGTACCTTTCATACACCGCTAGGGCTATCGTAAGCTGTACCTTTCACACACCGCTAGGGTTATCGTAAGCTGTACCTTTCATATACCGCTAGGGCTATCGTAAGCTGTACCTTTCATACACCGCTAGGGTTATCGTAAGCTGTACCTTTCATACACCGCTAAGGCTATCGTAAGCTGTACCTTTCATACCCGCTAGGGTTATCGTAAGCTGTACCTTTCATAGACCGCTAGGGTTATCGTAAGCTGTACCTTTCATACACCGCTAGGGTTATCGTAAGCTGTACCTTTCACACACCGCTAGGGCTATCGTAAGCTGTACCTTTCATACACCGCTAGGGTTATCGTAAGCTGTACCTTTCATACACCGCTAAGGCTATCGTAAGCTGTACCTTTCATACCCGCTAGGGTTATCGTAAGCTGTACCTTTCATAGACCGCTAGGGTTATCGTAAGCTGTACCTTTCATACACCGCTAGGGTTATCGTAAGCTGTACCTTTCATACACCGCTAGGGTTATCGTAACTGTACCTTTCATACACCGCTAGGGCTATCGTAAGCTGTACCTTTCACACCCCGCTAGGGTTATTATAAGCTGTATCTTACATACGATCTAACAATTTAACTTCGTGACTGGATACATTTAGGGGTCGATTGATTCGAAAGTGGAAGAATTTATGTAGGTGTGACGGGGCCCAGTAAAAATCCAATTGCCGAGGTTTATTCAATTATTGTAGGTCTATATATGACTAATAATCCGGTAAGGTCTTATAAGTCGATTCAACGGATCACTAGTCTGGCCTAAATTTGCGTAAAGAAATCATTTGCTTGCATATTTGGGTCTTATGCATAGATATAGTAGGAAATCAAGCCAGACATGCGAAAGCGGTATCATTTTTATTCCACGAGCAACACTATTCAGCTCTACTGTGGAACAATTAATACTGTCTATGAGGCGGCGCGTGGTTATCATTTCGCCTTAAATCCATTCATGTATAAACCATACTGACTAGGACAGTCTACCCATGACCGAGATGCACCCACAAGGGGGGGGGGGGCGGTAAACCTGTTTCAAGCGGAAAGATTCCCACACATAGAAGTCCCTTATTATCGCCCACTTGACCACCACGTGCTTACATGTTAACCTATATATATATAACTAGGTATATCTTATATAACCCATTTGAGATTTCCATAAGAAGATTGATAAAGAACAGCCTTAAAAAGACTTCCCGGCATATGATACTAACCATCTGCTTCGACCGTGCGCTTGCTGTATTTAATAAGTTTAATGAGTTTTTAAGCTAGTTTCTTGCAAAGAGGCAAGTTGCCTGACCAATCGACAAGAGATGACTGTTGCTGCGAAATCGGTACACGTAAACCAAAGCGACAAAACTTCATATACAGTAGGGGCTACACAATGTGTAATAAACGCAAGAGATTTTTATATTTCCGCTGTATTTTATATAACGGATATATATATAGAACTGTTGTAAGTGTAAATTATACTTAAGGACTAACACCCCGGGTCTAACAATACTACTGGTTTCAAACAAATATCACGATAAATCTGCAATAAAAAGCAAGAGAATCTTTCGAACCTTATTTCCAACGAATAAGGTTATCTTAATACATTTTCAGCACTTCAAATACAGTGTATAACACTGTTTTTACAGATATTAACCATAACCCGCAACCATTGTTCACATCTGCACGCATATTTCGTGATATAGCGAAGTCGTCATAATCAATATGCCCGACATTCAACAATCAGGAACCGGTGCAGTTTGCAGCGATAGACATAGGTTGTTTTCCAATAATCGCTTTCAAGAATGAAGATGACCGAATTTCTACCAGCCTTGCATCGTGTGCGATCGGGACAACACCGCAAAGCACATCCAAAGGCCCAATCGAGGATATAACGAGCTATATCGACTCCGTCTTTTAGACACACCAGATTAACGATCCAATCGATAATCCTAATGAACATGACGCATAAACACATGTCAAACTAACAATATACTTTATCACTCAAAACAACACAAACATATTCGTTCGTATTATCAATGCGAACATTCGGGAAAGCACTAACGTTACATTTTGAGCCAACAAATTAACTACGGTCATAGTGAATAATTCCACAAAGGTGTCCGGGACAACTACCACCAGTACACTATCATGATGTACCCACACATCATTATCACTGACGAATTATGCGAAGTCAAAAATATGTATCGACGCATAGCGTCGAACACAAGGGGAGCACCTAACAAATTAAAAAATCATTTGCTGCCTTGAAACCGACAGGAGAGACGCTGACAAGGTCACGTGTGCATTTAGCGCATCCCACCGTTGGGACACTCGAGAAGAGCAGCAAAAATGTCAGACCGCATGGCCACAAGCCTGAGAAAACCCATCATAAACTGAGACATTCGTTACATAGTAGCTGTTCATTGCATCAGGAAAATAACTTCAGCTTCGGTCATTCTCTTAGGTCGTGCGAACAGAAATCTGCCATCGCAGTAAATGTCAACACTAGAAACAAAAACAATGATTTATGTTACTATAAACTGGGCCGCATGTGGTGTTATCGGAGGAGGCCCGAAAATCAGGCAGCAGACGATATCAGATGAAATTAGTCTGGCAGCTCTGACATGCATGTGATTGTGAACTGCAAGCAACTTCCATGTTTCTGTTACACTTTACTGCTGAAACATGCGCCCATTTGGCAAGAATCTATTGCCATGTACAGATCAATATGATATGCTAATATTTGCAAGCTGGAACTGTGAAAACTCTCGTTCAAAATGGCATATACATGTATACAATTAGAAATATGAAATGCATTGGACGTGTTGGTTCAGATATATACGCGTAATTCTTAAAGTTGTAAACTGCTATCTGCTGCTTCTTTGAAATGGTACCAGATATGAGCCCGCCGTTATTAGGCAATTTGCGAAGTAGCACCACGTTTGTACAAGCAAATATATGCTTAGCCCAGCTCGTTAAAAGTATGAACATTTAAGTACACCCTTTAAGAAGTGATACATCATGATAAGAACCAAATTATGGGTTCCTTTGGGCAACGATGGTCCAATCCTTATCCTTTGACAACCAAACCCTCTCTAAGGGTAAAGCTAGGGATTTTCTGAACACAATCAAATCAGCAACTTAACGTCTTACCACTTCAACACGACGATGGCCCTTTATTCCAGGCGAACGACAAACATGGTTAATCTTATGGTTATTAATTATGTAAGACGTCATTGGTGGTATGAAAACATGATACAAGGTAAAGCCACAGAGAACTTTTGACATTTACATTCGGCCCGCGCGCCGCAGCTAAATACCTATCAAAAATAGAAAAATCGCCTTTATGAGGTGTTAGTCAAGAGTGGCGCAGTTCACCGCTGACGGGGCACACAAGTGGTCTAAAATACCAACAATTACTTTCATGTTGCTTAGACGATAGACTGCTCCTCACTATAACATGCGTGTGATAGACTCAGAACAATGGCAATAGATGAACAAATTGATAATGGAAATCTACTCAACTTCAAGTTCCCCAGCAACACTCACGTCAAACTCACACATTCAGTCAACTGTACAAACGGAGCACGCTATAAATAAGGTAGAAGCGCTGTGACGATGGTAGTTCGGTGTTTCGAGGTTCTAGGGCTTTCATAAACACAGCAGATCTTCGGATTCGTACTTCAGCTCGTCCAGGTGTTCGTTAATTCGCTCAACAACTTCACGTAATCTACAAGAAATACATTAATATTTTTAAAATCGTTGGGGAAAAAAATGCCATTGACCCATGCATCGTCTGACTATGGAAATGTTAATTAACTCCGTACGAAATAAATACATTATCATATGTCGAGAAGCAAAAACGGCAGCGATATCCGAATTTTGATGACGGAGAGCCACACTTTCCCAAGCCAGATGCACCAATCCTGCTTACCAACATCCCCTGCTATTTATTGCATGAAATATGTGTTCTTACATATACTAAGAACCCAAATACATGTACATCATTTCCATTCAAAGCTTTATTAAAAAATTCCTAGAGAAAAAATATTGCTGTCCGACAAACTTTAATATATAATCCAGAGGTTCCTTTTCTCCCCTTTTCATTTATTAGCCTGTCAACCATGTTTACTATTTCGTTCAAGAAACCTAGTATCGGTAATTAAGTATCGTTCACTTTTCATTTGTGTCATATTTAGTTTTAGTTTAGCTCGATGCCAATCAACGCTTGATTTTTTACACACGTGCATCTAAATAATGCATTAGGGTCCGCATTTGAAGAGGGCTAACACTTTGTCAATTTCATCTGATACTGTCGGTTTCGATAGAAGGCAAGTACCTAATGCACACAGCGGTGACCTATGGTAATTAATTGTTGCATCAAACAATTTCTACTCTTGCTTTAAACTTACAATTCTTTTAGATCTTCCACTTCCTCCTGAAAGCTGATGTCCTCGGTATGATCCACTACATTCTGTTTGGCCAATTGGAACTTGGCAGTCTGCAAAGATATATCAGATAAATGTTAAAAAATATTGGTCAGCCAGTGCTATTCCGCAAAACAAAGTAATTTGTTTTACACATTTATGCCACTTAAGATTACAGAAATGTTACGGCCCAATTTTTTAATTGGGAGTCCTGCAGATGCATGCGTTGTATATACATGTATGTGAATTTATATGTCTGTACATAATCGAATAGATTCACTACTATTCCTCATTGGTATGGCAAACATTTATCCATAACGAAATGGCTTACCAGCTCCAGTTTCACTTTTTCATCCTCCTGAATAATGCCGATAAATTTGGCCACTTCGGGTCGACAGTATTCAACTCTCATTTTCTTCTCAATCTCAATGACCTCATCTGAGATTTTCTTGAAGGCCTGGCTAATTTCATGAACCAGTTGCCTGTACATCTGAAAGTTATACTGTGGTGCTGATGCCAAGTATGCATGGTGGCCTCTGAAAATAACAACAGTACAATAAATAAAAATGTAGCAGTTTTGTTTGCTTTGATGTTGAATAACTAAACCTTGATGTCTTTGTGATCAAGATATGTACCAGTATATGTATATATGTGTATATGTACTTGAAGTAGCCTAATGCTTACAGCTGATGTTTTATATTTATTATTACAGCGTGCTAGAAGCAATTATGTGAACATACTGGTCAAATAATTGGTATGTCTGTACTCTCTCCTCTTGCAATTGATAAAACCTCTTCAGTATGGTTGCTGCCTCAGAAGAAGCCTGTAATACATATATATATAAATCATATATAGTTAAATATAGCAGTTATAAACAAAAGAATAATTAACCTTGTCCTTTTATAGCCACTGAAGGGTTATAATGGTGACCTCAAAGGAAATACAGGATATTTCTGCTGCTGACTAGTCCCATAATATAATATTCCACTGCAGCATATAAAATTATATACAATATGTAAAATTAGAGGAAATAAAACAGTTTATATTTGAATAGATTATTTACCTACAGGTTCACCAACTCCCTTACCAGAATATAATTTTATCTTTCAATATACTTTAGTAAATCATATTCTACCATCTGGTATGAAATGAGTTTCAATTCAAACTTCCAGGAAATTACCATTATGCAACTGTGTAAAGCTAGTGTATAATTGCGATGGGAGGGGTGAAGAAGGGAGATGACATCTGGGTTTGCATACAAAGTAAAATTAGAACAAATTTACTACCTCCAATCTATTGCTATATATTCATTTCAAGTTTCAGCTATAAGACTTAAAAGGAAAACAGGTATCCTGGCATGTAGACACCCATATTCCTTTTTTCCTATGAGAACTGAAGCCACATTTGTGTTGCCTATCACAGCTACAGATACATGATTTGATACATCCTTAATGTTTTAGGAGGATAAATATTTAGGGTAATCACTAATTATCTACCCCAGGATACAAGATTTCTTAGGTTGCATAGACTTGGTTAATTCAGTCTATTATAGATCTAATGCCATAATCACAGGCACAGTAAATCAAAAGGGAGGGCAGGCTGGCCATAATTAACTAAGATATCTTCTTGTAGATTACATCATATAGATTATAGACTATACAGGGCGTATCTAGGGGGGTGGTCTAGGGGGTCTGGTTATCTCCCCCGCCCCCTTTTTGAGGAAGAATGCTCCCCCAACCCAAGTTCGGACCCCTCCCCCTTTTCAAATTCCAGGATCTGACCCTGCTATATGCTAGATATACTATAGTAGGTTGGTTGTTTATTCAGGATGCTTTAACCACTTTTGGTCATATCGGGTCAATGGGAGAAGGAAGGGAGAGTGAAGCCATGTCCCTGGGGGTAACCCCCTACTCTTTACGGAAGAAGACATGGGATCTTTATCCTGCGACTACACAGACATGGCCACAGCAGGGCTTGAACCACTGATCCACTCGCTGTTAGGCTCTCAGGTAGCCAGAGCACTCATTGCCCGCACCCTAGCCCACTGAGCTATTGCGCCGGCCCCTACTATATAGTACTCTGGTATCCCCCCACAACCCCTGGACCTACTTGGCGAGCTGGGAGATCAGGAGTCGCTGATTCACTGTAGCCACCTATCATAATCCCATCTAGCTGAAGAAGCCCAACTGCCCTGTTGTGCCTACCTGGTATCAAGTTTCTGTCTGGCCCACTTAACATAACAAGGCAGCTAGCTGTATCTAGTTACACCATTGAATGCCGCTTCCCGAGCCATGCCATGCCCCTCTATGAGTCAAAATAGGGCACCCTGCCAAACACGACTGACACCTCACTCCACTCCCTCCCTACAAATGCAACACAGCTTCAGTGACCATGCGACATGTCAACTACCTACCATAAACTACCTATTTGAAGCCGCGGCTTATATTAGGAAGTTGGAGGTTCAAATTCCAGGGTTTTAGTCGGAAGTCAGGGTGCGGCTTTAAATAGGGCCTCTTGCCGATTTCAAGTGAGCATGGCAGGACAAGCGCGGGGGGGGGGGGGGGGGGGGTAATACGAAAATTACTGATGTTGCTAAAATAATTTATTCCCCCCACACCTATTGTAGACCAATGATCAGAGGCTAGGTTTCAGGTGGTGTAAATTGATACGGCTGACGCCGGCCTTGCACCAAATGCAATAAGTTAATTGTGCCAGACAGAAACTTGATACTGGACAGGTAAGACAGTGATTCATAAACATGCAGTAGGAGCCAGCAAACTGGTGTGACACTTGATAAGAGCTGCGATCGGAGAGGGAGAGGTGAATGCTGTTAGTGGTCGCGACTGCTTGTATAAACAATTAAGTGGCTTGGTTGGCCGGATGGATTAAGCAGGAATACAGGGCGGGGCGGCGGGGGGTCGGAAGGCTAAAGTCGGGGTGCGGCTTATAATATGTAGTTTTCCGGAAATGGTTCTGGGTGCCGGCCAACCCAGTTTTTAGGCCAAAGTTGGGGTTCGGCTTCTAATATGTATGTGGCTTCAAATAGGCAGTTTACGGTATATAAACAATTGCCTAATTGACTAGCTTGCTCCATCGGTCAACTGTAAACCACAGGGTACTATTAAGCAGGTGCCGTTGAACTGTGCTTTGAGTACCCAACAAAGAAACATAGATCTGTCAGTTCTTATGGTCTTTGATAACAAATAGCGCGAAAGCACAGCGTTAAACACAATTATGAGCAATAGTTGACAATGGTGGGCACATGTCAGAATATCAAGTCTGGCTTCCGCAAGGCAGAACTGGGGAAGTATATGTATAGTGATGCCCGCTGCAACAAACTTCATGGGGTTTGGCTCAGACTTGGAGACTCAGAGGGCAGTAAGTTTGTAAGATATACAAATATAATATAATTTATTACAATAATAAATGCGAATTGCAGTACTTTATGTGTTGTCTGCATTTACAAATCGATCTCTTTCATAACATACTATTATTTCCGCCACACTGTCATGCACACAGTGTTTAGACGTGCGGGCAAATATCACACATAAGGTGTGACTTATACACCACGGACCACGGTGTGACTTATATAGATCTACAGCTCAAGTCTCAATGTAAAATATTTCTCAAAATCTGCCAGTGCGACTTATACCCTGGAAATTACGGTAGTATATGTTAAATAACAAAGAATCAGTGACTTGCAGTTCAACTTCAAGTTGCAGGCCTATCGGTACCGGCCTAGATCTATCTGGTTTTGATGACAATGATGTCAAACTTTAGGCATAGTCCCATATGAGACAGTTGTCAGGTTGTTGCTCCACACGCCACATGTTACATCAACTGCTAAGCCCATAAGGTAAGAGGAGTGCTGCAAAAAAAAGAAATAAATAAACATTTCATTTACACAATACAATACCATTCTCATTTTGCTGTAACCAAGTTGTGTCTTGATTATACTGTTATATGGTCAGTCAGTTCCACCACCAGTGTCCACTGGCACCAGGGATTCCTTCCGCCAAGGAGATACCGGAAGTGTGCATGAATAACGTAATGCTCCCCAAAACCAAGATGGCCGCGCCCGATGTCAATGTAAACATGTCCATCCAGCCGGTTCGACGTGTCCATGTAATCTAGCTCTGGACATTAACACAGCAACGTTACCAGTAACATATATCTTCTTTTGTTTTGTCTTCCCGCTCGTGAAATATGGAATCCTTTAATGACACGGACAGCTATAAGAAGCTTCATGAGAAATTTGTCAGTGACAATGTTGGAAGCAATGTCATTGAAATTGCCTTGGTCTGTGCAACATGTCCTATCGCAGTACTTCTAAGAAATGTATTTGAATCATGCTTGTTTGGAATCAAGCATATCCCATCATGGTAAATATGTATGCTTTGTGTGCAAATAAATATCATATGTAACAAACAGGGCGAATATACAGTTTTATTCCTGCAAGCAAGTCGCTGTGTAGCCTGAAAATCAGATGTTAATGTCATGACAGTCTGAGGGGGCCTCCCTGGTGTAGTGGTTAGCGCACTAGACCGCAGATCAATAGGTCCTGGGTTCGAATCCGGGCTCGGGCACCTAATCTGGGGCATGTTTCATTCCTTCATCCTTCATCGTCTCAGGAGGTTCCTTGGCCCAATTTAGCCTGTATGTGCACAAAAGTGGCCTAAAACACCAACATTCCATTCCATGACAGTCTGAAGTCGATCCTTCAGACTGTCACGACATTAACGTCTGATTTTCAGGCTAGTCGGTGTGTAGTGTCGTGACTGGACCTGCCCAAGTTGACCGCGGTATGTTTCGCCTGCGGGACGTTTTGACCGTAGTCGAGGTGGAGGGGGTAAGGGGATATGCCATACCCCCAGCACCAATGCAGACCCCTCCCCCACCCATACGCCATCCATCATCCACCCTCCTCAATAGTCAAAATGTCTCACGGTCAATCATCCTGTGGTCAATAAGGGCGTAAACCTCGAAGGGTTTCACTTTCTTGCAAAAAGACAGCTTAACTGTCAATAAATCTTAATTTGAAGCTGCTGATCAGGCTGAATTGGTTTCAAATGTCTTTACTGCTCATAACAATGAAAAAATACCTTGTTTAACCAGATGTATCAACCATCAAAAGGTATATCAACGCTGACCCTATTCGGCGACAGTTGGGCTGTCGCCATATTGGATAGACACTTGCCTAATCATATTTTCACGAAAGGACCTCATAATGCAAACATGTATGTAACATTGCATGTCAAACATGGAGGCAGCCCATCGCATTGAGTGCTCTGGCCACCTGAGAGCCTAACGGCATGTGAATCAGTTGGTTTGAGCCCTGCTGTGGCCTTGTCTGTGTGGTTGCAGGATAAAGATCCCATGTCTTTCTTCGTAAAGAGTAGGGGGTTACCCCCGGGAACATGGCTCTACTCTCCCTTCCTTCTCCCATTGATGCGATCTGACCAAATGTGGTTAAAGCATCCTGAATAACTAACCAACCAATCCACTGAGGAATTATTGGCATTTAAGCTGTCTTTCTGTCTCTAAATGTATTGGATATGACCATTTTCATATACCATTGGTATACACTGTAGAAAGCAAGCCTGAAAAAGCATTGGCATGAGTTTGGTATTACTAGGTCATGGCCCAAAGAAATATACATGGTAATTCATTGCAATTGATATATGGAGGGTGAAATTTCAGAGGAGGCAGTTTTAAAATATGAATACAGGATGAAATAAAGTTAAACTGGCCTAGATCTAACTACCGGTATGCAAAAGCATACATACATGCAAAAGCATACATACCTATGATAAATAGCCTACATATGATGTTTACAGCCAAGATCTATACAGAATACTGTTTATATTTAAGTTATTATAGGACCACAAAATTGTATAATTACCTAAAGATTTTGTTGTTAATTTACAGGTTGAAATTCCTGGTGGATTACTGCTTTCTTGTCATCCCTGGTGTGTTGTGTGCGACGGCAGCAGAGTCCCAGCTTCAATTGTTCCTTAGCTCCTTGCTAATATTGGCTGGATTCATCCTTACCTTGAACGTTATCTTCAGAACTGACAAGCCTAAAGTATCATGGACTTGGACAGGCTTGATGCAGGCACCAATGACTGGAAAAAGACCCTTTATCACAGCGTTCAGATCTTATACCAACCTGGCAACAGCTGTGTTTATCCTTGCTGTGGATTTCCCTGTTTTTCCCAGGCGTTTTTGCAAGACAGAATCATTTGGAACAGGATTAATGGACGTTGGAGTTGGTGGCTTTATTGTCGCTAATGCAATTGTCTCGCCTGAAGCCAGGGGCAAAGTTGCTGTAGAAAGGTAAAGAGTATTCTCTTTTTGGACTTAACCATACTAAACATGAATCTAAATATTGCCAAGTATAATAGAATGAAAAAGTACCCAATATTATAGGATGATTATATGTTTGGTAAAACCTATCAAGGCCCTGTTGATGTAATCCACCAGTAGCTTACCTGGTCTTGTGCTCTTTTATTACATTTCAGAAATGATCTATAGTATTTTGCTTGTTCTTTCACAATGTTGTTTGACTGCTTGCTTCCTATAAGGTCATTATATGGCACACTGAGGCAACTTTGGAGAGCCGCTCGTTCTACACTTCCGCTGTGGGTACTTGGATGCATGAGGCTTGTGTCAGTGAAAGCAGCAGACTACCATGAACACACTTCAGAATATGGAGTCCACTGGAATTTCTTCTTCACGCTTGCAGTTGTTAGGGTAAGCCAATATAAAATTTAGTCCTGTAAATATGTAGTCGTTTGCTGTTGATCCTCTTCTTGTTTGATTTATCTCCTCCAACCAGATATAGGCTGTATATTGTGTCACTTTTCCCAACATGCAATCATTCTGGCGATGATCTTTCTTCACTCAGCCGAAATATGTATATTTTCTGTATGATGTGTTTTAGCTTAACTGAGTACCCCGGTAACCACTATTTTATATAGCACAAACCATGAGTAACCCTTTTTTATGTTTTTTTTCAAAACTGATGCTAGCATATGTCATTTTGATATCTAGATGTTAAAATGTGACTCTAGATGATGTCGTAATGTGAATAAAAAGGTGAGGTAATATGTGACTCAAGCTGGCGTAATTATGTGACTCCAGGTGATGTAATTATGTGACTCCAGGTGTTGTCATAATGTGGCTCCATGTGATGTCATAATGTGACAGCAGATGATGTAATACATGTGACTCCAGGTGTTATGATGTTACTCCAGGTGATGTAATAACGTGACTCCAGATTTAAATGTTTGACTCCAGATGTAATGAAGTGACTCCAAATGTAATGATGTGACTCCATATGAAATTACGTGACTCCAGATGTAATGATGTGACTCCAGATGTAATAACGTGACTCCAGATGTAATAACGTGACTCCAGATGTAATGATGTTACTCCAGATGTAATGATGTGACTCCAGATGTAATAACGTGACTCCAGATGTAATAACGTGACTCCAGATGTAATAACGTGACTCAAGATGTAATGATGTGACTCCATATATAGTAATGTGACTCCAGATGTATTGATGTGACTTCTGATGTAATAACGTGACTCCAGCTGTAATAACGTGACTCCAGCTGTAATAACGTGACTCCAGATGTAATAACGTGACTCCAGATGTAATAACGTGACTCCAGATGTAATGATGTGACTCTAGATGTAATAACGTGACTCCAGATGTAATGACGTGACTCCAGATGTAATAACGTGAATCCAGATGTAATGACGTGACTCCAGATGTAATGATGTGACTCCAGGTGTAATGATGTGACTCCAGATGTAATAACGTGACTCCAGATGTAATGATGTGACTCCAGACGTAATGATGTGACTCCAGATGTAATGATGTGACTCCAGGTGATGTCCACGTTGGCGCTGTGTGTGGTGCGCGCCGACCGGAGCTGGCTGGTGGCCGTTGTGCTGGCCGGGGTCTACCAGAACACACTGTCCACCACCGGCCTGAAGGATTACATCCTTAGGGGCAGTGACGGGCGAGGGTCCAGGGAGGGACTCCTCAACGCCAACCGGGAGGGAATCTTCTCCTGCTTCGGCTATCTGGCCATCTACTTCGCCTCAGTTCAAATTGGCCGGTTCTTACGTCAGCCAAGGTAATAGATGTTAGTGAGACCGCCACTTGGAATGTTCGTGTTGTCATACCGTACACGTTGTCTAAATAATTATCTGTCGAAGTAGTTTAAGTCGCATATCGAACTCTTTCCCGCCCAAAATAAAGAGGTCAAAGTACAAATAACAATCAGTCCTTGAATCATCCAGAACTTCTTTTGTCTATATTCCACGCATGCTGGACTGCAAAATGCAGTCTCTTAGCCTTGCCCGTGATATCAATTTACCACAGGTTTTCAACTTAGCGCTAAACGTCACCAGTTTCTGTACTTCGCGATGCTTTGGTATAAGTAGCAGCGCCGTGACAGAGTTCTTCGGTGTCCCGGGATAGACACGTTTGCCACACCACAGCCGAAACAGCAATGATTATTAGGTTTCTGTATTTATGGAATGAAACAATCGAGTTTTCTGAAAATTGTGGTATATATGTCGCCTGGGCTTAGTTTTGGCGGGAAAGAGCTCGACTTTAATATACTCGATCACCTTTTGGGGCTGGACCTCATCTGGATATTTTTACTGATAATGTTAAATGTTTACTTGCGCACAATTTGCTTTTCTGGAGTATTTTTAATGCATAAAATAAAATGGTTTCAACAATAGGTTCAGGAACCTGGCACTTATATGGTTCCCGTCTTTGCAGATCACGTTTTGTGGACTGGTTGAAGGCGTTTGTCGTGCTTGTTGGACTGTCAGCTGGACTCTGGATGTTGTTGGCAGCGTGTGGGGTTTTCGACCAACAAGTTTCGCGGCGAATGGCGAACCTACCGTTTGTAATCTGGATGGTAAGTGACATCCTCCTCACCAGTGATACAATTATTATTGATTATTATAACAAAAGTAATAAATGTTTTTGTCGCCACAGGCTTTTTATACAATTTTCATTGACCTTTCAACATTCGGAGAAGACTCCTCTTATTGAACATTGTGAGAAGAATATTGTTACGAATTGATATCTCTCGGGGGAAAACATGTTTGGCCTTAAAATCTCCCTTATTAACGCGTCTAGAGAGCTGGACTTCAATGTCATGCAAATCTATCATCTTTAGCGCAGATGTATAGATTATAAGATATTTCATGTTAATACCCCCGAAGAGCCTAGATGGGCAAGATTTTGGCCTTTTTATACAGACCCTGAACGTGAGGTCAATGATTTGTGGTGGTGATTCGACATTGGTCACTAAGGTATGAAAGTCGAGTTGTTTAGTAGAGATCTAGTTTCTGGTCTCTGTTGTCTTCAGTTGGCACACCAGACGACCTTTTTGTGCGGGTTTTTCTTGGCTGATCTCCTGATAACGACCTGCAACCACACCATTCTCCTGCCCCCGCGACATGGTGAGTTACCACAAACACGTCTCAGGTAACCCATCTCCCCCTCCTCCTACGCTGCCTCATGGCTTTCTGGCGTTAACATTAATGAAGTTAGATTCAAGTTAAATTATGCTTTTGTCTTTGTATCAGCATCCTTCACCCGTCTCTCCAGCACCAGGATCGGCCTGCTATTGTTAAATTAAACTTCAAGGTTAATTTTAGCTTTGGCATTCTTCGGCTGCTCTGTTGAAGTCGGATGTTGTTAATTAACAAGAATGACCTTCTGTTGTTAACTTAAACGTAATGTTGTCTTACAGTTGAGTTGTATGTAATTGTTTCAGCATCGTCCGCCTGTCTGCTAGAGGCGGTGAACAGGAACGGTCTGCTGTTCTTCATGCTGGCCAACCTGATGACTGGGGTGGTCAACATGAGTCTGGCCACCATCTTGGCGCCACCCCTCACCGCCTACAGCGTGCTGATCGGCTACATGCTCATCCTCTCCCTCATCGCCACCCTCCTCCACCGCCACGGAGTCACCGTCAAATTCTGGTGACAGCGTCGACGTCACTGTTAACTTGTGGCGACACTGATGACGTCACCGTCAAGTTCTAGTGACAGCGTCGACGTCAGTGTTAACTTGTGGCGACACTGATTACGTCACCGTCAAGTTCTGGTGACAGCGTCGACGTTACTGTTAACTTGTGGCGACACTGATGACGTCACCGTCAAGTTCTGGTGACAGCGTCGACGTCACTGTTATATTGTGGCGACACTGATGACGTCACCGTCAAGTTCTGGTGACAGCGTCGACGTCACTGTTAACGTGTGGCGACATTGATGACGTCACCGTCAAGTTCTGGTGACAGCGTCGACGTCACTGTTATATTTTGGCGACACTAATGACGTCACCGTCAAGTTCTGGTGACAGCGTCGACGTTACTGTTAACTTGTGGCGACACTGATGACGTCACCGTCAAGTTCTGGTGACAGCGTCGACGTCACTGTTATATTGTGGCGACACTGATGACGTCACCGTCAAGTTCTGGTGACAGCGTCGACGTCACTGTTAACGTGTGGCGACATTGATGACGTCACCGTCAAGTTCTGGTGACAGCGTCGACGTCACTGTTATATTGTGGCGACACTAATGACGTCACCGTCAAGTTCTGGTGACAGCGTCGACGTCACTGTTAACTTGTGGCGACAATGATGACGTCACCATCAAGTTCTGGTGACAGCGTCGACGTCACTGTTATATTGTGGCGACACTAATGACGTCACCGTCAAGTTCTGGTGACAGCGTCGACGTCACTGTTAACTTGTGGCGACAATGATGACGTCACCATCAAGTTCTGGTGACAGCGTCGACGTCACTGTTAAATTGTGGCGACACTGATGACGTCACCGTCAATTTCTGGTGAACGCTTTCGTTGCGGTCAAGATCTGCTGACAAGATGGACGTAATTTTCAAGGTTTGATGACAACGGCTACGTCATTGTCAAGTTCTAAGGACAAAGTTATGATGTAGACTAAGGATAGTCATTCATTATCCTTGAATATACTGAATGTCACTATCAGTGAGTTGGTTTTTGCTCAGTTACTCTCCAGAGTGCCTCCGGATTACGCTCAAAGGAATGGTATTCCTTATGTTCTCGAATTTTAATTATTATGACGTTACTATTTTTGTTATTTCATAGTTTTCTACTATAGTATTGAATTATCCATTCCAAGTACACGTATGTTATTGCTAGGTTTAGATAGACAAAGCATGTCACGACGGAACGAAGCAAGAGAACAAAATCGTAGCCAAGTTTAAGCCATGGGATGATAAATGCATGATGGTGTGCGTACGGCTATGGTCTCTCAACGGATCATAGATCTTGTAAAGTTATATGTACATAATGGAGAAGTCACGCGCTTCAATGCCTTTCGGTTGTGCTTTGTTCCACCAGAGGAAAGATTTGTCTTTAAAAAAATCTACAATATCTAGTAACTCTTTCTGATATTAGCTTCGTCGTTTCTATTATTTTAGCTGTCCAAGGGACATCCCAGCCTATTTTAAAAGCAAGGAAGGATTCCGAATCAAATAATTTGCATATGGTTGATCATTTGTGCCATTTTTGTCTGTCTTTATAAAATGTGTTTACATATCCAATACAGAGAAATATAAATACATCTTATTTTAGTAAAAGCTTATGTCTAGTATGACACGCTAGAAATCAGGTAATATAGACCAGGATGTCATGTGACTAGTAAATCAGCCTTGACTAGACTAGTTTGTGCATCAATAAAATGCATAAGTCTTATAGATTACCATTAGAACTTTGGACGTTTAGTAAGACGCTGTCTTTAGGATAGCCGCCTATCTACAGCAGTGTAGGTCTATGGTTACCTATATTCTGAATGTCCGGCTTGCTTGTATACCGTGTGTGTATGACCTTTGTCGGGGAATTACGGTAGTAACAGGACTCGTGATTCGCTGTTCCGTTACACGTCTGCTTACTGCCTTCTGATTGGTCCATATGCCGCGTTTTAGAAGTTTGAATCCTGAAATGTGTTCCATGAGTACCGGTGTTAGCGCAAGGCCTTCCAACCGCAGTGCAGTTGTAAATCAATTGCATTGTTTCATTCTGTGATCGTTACTTTTCATTCGCGTTATGTATATTTAGTATTAGTATTTTTATACAGTAGTTAAACCATTGCATCTGCATTTTCCTTGACTTTGGCTTACTTGCTTTCCTCAATTGTGTGACGTCACACCTTTGTTTAAGTATTCATTATAAATGCAGATGAATGCGCCAGATAAATGTTTCATGATATCAAAAATCTTCATTTCAAGCTCGTCTTAAAACACCAATTCATTCCTTCGTTAGAACTTTATGAACGTAAGTGTGCGTTAATACAAAAAAGCCCGACACGGTATTATCTTGTGTGGGGGATAGCTCGTTCTTCCATGTTAGTTTTCTGTGTGGGGGATAGCTCGTTCTTCCATGTTAGTTTTCTGTGTGGGGGATAGCTCGTTCTTCCATGTTAGTTTTCTGTGTGGGGGATAGCTCGTTCTTCCATGTTAGTTTTCTGTGTGGGGGATAGCTCGTTCTTCCATGTTAGTTTTCTGTGTGGGGGATAGCTCGTTCTTCCATGTTAGTTTTCTGTGTGGGGGATAGCTCGTTCTTCCATGTTAGTTTTCTGTGTGGGGGATAGCTCGTTCTTCCATGTTAGTTTGATTCATTCTTTTCGTATAGCTCACGTATCACTCGCGCAGTGCATTTGCTACCGTGGTTGATTTTTCATGGGCCCGAACAGGGAAGGTGGACCACGTGAACATGGACCAGATTTAAAACTAATGCATCGTTGCCACGATTCGTGAAATAAAGCACTAACGTTACACTACTTCGCTTCGCTCTATTTAATGGAATTGACTTCATTTTTTCAGTTTTCAGTACCATTGGGTGGTCGATGGTACAGTTTCAATATCGCTGGGCGGGCGATGGTACAGTTTCAATATCACTGAGCGGGCGATGGTACAGTTTTAATATCGCTGGGCGGGCGATGGTACAGTTTCAATGATCTATATAATATAATCGCTGGGCGGGCTATGGTACAGTTTCAATATCGCTGGGCGGGCGATGGTACAGTTTCAATATCGCTGGGCGGGCGATGGTACAGCTTCAATATCGCTGGGCGAGCGATAGTACAGTTTCAATGATCTACATAACATAATCGCTGGGCGCGCGATGGTACAGTTTCAATATGGCTGGGCGGGCGATGGTACAGTTTCAATATCGCTGGTCGGACGATGGTACAGTTCAATATCGCTAGGTGGGGGATGGTACAGTTTCAATATCGCTGGGCGGGCGATGGTACAGTTTCAATATCGCTGGGCGGACGATGGTACAGTTCAATATTGTTAGGTGGGCGATGGTACAGTTTCAATATCGCTGGGCGGGCGATGGTACAGTTTCAATATCGCTGGGCGAGCGATGGTACAGTTTCAATGATCTACATACCATAATCGCTGGGCGGGCGATGGTACAGTTTCAATATCGCTGGGCGGACGATGGTACAGTTCAATATCGCTGGGTGGGTGATGGTACAGTTTCAATATCGCTGGGCGGGCGATGGTACAGTTTCAATATCGCTGGGCGAGCGATGGTACAGTTTCAATATCGCTGGGCTGACGATGGTACAGTTCAATATCGCTGGGTGGGCGATGGTACAGTTTCAATATCGCTGGGCGGGCGATGGTACAGTTTCAATATCGCTGGGCGAGCGATGGTACAGTTTCAATGATCTACATAACATAACCGCTGGGCGGGTGATGGTACAGTTTCAATATTGCTGGGCGGACGATGGTACAGTTTCAATATCGCTGGGCGAGCGATGGTACAGTTTCAATGATCTATATAACATAATCGCTGGGCGGCGATGGTACAGTTTCAATATTGCTGGGCGGGCGATGGTACAGTTTCGATATCGCTGGGCGGACGATGGTACAGTTTCAATATCGCTGGGCGAGCGATGGTACAGTTTCAATGATCTACATAACATTATCGCTGGGCGGGTGATGGTACAGTTTCAATATTGCTGGGCGGACGATGGTACAGTTTCAATATCGCTGGGCGAGCGATGGTACAGTTTCAATGATCTATATAACATAATCGCTGGGCGGCGATGGTACAGTTTCAATATGGCTGGGCGGGCGATGGTACAGTTTCAATATCGCTGGGCAAGCGATGGTACAGTTTTAATATCGCTGGGCGGGCGATGGTACAGTTCCAATCGCTGAGCGGGCGATGGTACAGTCTTAATATCGCTGGGAGGACGATGGTAAGTTTCAATGATCTATATAATATAATCGCTGGGCGGGCTATAGTACAGTTTCAATATCGCTGGGCGGGCGATGGTACAGTTTCAATGATCTATATAATATAATCGCTGGGCGGGCTATGGTACAGTTTCAATATCGCTGGGCGAGCGATGGTACAGTTTCAATATCGCTGGGCGGGCTATGGTACAGTTTCAATATCGCTGGGCGAGCGATGGTACAGTTTCAATATCGCTAGGCGGACGATGGTACAGTTTCAATATCGCTGGGCGGACGATGGTACAGTTCAATATCGCTGGGTGGGCGATGGTACAGTTTCAATATCGCTGGGCGGGCGATGGTACAGTTTCAATATTGCTGGGCGAGCGATGGTACAGTTTCAATGATCTATATAACATAATCGCTGGGCGGGCGATGGTGCAGTTTCACAATCGCTGGGCGAGCGATGGTACAGTTTCAATGATCTATATAACATAATCGCTGGACGGGCGATGGTGCAGTTTCAATATCACTGGGCGGGCGATGGTACAGTTTCAATATCGCTGGGCGAGGGATGGTACAGTTTCAATGATCTATATAACATAATCGCTGGGCGGGCGATGGTACAGTTTCAATATCGCTAGGCGGACGATGGTACAGTTTCAATGATCTATATAACATAATCGCTGGACGGGCGATGGTACAGTTTCAATGATCTATATAATATAATCGCTGGGCGGGCTTTGGTACAGTTTCAATATCGCTGGGTGGGCGATGGTACAGTTTCAATATCGCTGAGCGGGCGATGGTACAGTTTCAATATCGCTGGGCGAGCGATGGTACAGTTTCAATGATCTATATAACATAATCGCTGGGCGGGCGATGGTACAGTTTCAATATCGCTAGGCGGACGATGGTACAGTTTCAATATCGCTGGTCGGACGATGGTACAGTTCAATATCGCTGGGTGGGCGATGGTACAGTTTCAATATCGCTGGGCGAGCGATGGTACAGTTTCAATGATCTATATAACATAATCGCTGGGCGGGCGATGGTGCAGTTTCAATATCGCTGGGCGGGCGATGGTACAGTTTCAATATCGCTGGGCGAGCGATGGTACAGTTTCAATGATCTACATAACATAATCGCTGGGCGAGCGATGGTACAGTTTCAATGATCTACATAACATAACCGCTGGGCGGGTGATGGTACAGTTTCAATATTGCTGGGCGGACGATGGTACAGTTTCAATATCGCTGGGCGAGCGATGGTACAGTTTCAATGATCTATATAACATAATCGCTGGGCGGCGATGGTACAGTTTCAATATTGCTGGGCGGGCGATGGTACAGTTTCGATATCGCTGGGCGGACGATGGTACAGTTTCAATATCGCTGGGCGAGCGATGGTATAGTTTCAATATCGCTGGGCGGGCGATGGTACAGTTTCAATATCGCTGGGCGGACGATGGTACAGTTTCAATATCGCTGGGCGAGCGATGGTATAGTTTCAATATCGCTGGGCGGGCGATGGTACAGTTTCAATATCGCTGGGCGGACGATGGTACAGTTTCAATATCACTGGGCGAGCGATGGTACAGTTTCAATGATCTACATAACATAATCGCTGGGCGGCGATGGTACAGTTTCAATATCGCTGGGCGGGCGATGGTACAGGTTCAATATCGCTGGGCAAGCGATGGCACATTTTCAATGTTCTATATAACATAATCGCTGTTCGGCCGATGGTACAGTTTCAATATCGCTAGGCGGACGATGGTACAGTTTCAATATCGCTGAGCGGGCGATGGTACAGTTTTAATATCGCTGGGCGGGCGATGGTACAGTTCCAATCGCTGAGCGGGCGATGGTACAGTCTTAATATCGCTGGGAGGACGATGGTAAGTTTCAATGATCTATATAATATAATCGCTGGGCGGGCTATAGTACAGTTTCAATATCGCTGGGCGGGCGATGGTACAGTTTCAATGATCTATATAATATAATCGCTGGGCGGGCTATGGTACAGTTTCAATATCGCTGGGTGGGCGATGGTACAGTTTCAATATCGCTGGGCGGGCGATGGTACAGTTTCAATATCGCTGGGCGAGCGATGGTACAGTTTCAATATCGCTAGGCGGACGATGGTACAGTTTCAATATCGCTGGGCGGACGATGGTACAGTTCAATATCGCTGGGTGGGCGATGGTACAGTTTCAATATCGCTGGGCGGGCGATGGTACAGTTTCAATATTGCTGGGCGAGCGATGGTACAGTTTCAATGATCTATATAACATAATCGCTGGGCGGGCGATGGTGCAGTTTCACAATCGCTGGGCGAGCGATGGTACAGTTTCAATGATCTATATAACATAATCGCTGGGCGGGCGATGGTGCAGTTTCAATATCACTGGGCGGGCGATGGTACAGTTTCAATATCGCTGGGCGGACGATGGTACAGTTCAATATCGCTGGGTGGGCGATGGTAGAGTTTCAATATCGCTGGGCGGGCGATGGTACAGTTTCAATATTGCTGGGCGAGCGATGGTACAGTTTCAATGATCTATATAACATAATCGCTGGGCGGGCGATGGTGCAGTTTCACAATCGCTGGGCGAGCGATGGTACAGTTTCAATGATCTATATAACATAATCGCTGGGCGGGCGATGGTGCAGTTTCAATATCACTGGGCGGGCGATGGTACAGTTTCAATATCGCTGGGCGAGGGATGGTACAGTTTCAATGATCTATATAACATAATCGCTGGGCGGGCGATGGTACAGTTTCAATATCGCTGGGTGGGCGATGGTACAGTTTCAATATCGCTGGGCGGGCGATGGTACAGTTTCAATATCGCTGGGCGAGCGATGGTACAGTTTCAATATCGCTAGGCGGACGATGGTACAGTTTCAATATCGCTGGGCGGACGATGGTACAGTTCAATATCGCTGGGTGGGCGATGGTACAGTTTCAATATCGCTGGGCGGGCGATGGTACAGTTTCAATATTGCTGGGCGAGCGATGGTACAGTTTCAATGATCTATATAACATAATCGCTGGGCGGGCGATGGTGCAGTTTCACAATCGCTGGGCGAGCGATGGTACAGTTTCAATGATCTATATAACATAATCGCTGGGCGGGCGATGGTGCAGTTTCAATATCACTGGGCGGGCGATTGTACAGTTTCAATATCGCTGGGCGAGCGATGGTACAGTTTCAATGATCTATATAACATAATCGCTGGGCGGGCGATGGTACAGTTTCAATATCGCTGGGCGGACGATGGTACAGTTTCAATGATCTATATAACATAATCGCTGGACGGGCGATGGTACAGTTTCAATGATCTATATAATATAATCGCTGGGCGGGCTATGGTACAGTTTCAATATCGCTGGGTGGGCGATGGTACAGTTTCAATATCGCTGAGCGGGCGATGGTACAGTTTCAATATCGCTGGGCGAGCGATGGTACAGTTTCAATGATCTATATAACATAATCGCTGGGCGGGCGATGGTACAGTTTCAATATCGCTAGGCGGACGATGGTACAGTTTCAATATCGCTGGTCGGACGATGGTACAGTTCAATATCGCTGGGTGGGCGATGGTACAGTTTCAATATCGCTGGGCGAGCGATGGTACAGTTTCAATGATCTATATAACATAATCGCTGGGCGGGCGATGGTGCAGTTTCAATATCGCTGGGCGGGCGATGGTACAGTTTCAATATCGCTGGGCGAGCGATGGTACAGTTTCAATGATCTACATAACATAATCGCTGGGCGCGCGATGGTACAGTTTCAATATGGCTGGGCGGGCGATGGTACAGTTTCAATATCGCTGGGCGGACGATGGTACAGTTCAATATTGTTAGGTGGGCGATGGTACAGTTTCAATATCACTAGGCGGGCGATGGTACAGTTTCAATATCGCTGGGCGAGCGATGGTACAGTTTCAATGATCTACATACCATAATCGCTGGGCGGGCGATGGTACAGTTTCAATATCGCTGGGCGGACGATGGTACAGTTCAATATCGCTGGGTGGGCGATGGTACAGTTTCAATATCGCTGGGCGGGCGATGGTACAGTTTCAATATCGCTGGGCGAGCGATGGTACAGTTTCAATATCGCTGGGCTGACGATGGTACTGTTCAATATCGCTGGGTGGGCGATGGTACAGTTTCAATATCGCTGGGCGGGCGATGGTACAGTTTCAATATCGCTGGGCGAGCGATGGTACAGTTTCAATGATCTACATAACATAATCGCTGGGCGGGTGATGGTACAGTTTCAATATTGCTGGGCGGACGATGGTACAGTTTCAATATCGCTGGGCGAGCGATGGTACAGTTTCAATGATCTATATAACATAATCGCTGGGCGGCGATGGTACAGTTTCAATATTGCTGGGCGGGCGATGGTACAGTTTCGATATCGCTGGGCGGACGATGGTACAGTTTCAATATCGCTGGGCGAGCGATGGTACAGTTTCAATGATCTACATAACATAATCGCTGGGCGGGTGATGGTACAGTTTCAATATTGCATGGCGGACGATGGTACAGTTTCAATATCGCTGGGCGAGCGATGGTACAGTTTCAATGATCTATATAACATAATCGCTGGGCGGCGATGGTACAGTTTCAATATGGCTGGGCGGGCGATGGTACAGTTTCAATATCGCTGGGCGGGCGATGGTACAGTTTCAATATCGCTGGGCGAGCGATGGTACAGTTTCAATGATCTACATAACATAATCGCTGGGCGGCGATGGTACAGTTTCAATATCGCTGGGCGGGCGATGGTACAGTTTCAATATCGCTGGGCAAGCGATGGCACATTTTCAATGTTCTATATAACATAATCGCTGTTCGGCCGATGGTACAATTTCAATATCGCTAGGCGGACGATGGTACAGTTTCAATATCGCTGAGCGGGCGATGGTACAGTTTCGATATCGCTGGGCGGACGATGGTACAGTTTCAATATCGCTGGGCGAGCGATGGTACAGTTTCAATGATCTATATAACATAATCGCTGGGCGGCGATGGTACAGTTTCAATATGGCTGGGCGGGCGACGGTACAGTTTCAATATTGCTGGGCGGGCGATGGTACAGTTTCGATATCGCTGGGCGGACGATGGTACAGTTTCAATATCGCTGGGCGAGCGATGGTACAGTTTCAATGATCTACATAACATAATCGCTGGGCGGGCGATGGTGCAGTTTCAATATCGCTGGGCGGACGATGGTACAGTTTCAATATCGCTGGGCGGACGATGGTACAGTTTCAATATCGCTGGGCGAGCGATGGTACAGTTTCAATGATCTACATAACATAATCGCTGGGCGGCGATGGTACAGTTTCAATATCGCTGGGCGGGCGATGGTACAGTTTCAATATCGCTGGGCAAGCGATGGCACATTTTCAATGTTCTATATAACATAATCGCTGTTCGGCCGATGGTACAGTTTCAATATCGCTAGGCGGACGATGGTACAGTTTCAATATCGCTGAGCGGGCGATGGTACAGTTTCAATATCGCTGGGCGGGCGATGGTACAGTTCCAATCGCTGAGCGGGCGATGGTACAGTCTTAATATCGCTGGGCGGACGATGGTAAGTTTCAATGATCTATATAATATAATCGCTGGGCGGGCTATAGTACAGTTTCAATATCGCTGGGCGGGCGATGGTACAGTTTCAATGATCTATATAATATAATCGCTGGGCGGGCTATGGTACAGTTTCAATATCGCTGGGTGGGCGATGGTACAGTTTCAATATCGCTGGGCGGGCGATGGTACAGTTTCAATATCGTTGGGCGAACGATGGTACAGTTTCAATGATCTATATAGCATAATCGCTGGGCGAGCGATGGTACAGTTTCAATATCGCTAGGCGGACGATGGTACAGTTTCAATATCGCTGGGCGGACGATGGTACAGTTCAATATCGCTGGGTGGGCGATGGTACAGTTTCAATATCGCTGGGCGGGCGATGGTACAGTTTCAAAATCGCTGGGCGAGCGATGGTACAGTTTCAATGATCTATATAACATAATCGCTGGGCGGGCGATGGTGCAGTTTCACAATCGCTGGGCGAGCGATGGTACAGTTTCAATGATCTATATAACATAATCGCTGGGCGGCCGATGGTGCAGTTTCAATATCACTGGGCGGGCGATGGTACAGTTTCAATATCGCTGGGCGAGCGATGGTACAGTTTCAATGATCTATATAACATAATCGCTGGGCGGGCGATGGTACAGTTTCAATATCGCTTGGCGGACGATGGTACAGTTTCAATGATCTATATAACATAATCGCTGGACGGGCGATGGTACAGTTTCAATGATCTATATAATATAATCGCTGGGCGGGCTATGGTACAGTTTCAATATCGCTGGGTGGGCGATGGTACAGTTTCAATATCGCTGAGCGGGCGATGGTACAGTTTCAATATCGCTGGGCGAGCGATGGTACAGTTTCAATGATCTATATAACATAATCGCTGGGCGGGCGATGGTACAGTTTCAATATCGCTAGGCGGACGATGGTACAGTTTCAATATCGCTGGGCGGACGATGGTACAGTTCAATATCGCTGGGTGGGCGATGGTACAGTTTCAATATCGCTGGGCGGGCGATGGTACAGTTTAAATATCGCTGGGCGAGCGATGGTACAGTTTCAATGATCTATATAACATAATCGCTGGGCGGGCGATGGTGCAGTTTCAATATCGCTGGGCGGGCGATGGTACAGTTTCAATATCGCTGGGCGAGCGATGGTACAGTTTCAATGATCTATATAACATAATCGCTGGGCGGGCGTTGGTGCAGTTTCAATATCGCTGGGCGGGCTATGGTACGGTTTCAATATCGCTGGGCGGGCGATGGTACAGTTTCAATGATCTATATAATATAATCGCTGGGCGGGCTATGGTACAGTTTCAATATCGCTGGGCGGGCGATGGTACAGTTTCAATATCGCTGGGCGGACGATGGTACAGTTCAATATCGCTGGGTGGGCGATGGTACAATTTCAATATCGCTGGGCGGGCGATGGTACAGTTTCAAAATCGCTGGGCGAGCGATGGTACAGTTTCAATGATCTATATTACATAATCGCTGGGCGGGCGATGGTACAGTTTCAATATCGCTGGGCGGACGATGGTACAGTTCAATATCGCTGGGTGGGCGATGGTACAGTTTCAACATCGCTGGGCGAGCGATGGTTCAGTTTCAATGATCTATATAACATAATCGCTGGGTGGGCGATGGTACAGTTTCAATATCGCTGGGCGGACGATGGTACAGTTCAATATCGCTGGGTGGGCGATGGTACAGTTTCAATATCGCTGGGCGGGCGATGGTACAGTTTCAATATCGCTGGGCGAGCGATGGTACAGTTTCAATGATCTATATAACATAATCGCTGGGCGGGCAATGGTACAGTTTCAATATCGCTGGGCGGGCGATGGTACAGTTTCAATTTTGCTGGGCGAGCGATGGTACAGTTTCAATGATCTATATAACATAATCGCTGGGCGGGCGATGGTACAGTTTCAATATCGCTGGGCGAGCGATGGTACAGTTTCAATGATCTATATAACATAATCGCTGGGCGGGCGATGGTACAGTTTCAATATCGCTAGGCGGACGATGGCACAGTTTCAATATCGCTGAGCGGGCGATGGTACAGTTTTAATATCGCTGGGCCTACGATGGTACAGTTCCAATATCGCTGAGCGGGCGATGGTACAGTTGTAATGTCGCTGGGCGGACGATGGTACAGTTTCAATGATCTATATAACATAATCGCTGGGCGGGCAATGGTACAGTTTCAATATCGCTGGGAGGGCGATGGTACAGTTTCCATATCGCTGGGCGAGCGATGGTACAGTTTCATGATCTATATAACATAATCGCTGAGCGGGCGATGGTACAGTTTTAATATCGCTGGGCGGGCGATGGTACAGTTATAATGATATATATAATAAAATCGTTGGGCGGGAGATGGTTCAGTTTCAATATAGCTGGGCGGGCGATGGTACAGTTTCAATATCGCTGGGCGGACGATGGTACAGTTCAATATTGTTAGGTGGGCGATGGTACAGTTTCAATATCACTAGGCGGGCGATGGTACAGTTTCAATATCGCTGGGCGAGCGATGGTACAGTTTCAATGATCTACATACCATAATCGCTGGGCGGGCGATGGTACAGTTTCAATATCGCTGGGCGGACGATGGTACAGTTCAATATCGCTGGGTGGGCGATGGTACAGTTTCAATATCGCTGGGCGGGCGATGGTACAGTTTCAATATCGCTGGGCGAGCGATGGTACAGTTTCAATATCGCTGGGCTGACGATGGTACTGTTCAATATCGCTGGGTGGGCGATGGTACAGTTTCAATATCGCTGGGCGGGCGATGGTACAGTTTCAATATCGCTGGGCGAGCGATGGTACAGTTTCAATGATCTACATAACATAATCGCTGGGCGGGTGATGGTACAGTTTCAATATTGCTGGGCGGACGATGGTACAGTTTCAATATCGCTGGGCGAGCGATGGTACAGTTTCAATGATCTATATAACATAATCGCTGGGCGGCGATGGTACAGTTTCAATATTGCTGGGCGGGCGATGGTACAGTTTCGATATCGCTGGGCGGACGATGGTACAGTTTCAATATCGCTGGGCGAGCGATGGTACAGTTTCAATGATCTACATAACATAATCGCTGGGCGGGTGATGGTACAGTTTCAATATTGCATGGCGGACGATGGTACAGTTTCAATATCGCTGGGCGAGCGATGGTACAGTTTCAATGATCTATATAACATAATCGCTGGGCGGCGATGGTACAGTTTCAATATGGCTGGGCGGGCGATGGTACAGTTTCAATATCGCTGGGCGGGCGATGGTACAGTTTCAATATCGCTGGGCGAGCGATGGTACAGTTTCAATGATCTACATAACATAATCGCTGGGCGGCGATGGTACAGTTTCAATATCGCTGGGCGGGCGATGGTACAGTTTCAATATCGCTGGGCAAGCGATGGCACATTTTCAATGTTCTATATAACATAATCGCTGTTCGGCCGATGGTACAATTTCAATATCGCTAGGCGGACGATGGTACAGTTTCAATATCGCTGAGCGGGCGATGGTACAGTTTCGATATCGCTGGGCGGACGATGGTACAGTTTCAATATCGCTGGGCGAGCGATGGTACAGTTTCAATGATCTATATAACATAATCGCTGGGCGGCGATGGTACAGTTTCAATATGGCTGGGCGGGCGACGGTACAGTTTCAATATTGCTGGGCGGGCGATGGTACAGTTTCGATATCGCTGGGCGGACGATGGTACAGTTTCAATATCGCTGGGCGAGCGATGGTACAGTTTCAATGATCTACATAACATAATCGCTGGGCGGGCGATGGTGCAGTTTCAATATCGCTGGGCGGACGATGGTACAGTTTCAATATCGCTGGGCGGACGATGGTACAGTTTCAATATCGCTGGGCGAGCGATGGTACAGTTTCAATGATCTACATAACATAATCGCTGGGCGGCGATGGTACAGTTTCAATATCGCTGGGCGGGCGATGGTACAGTTTCAATATCGCTGGGCAAGCGATGGCACATTTTCAATGTTCTATATAACATAATCGCTGTTCGGCCGATGGTACAGTTTCAATATCGCTAGGCGGACGATGGTACAGTTTCAATATCGCTGAGCGGGCGATGGTACAGTTTCAATATCGCTGGGCGGGCGATGGTACAGTTCCAATCGCTGAGCGGGCGATGGTACAGTCTTAATATCGCTGGGCGGACGATGGTAAGTTTCAATGATCTATATAATATAATCGCTGGGCGGGCTATAGTACAGTTTCAATATCGCTGGGCGGGCGATGGTACAGTTTCAATGATCTATATAATATAATCGCTGGGCGGGCTATGGTACAGTTTCAATATCGCTGGGTGGGCGATGGTACAGTTTCAATATCGCTGGGCGGGCGATGGTACAGTTTCAATATCGTTGGGCGAACGATGGTACAGTTTCAATGATCTATATAGCATAATCGCTGGGCGAGCGATGGTACAGTTTCAATATCGCTAGGCGGACGATGGTACAGTTTCAATATCGCTGGGCGGACGATGGTACAGTTCAATATCGCTGGGTGGGCGATGGTACAGTTTCAATATCGCTGGGCGGGCGATGGTACAGTTTCAAAATCGCTGGGCGAGCGATGGTACAGTTTCAATGATCTATATAACATAATCGCTGGGCGGGCGATGGTGCAGTTTCACAATCGCTGGGCGAGCGATGGTACAGTTTCAATGATCTATATAACATAATCGCTGGGCGGCCGATGGTGCAGTTTCAATATCACTGGGCGGGCGATGGTACAGTTTCAATATCGCTGGGCGAGCGATGGTACAGTTTCAATGATCTATATAACATAATCGCTGGGCGGGCGATGGTACAGTTTCAATATCGCTTGGCGGACGATGGTACAGTTTCAATGATCTATATAACATAATCGCTGGACGGGCGATGGTACAGTTTCAATGATCTATATAATATAATCGCTGGGCGGGCTATGGTACAGTTTCAATATCGCTGGGTGGGCGATGGTACAGTTTCAATATCGCTGAGCGGGCGATGGTACAGTTTCAATATCGCTGGGCGAGCGATGGTACAGTTTCAATGATCTATATAACATAATCGCTGGGCGGGCGATGGTACAGTTTCAATATCGCTAGGCGGACGATGGTACAGTTTCAATATCGCTGGGCGGACGATGGTACAGTTCAATATCGCTGGGTGGGCGATGGTACAGTTTCAATATCGCTGGGCGGGCGATGGTACAGTTTAAATATCGCTGGGCGAGCGATGGTACAGTTTCAATGATCTATATAACATAATCGCTGGGCGGGCGATGGTGCAGTTTCAATATCGCTGGGCGGGCGATGGTACAGTTTCAATATCGCTGGGCGAGCGATGGTACAGTTTCAATGATCTATATAACATAATCGCTGGGCGGGCGTTGGTGCAGTTTCAATATCGCTGGGCGGGCTATGGTACGGTTTCAATATCGCTGGGCGGGCGATGGTACAGTTTCAATGATCTATATAATATAATCGCTGGGCGGGCTATGGTACAGTTTCAATATCGCTGGGCGGGCGATGGTACAGTTTCAATATCGCTGGGCGGACGATGGTACAGTTCAATATCGCTGGGTGGGCGATGGTACAATTTCAATATCGCTGGGCGGGCGATGGTACAGTTTCAAAATCGCTGGGCGAGCGATGGTACAGTTTCAATGATCTATATTACATAATCGCTGGGCGGGCGATGGTACAGTTTCAATATCGCTGGGCGGACGATGGTACAGTTCAATATCGCTGGGTGGGCGATGGTACAGTTTCAACATCGCTGGGCGAGCGATGGTTCAGTTTCAATGATCTATATAACATAATCGCTGGGTGGGCGATGGTACAGTTTCAATATCGCTGGGCGGACGATGGTACAGTTCAATATCGCTGGGTGGGCGATGGTACAGTTTCAATATCGCTGGGCGGGCGATGGTACAGTTTCAATATCGCTGGGCGAGCGATGGTACAGTTTCAATGATCTATATAACATAATCGCTGGGCGGGCAATGGTACAGTTTCAATATCGCTGGGCGGGCGATGGTACAGTTTCAATTTTGCTGGGCGAGCGATGGTACAGTTTCAATGATCTATATAACATAATCGCTGGGCGGGCGATGGTACAGTTTCAATATCGCTGGGCGAGCGATGGTACAGTTTCAATGATCTATATAACATAATCGCTGGGCGGGCGATGGTACAGTTTCAATATCGCTAGGCGGACGATGGCACAGTTTCAATATCGCTGAGCGGGCGATGGTACAGTTTTAATATCGCTGGGCCTACGATGGTACAGTTCCAATATCGCTGAGCGGGCGATGGTACAGTTGTAATGTCGCTGGGCGGACGATGGTACAGTTTCAATGATCTATATAACATAATCGCTGGGCGGGCAATGGTACAGTTTCAATATCGCTGGGAGGGCGATGGTACAGTTTCCATATCGCTGGGCGAGCGATGGTACAGTTTCATGATCTATATAACATAATCGCTGAGCGGGCGATGGTACAGTTTTAATATCGCTGGGCGGGCGATGGTACAGTTATAATGATATATATAATAAAATCGTTGGGCGGGAGATGGTTCAGTTTCAATATAGCTGGGCGGGCGATGGTACAGTTTCAATATTGCTGGGCGGGTGATGGTATGGTTTCAATGTCGATGGGTGGTCGATAGTACAGTTTCAAATCCTTGGGTGGGCGATGGTACATGTGGCGTGTAAGCCCTGAGAACGAAAGAACAGTAAAAAGGCTGATTAACAAATGATAGAACTGGGTGTCTGAACGACACGATCTGTGGGAATAATGCACTGTACATGTTGCTCCAGGTGCAATGAAATAGGCATTCGGACAGATCCGACCTTTGGACAAACCTGGACCGCACGGTCGTCTTGGGGTACACGACGCGCTGCTCCGGCCGCTCGGGGATTGCTTAAAACGCGGTCCCTCACCCATCTCCCATCACCCTTGCTCCTAATGCGCCTGACGCACCATGCATAATTAAACGCCCAGCTACCATGAAAAAACTTAAACCAAAACCTGAAGGCTGAAACAGATGCCGTGGCAGTTTCCAGGAATTATGTCATAGAATAGTTCGCTTTCCAGGAAATGTTGGCATTGCAGCCAGCCTTTTTGAGCATAGACCCCTCTTTTTGGTACAAATTGCCCCCTCCCCCTCCCCACCACCACCACCACCCCCGCTATGTTTGCTGTGGACCCCTCTGCGGTCACTTTTACTGGTAAACATAGCAAAAACTGAAAAGTGAAAACTGTAATATGGCCTTAGTATTTTCTAATTAACACATTTAATATCCGCTAATTTCCCGAATATCGTAATTAGAAAACTTAAGCATACAGGCAATATGTACAGTTGCATATGAAGGAAAGTGGGGTTACTGTGGCAACGTATGCAAACACTTTCCAGCTATAAATTATTATGAACTTAATATTGTGTCGCAAAGTAGTAGATACTAAAATAGCAAGATAGCAGAAGAACAATTTACCAAGAATCTTTACCATATTAAATCTATTAAAAAAAGGCATGTTGCCGATATTGTTTACAAACTGTCCGTCATAATATCTCGTACCCGGAAGAGAAAATCCATTATAAACATGTTAGACATATAACAGAGATACCCCCCCGCCCCTTCCCAATCCCCGAAGACGTATGACCTGTTTTACTACTGCCCCGTCACCCCCCACCCTCCCGTGAACACGGTGTTTTCTGGTTTGCACCAGAGACGGAAAACACGGTGTTTTCTATGGAAGGCCAAACTATGCATAAACGTCTAAGAACGTATACATAAACAAATGCCCTGTAGTTCATCAAACACGCGTTACTTTTTTATCCTACCAGGCATTGGAAGGAGGTGCCGTCCACTTCTCCCTTCGTAATTATTATGAGAATGATATATATCATATTTTCCGGGACTGGTCTTGCCCCGCCCCCACCCCTTCCCCAACCCTGTATCCGCGCCTGGATGAGCTAAGCTTTTCACCACGATTGTACCACACGTTCTCTCCATATGTTGTCCGTGGCAGATCTTTCTAGCCCATACTAGAGGGCCCCATAGGGGCTTTTTCGACACGGCGACACGGCGAGTTTTAAAATCGACAACGCGACATTGGGGTTGTCTTAGAATCGACATGCGACATAAGACTTAGCGACACGCGACATGGAACTTTTCTTAAAATCGACACGCGACATGGACCTTTTCTTAAAATCGACACGCGACATGGACCTTTTTCTTAAAATCGACACGCGACATGGCTACCCCCCCTCAGGGGCCCTTACTAGGGGCACTTGTGTTTTCCCACTATTGGTTCGATAACTATGCAGTCGGATTCGCTGTCTTCTTCTAAAGACTGTTGCACGCCAGTCTGCATGGCGCCGTCTCACGGTGGCCAGCTGTTTTAGACATTTTGTTGCTAAGGAGAGCGCCTCTCTGGCGCAAACAAGATAGGCTTTGCATTCTTCCAGTAGAGGGCGATCGTTCCGCATCACATCCTAAAGTCGAGGTCCAACCAAGACCCCGGACCGCCCCTGACCACCCCGGACGTGATCCGGGGCGGTCCGGGGTCTGGTCCGTAGCGCTGCCGGGATGGTCCGCAGCGGTCCGGGATGGTCCTGGATGGTTCGGGCTCGTCCTTGATGGTCCGGGACGTGACCCCGGACATTTTAAACGGTTTAAAATGTCCGTGGCGGTCCAGGGTAGTCCGGGCTCGTCGCTCGGTCCGGGATGGTCCGTAGCTCTGCCGTGATGGTCCGGGGTGGTCCGTGGATGGTCCGTAGCTCGGCCGTGATGTTCTGTAGCTCAACCGGGACAGTCCGGTGCGGTCCGGGTCGATCCGGGCTGTTTTTGTTCGCCACGGACCACCCCGGACTACCCCGGCTGAGCTACGGACCATCACGGACCATCCCGGAGCATTCCGGACCATCCTGGACCAAAGAAGGTTTGAGCCCGGACGACCACGGATCACCCCGGACCACCCCGGACCGACCCCGGACCATGCCGGACCGACCCCGGACCAACCCCGGACCACCCCGGACCGCCTTGGACGTCCCCGTACCCCCCCCACCCCCCCTCCCGGAACACCCCGGAGGCAACACGGCAAGCTACGGACGACCCCGAACGGGGCCGGAGGAGACACGGACGACCCCGGACCACCAAGGACCACCCAGGACCAGGTCCGGGGCGGGCTGGGATGGTCCGTAGCTCTGCCATAGCGCTGCCTGGATGGTCCGTAGGTCTGCCGTGTTGGGTCCGGGATGATCCGGGTCATTGCCGGGGTGGTCCAGGGTCGTCCGTAGGTCTGCCGTGTTGGGTCCGGGATAATCCGGGGCATTGCCGGGGTGGTCCGGGGTCATCCGTAGGTCTGCCGTGTTGGGTCCGGGATGATCCGGGGCATTGCCGGGGTGGTCCGTGGTCATCCGTAGCTCTGCCGTGTTAGGTCCGGGATGATCCGGGGTATTGCCGGGGTGGTCCGGGGTCATCCGTAGGTCTGCCATGTTGGGTCCGGGATGATCCGGGGCATTGCCGGGATGGTCCGGGATGGTCCGAGGTCATCCGTAGCTCTGCTGTGTTGGGTCCGGGATGATCCGGGGCATTGCCGGGGTGGTCCGGGGTCATCCGTAGGTCTGCCGTGTTGGGTCCGGGATGATCCAGGGCATTGCCGGGGTGGTCCAGGGTCATCCGTAGCTCTGCCGTGTTGGGTCCGGGGTGGTCCAGGGTCGTCCGTAGCACTGCCGTGTTGGGTCCGGGATGATCCGGGTCATTGCCGGGGTGGTCCAGGGTCGTCCGTAGGTCTGCCGTGTTGGGACCGGGATGATCCGGGGCATTGCCGGGGTGGTCTGGGGTCATCCGTAGCTCTGCCGTGTTGGGTCCGGGATGATCCGGGGCATTGCCGGGGTGGTCCGGGGTCATCCGTAGCTCTGCCGTGTTGGGTCCGGGATGATCCGGGGCATTGCCGGGGTGGTCCGGGGTCATCCGTAGCTCTGCCGTGTTGGGTCCGGGATGATCCGGGGCGTTGCCGGGGTGGTCCGGAGTCATCCGTAGCTCTGCCGTGTTGGGTCCGGGATGATCCGGGGCATTGCCGGGGTGGTCCGGGGTCATCCGTAGCTCTGCCGTGTTGGGTCCGGGATGATCCGGGGCATTGCCGGGGTGGTCCGGGGTCATCCGTAGCTCTGCCGTGTTGGGTCCGGGATGATCCGGGGCGTTGCCGGGGTGGTCCGGGGTCATCCGTAGCTCTGCCTTGTTGGGTCCGGGATGATCCGGGGCATTGCCGGGGTGGTCCGGGGTCATCCGTAGCTCTGCCGTGTTGGGTCCGGGAATCATCCGGGGCATTGCCGGGGTGGTCCGGGGTCATCCGTAGCTCTGCCGTGTTGGGTCCGGGATGATCCGGGGCATTGCCGGGGTGGTCCGGGGTCGTCTGTAGGTCTGCCGTGTTGGGTCCGGGATGATCCGGGGTCATCCGTAGCTCTGGCGTGTTGGGTCCGGGATGATCTGGGGCATTGCCGGGATGGTCCGGGGTCGTCCGTAGCTCTGCCTTGTTGGGTCCGGGATGATCCGGGGCATTGCCGGGATGGTCTGGGGTCATCCGTAGGTCTGCCGTGTTGGGTCCGGGATGATCCGGGGCATTGCCGGGGTGGTCCAGGGTCATCCGTAGCTCAGCCGTGTTGGGACCGGGATGATCCGGGGCATTGCCGGGGTGGTCCGGGGTCATCCGTAGCTCTGCCGTGTTGGGTCCGGGATGATCCGGGGCATTGCCGGGGTGGTCCGGGGTCATCCGTAGCTCTGCCGTGTTGGGTCCGGGATGATCCGGGGCGTTGCCGGGGTGGTCCGGGGTCATCCGTAGCTCTGCCTTGTTGGGTCCGGGATGATCCGGGGCATTGCCGGGGTGGTCCGGGGTCATCCGTAGCTCTGCCGTGTTGGGTCCGGGAATCATCCGGGGCATTGCCGGGGTGGTCCGGGGTCATCCGTAGCTCTGCCGTGTTGGGTCCGGGATGATCCGGGGCATTGCCGGGGTGGTCCGGGGTCGTCTGTAGGTCTGCCGTGTTGGGTCCGGGATGATCCGGGGTCATCCGTAGCTCTGGCGTGTTGGGTCCGGGATGATCCGGGGCATTGCCGGGATGGTCCGGGGTCGTCCGTAGCTCTGCCTTGTTGGGTCCGGGATGATCCGGGGCATTGCCGGGATGGTCTGGGGTCATCCGTAGGTCTGCCGTGTTGGGTCCGGGATGATCCGGGGCATTGCCGGGGTGGTCCAGAGTCATCCGTAGCTCAGCCGTGTTGGGACCGGGATGATCCGGGGCATTGCCGGGGTGGTCCGGGGTCATCCGTAGCTCAGCCGTGTTGGGACCGGGATGATCCGGGGCATTGCCGGGGTGGTCGAGGGTCATCCGTAGGTCTGCCGTGTTGGGTCCGGGATGATCCGGGTCATTGCCGGGGTGGTCGAGGGTCATCCGTAGGTCTGCCGTGTTGGGTCCGGGATGATCCGGGTCATTGCCGGGGTGGTCCGGGGTCATCCGTAGGTCTGCCGTGTTGGGTCCGGGATGATCCGGGTCATTGCCGGGGTGGTCCAGGGTCGTCCGTAGCTCTGCCGTGTTGGGTCCGGGATAATCCGGGGCATTGCCGGGGTGGTCCGGGGTCATCCGTAGGTCTGCCGTGTTGGGTCCGGGATGATCCGGGGCATTGCCGGGGTGGTCCAGGGTCATCCGTAGGTCTGCCGTGTTGGGTCCGGGATGATCCGGGGCATTGCCGGGGTGGTCCAGGGTCATCCGTAACTCTGCCGTGTTGGGTCCGGGATGATCCGGGGCATTGCCGGGTGGTCCGGGGTCGTCTGTAGCTCTGCCGTGTTGGGTCCGGGATGATCCGGGGCATTGCCGGGGTGGTCCGGGGTCATCCGTAGGTCTGCCGTGTTGGGTCCGGGATGATCCGGGGCATTGCCGGGGGTCATCCGTAGGTCTGCCGTGTTGGGTCCGGGATGATCCGGGGCATTGCCGGGTGTCATAAACTTGGTTACCAGTTTACTCCATTTGTGATGTCAGTTTCTGAAACTCAGCAGTGACTGTTGAGTTGCTCAAATCGGTCGATGGTGAAATCGTTTTGGGAGTGGCCGTATGCTCAGCGGCCGCTAATGATTAGCTCAGTGCGGTCGATGGTGCGTTTATCATGGGAGTGGCCATCGGTATAAGTACTGCATCCACATCGGAGTGGACAGACTACCTCAGGACAGGCGACGACAGAACATCCGATGTCGTCAAGACGATCCCTACGAGCGCTTCGGAGTTTAGGGCGCTAGGCTGCTACGTCTTTGTAGCTTCTGGACTCTGCCGTTTCCTGTGGGCATTCCAGATCGCATAAACACCGTCTACGTCAGCGGAAGTCCCATGCAGTGTTCCGCAGTCGTCATCTGCTGAAGAACTTACGCCAAGCTCTGTCAGTGCTATCGGCGTCAGCAGGTGCATACTGTGCGGGATGATAGCGCTATCACCAGTTGACTCTATCACCGCGCCGCCTGGAGACGCCCCTTTGTAGTAGGGTGGTATCTCCGTTCGTCGATGATGACAGTGCCGCGACAGTCCACCAACAGCCATCAAGAAGGTCGACAGCAGTTTCCCTGTTTCCGGTCGGCGTCGTCATAATTGGAGTCGGTGATCCACCCGGACACATCACTGCTGCCCAGAAGCAGTCAGGAGATTGACTATGACTTTGCCCCAAACCATGCTAAACCGTGCAAATATAACACCCCATTGTATCTAAGGTATACATTGCCAATATTATGTCATATTAAATATTGTTATTATTAATGAGCATTGAGACCTTTTTTGTTCACGTCGTGACACCGGGGTGGTCCGGGGTCATCCGTAGGTCTGCCGTGTTGTGTCCGGGATGATCCGGGGCTTTGCCGGGGTGGTCCGGGGTCATCCGTAGCGCTGCCGTGTTGGGTCCGGGATGATCCGGGGCATTGCCGGGGTGGTCCAGGGTCATCCGTAGGTCTGCCGTGTTGGGTCCGGGATGATCCGGGGCATTGCCGGGGTGGTCCAGTGTCATCCGTAGGTCTGCCGTGTTGGGTTCGGGATGATCCGGGGCATTTCCGGGGTGGTCCAGGGTCGTCCGTAGCTCTGCCGTGTTTGTCCCGGGTGACGCGGTTTTTCGACCGTCGAGGGGACCGTCGACGATTTTCATCCCGGATGACCCCGAACCACCCCGGACCCGGGGTGATCCGGGATGGTCCGGCGTTGGTGTATGACCCAGGCTTTAGCTTGTAAGATATCTCGGCCCAGTGGATAAAAGACACCAGGTCCCTCGGGCTAAACGATTAAAAACTAGCATTTGTCACCAAATATATGATTATACATATAGATAGACCCTAGCTGTTTGGTGACAAATGTAACTTTTGGTCTAGAAAGTACATTGCGCCGGAGAAAACTGGTCACCATTTTAACAACAATTATGATATACATGGCTTGAGATACCTGGATGGTGTTGGCATGAACCGGTGATAGAAGGTGATAGTGCGAAGCGCCGCATTGCGGCCGAGTTTGACACGGTCCATGACTGTGCGCTGTGCTCCCATGTTCGGATTATATGACCTTGACCTTAATTAAGGTAATTATATTTTACTACCTTGGCATGAGAGCTCAGAGCAGATATCAAGCACCGAAAATATGTCTATGGAAAACAAATTTCGGCAGGAGCCTGTCCTTGTGGTATCTATTAATTCGCTTCGGCGGGATATCACATACCGTTTATACCCTCGTCCGTCGTTCTATATATGGTCTCAGCTGACGAGTGTCAAGTGCAAAGGGCACAGCCGAAAAGTCAAGTATCGGCTACCTAGTCTAATCTGTTATTGAACTACTGGGCCCACTCGCCGGCCCGATAGCTCAGTGGGCTAGAGCGCTCGCGTTGAGTGCTCTGATACATGAGCGCCTAACGGCACATACGTGGATCGATGGTGCGAGCCCCGCCGTGGCCATGTCTGTGTGGTCGCAGGATAAAGATCCCATGTCCTTCTTCGCAAAGAGTAGGGGTTACCTCCGGGGACATGGCTCCACTCTCCCTTCCTTCTCCCATTGACGCGATATGACCAACACTGGTTAAAGCGTCCTGAACACACAACAAACCAACTGGGCCCACTCAGTACATGGGGTTCACCTGATACGCCCACGTCCAATATTGGCTGCGTAGGCTAGTCTGGTACTGAATTACACATTACAGTGTACACACCTGGTGCGTCCAATATATACTGGCTGATGACTCCAATCTGGTATTAAACTGCATGATTTACCGCTAGTGCATCAAATTCCGCAGGTTCGAGCTGGTTAAAGTTGCATATGGAGCTCCTTCCCGCCAAAACTAAGCCCAGGCGAAATTTATATCAAACTTTGCAGAAAACTCGATTGCTTCATTGTATAAATTTAAAAACTTGATAGACATCGCCGTTTCGCCTGTGATGTGGCAAACGTGTCTATCCCGCGACACCACAGAACTCTGTCTCGGCATTGCTACTTATAACAAAGCATCGCGAAGCACACAAACCGATGACGTTCACCCCTAAAATGAAAACTTGTGGTAAATTGATATCACGGTCAAGGCTAAGAGATTCCATCTGGCAGTCTGGCATGCGTGGAATATAGATAAAAGAAATCTTGAATCATTCAAGGACTAATACTTATTTTATTTTGACCTCTTTAGTTTTGGCGGGAAAGATCTCGATATGCAACTTTAAATGTCGGCTGGGTTTTTTCCCCCGGTGTCTTTCATTCCGGCCATGCAATACGTCTGTGGTATTTCTGGTCCCAGGCCGGAATGGACGCCGAAAGTATCCGACCCGGGCGGGTATCGAACCATCAAACTTCGCATCCAGGGCGAACACCTAACGCATTAGACCAAAGAGAACTTCCCGTTCGGCCAGAGGCGCTTGGTGTCGTTCATCCACTGGGCCTGGGCCGAAATATCACACGTCTACTGTGCGTCTAATATCAGTCACAGACTTCCTACTGTCGGGGTACCTTATATGGGCCACAAAACTCCTACTGTGCACATAATATCGACCACAAGACTCCTACTGTGCGTCTAATATCAGTCACGGAAGACTTTGCATCTAATATTGGCCACAGAAGATGCCTAATTAATGTGCGTCTTATTGCGGCCACAAAATACTCCTATTGTGTGTATAGTTTCAGCCACAGAAGACTCCTATTGTGTGTCTAGCTTCGGTCAAAAGAGACTCCTATTGTGTGTATAGTTTCAGCCACAGAAGACTCCTATTGTGTGTCTAGCTTCGGTCAAAAGAGACTCCTATTGTGTGTATAGTTTCAGCCACAGAAGACTCCTATTGTGTGTCTAACTTCGGTCAAAAGAGACTCCTATTGTGTGTATAGTTTCAGCCACAGAAGACTCCTATTGTGTGTCTAGTTTCGGTCAAAAGAGACTCCTATTGTGTGTATAGTTTCAGCCACAGAAGACTCCCATTGTGTGTCTAACTTCGGTCACAGAGGACTCTTACTGTGCATCTAATATCGGCAAAATAAGACTCCTACTGTGCACCTAATATTGGCCTCAAAACGTTTATTCGGTGTGTATCTAATATCGATAACGAAAGACTTCCACTGTTGCGAATATTCATACATCTGCTGCCACTCACGAGAGAGACACACATTTATACACGAGATGCATCAACTTGGCTAAAAAAAACTACATATTAGGAAAATATTGCTGTAGGAATAACTTTAACAGAATAACATAACAAAGTGTCAAGGTACATTATTGTTAAATACTGTTAACGGTACCTTATTGTTAAATACTGGTAACAGTACATTATTGTTAAATACTGTTAGCGGTAGATTAGCTTTTAAATATTGTTCACGGTATGTTACTATATTCAATTTACTGAGGATAGGATGACGTCATAATTGCATCATTTTGCTTGTGGCGTTGATGTGACGTGGCATTTTCTCTGGTGATTCATGCGGTGCGTCTACTTGCGGCCACGACGCGTTCTATCTGGGTATAGTTACTTCTGCAATATTCTATTGAAAGCCCCCCCACCCCTCTATCCCTCACCCCACGCCAACAACAGAAACCGTAACTGAGACCAGAGAAATATATCCGTCAACGATGCCGGAATAGAAAGAATGGAGAGTCCCGCTGGCGAATTACACGAAAAGGGAAGACTAAAAAAACGCTGACTATTTCATATACGGTTAACACGAATGATCGTCTTCATTACCAGCGTCTCCCCCCCCCACCCCCCGCCAACCGATACCCACCCCCGCGCTGAAACATGCATTGTCGCTCCGGTGAGATCGCTGGCATGTGCAAAATGGCCACGCCAATGTTGAATTAGCAGCCAAACGAACACCATACACCTTCGATGAAGTCAGGCGGCATAGCCGCGTCTAAAAATACCTCGCGTCCAACGTCCACTCACCACTGTCTGGTTGCGGTTAAACGCGTCCGCCGTCCGACAGCTTTCGGTCTTGCCAGACGCCCCCCCCCCATGTTGCCTGATGGCGGAGCTGTGGGGATGAATGTCCTGCATTTCATGGGTATAGTTTATACGTCATGTTCAGTAATAATTTAGGCGTTCTATTTTTTCTTCTGTAACGTCATGCCACACAGAATTTCATTAGATCGTAAGACCAGTTTTGCGCCGTCGTAAAACTCAATTCTTATTTGGTGCCCGGGCGAGGATCCCATGGTTGTCATGCGGAGTAGCCAGGGGTCTGGAGGGGGGTAAATGGCGACACGCGACAATAGGGCACATTTGAAAAATCGACATTCGACATTGACCCCAACATTTTGACACTGAGGATCTGAAAAGGCGACATCGATGTGCACGGCGCATGCGTGGTGGCAAAAGATGGCGTCTACAACAAAGACACTATTTTCCCCACAGCTAGATGTCATGGAGGACGTATTCTTGCGGAAAAAATTAGTTTTGGGCTCTTTATCTAAGAATTTGAAAGCGATTCAAATAACTTTTTCACCAAAATCGTATCAGAATACGCGCTCGGATCCAGGATATTAAAAAGGTTAATAATAATAATTGAACATGTTACGACAGGGGAGAGGGGTATGCCGATAAAAGAGTGTGGGGCCACACAAAAAAAGCAGAAGGGATCCACATCTAAGATGGCGTATATTTTGCATTGAAAAGACGCAAAAAGGGGCAAATTTTACCTTGCAGGCCAACATTTTATGGCCTAATTATTGCAAGAGTGTTTTTATTGTCAGGGCCCGTCGGGGCCCTGGTTAGGCTCTCTATACAACCGTGCAATAAGAGTGGACTACACACAATCTCGGTACGGTATACAGATACATAGCTTTCAACTTACAAACACCTGTCACGAAAACCTCTACAAGTAAGGTTTCATGTTCAGCTGTAGTCAATACCAAAGCCGCGGTCCGATGAAAAAATATACCAGGCCATAAGTGAAGACTGTAACGATATGTCGGCCCTAGTACAGCGACAGGTCCAACTAGGGGATGGACCGAGTGAGGCCCTTCCTCGTTGTCTAAGGCGAAGAAACGAGGCGAAGTTGGTGGATGGTGTGCGGGGGGGCAAGAGGGGTATCTGTTTGCCCCTACCCCCAAAACTGTGCACCCCCACCCCCTACCCCCTCCCCCCCCCCCCCGTCGTAATTATTGGAGACGGGTTGGTCATGCCGTTCAATTGTACGCCTCCCTCGTCACCACCCCCACCCCCCCCACTCCGCTCAACAAACCTGAGCCATGATTTCCCATGCCCTTACAGCCTTGCGTCTTTTCACGGGATAAACGCAATGTGCATGTCCTCCCGTTTATAGTTGGCTATCAGTGGACATCCTGTGAATCCGTCGGTCTATCGTGCATCCCACTAGCGCGGATCAGGCTGTGCCATCGGGAGCGCCATACGACCCACATGTGCCATCGAGAGCGCCTTACGACCCACATTTGCCATCGGGAAGGCCTTACGACCCACATGTGCCATCGGGAGCGCCTTACGACCCACATTTGCCATCGGGAGCGCCTTACGACCCACATTTGCCATCGGGAGCGCCTTACGACCCAAATTTGGGGCAGATCAAGCGGTGCCATCTGGAGCGCCTCACGACTCACATTTGGGGCGGATAAGGCTGTGCCATCGCGAGCGCCTCACGACTCACATTTGGGACTGCCAGGCTGTGCCATCGGGAGCGCTTTACGACCCACATTTGGGACAGATCAGGCTGTGCCATCGATAGCGCCTTACGACTCACATTTGGGGCAGATCAGGCTGTGCCATCGGGAGCGCCTTACGACCCACATTTGGGACAGATCAGGCTGTGCCATCGATAGCGCCTTACGACTCACATTTGGGGCAGATCAGGCTGTGCCATCGGGAGCACCTTGCGACCCATATTTGGAGCGGATCTGGCTGTGCCATCGGGAGCGCCTCACGACCAAATTTTCGGACAGAGCAAGCTGTGCCATCGGGAGCGCCTTACGACCCACATTTGGGACAGATCAGGCTGTGCCATCGATAGCGCCTTACGACTCACATTTGGGGCAGATCAGGCTGTGCCATCGGGAGCACCTTGCGACCCATATTTGGAGCGGATCTGGCTGTGCCATCGGGAGCGCCTCACGACCAAATTTTCGGACAGAGCAAGCTGTGCCATCGGGAGCGCCTTATGACCCACATTTGGGACAGATCAGGCTGTGCCATCGATAGCGCCTTACGACTCACATTTGGGGCAGATCAGGCTGTGCCATCGGGAGCACCTTGCGACCCATATTTGGAGCGGAAATGGCTGTGCCATCGGGAGCGCCTCACGACCAAATTTTCGGACAGAGCAAGCTGTGCCATCGGGAGCGCTGTGCGACCCACATTTGGGACAGATCAGGCTGTGCCATCGATAGCGCCTTACGACTCACATTTGGGGCAGATCAGGCTGTGCCATCGGGAGCACCTTGCGACCCATATTTGGAGCGGATCTGGCTGTGCCATCGGGAGCGCCTCACGACCAAATTTTCGGACAGAGCAAGCTGTGCCATCGGGAGCGCCTTACCACCCACATTTGGGACAGATCAGGCTGTGCCATCGGGAGCACCTTGCGACCCATATTTGGAGCGGATCTGGCTGTGCCATCGGGAGCGCCTCACGACCAAACTTTTGGACAGAGCAAGCTGTGCCATCGGGAGCGCCTTACGACTCACATTTGGGGCAGATCAGGCTGTGCCATCGGGAGCACCTTGCGACCCATATTTGGAGCGGATCTGGCTGTGCCATCGGGAGCGCCTCACGACCAAACTTTCGGACAGAGCAAGCTGTGCCATCGGGAGCGCCTTACGACTCACATTTGGGGCAGATCAGGCTGTGCCATCGGGAGCACCTTGCGACCCATATTTGGAGCGGATCTGGCTGTGCCATCGGGAGCGCCTTACGACCCTCATGTGGGGCAGATCAGGCTTTGCCATCGGGAGCGCCTTACGACCCTTATTTGGGGCAGATCAGGCTGTGCTATCGGGAGCGCCTTACGACCCTCATTTGGGGCAGATCAGGCTGTGCCATCGGGAGCGCCTTACGACCCTCATTTGGGGCAGATCAGGCTGTGCCATCGGGAGCGCCTCACGACCAACTTTTGAGGCAGAGCAAACTGTGCCATCGGGAGCGCCTCACGACCAACCTTCGGGGCAGAGCAAGTTGTGCCATCGGGAGCGCTTTACGACCCATATTTGGGGCAGAGCAAGCTGTGCCATCGGGGGCGCCTTACGACCCATATTTGGGGCAGATCAGTCTGCGTCATCGGGAGCGCCTTACGACCTACATTTGGGGCAGATCAGCCTGTGCCATCGGGAGCTACTTACAACCCACATTTGGAACAGATGAGGCTGTGCCATCTGGAGCGCTTTACGACCCCCATTTGGGGCAAATCAAACTGTGCCATCGGGAGCGCCTTAAACCCACATTTAGGGCAGATCAGGCTGTGCCATCGAGAGCGCCTTACGACCCACATTCCGGACATACGAGGCTGTGCCATCGGGAGCGCCTTACGACCCACATTTGGGACAGAGCAAGCAGTGCCATCGGGAGCGCCTTGCTACCCATACTTGGGACAGATGAGACTGTGCCATCGGGGGCGCCTTACGACCCACATTTTGGGCAGATCAGGCTGTGCCATCGGGAGCACCTTGCGACCCAAATTTTGGGCGGATCAGACTGCGCCATCGGGAGCGCTTTACTACCCATTTTTGGGACAGATTTGACTGTGCCATCGGGATCGCTTTGAGACCCGCATGTGGGGCAGAGCAAGCCGTGCCATCGGGAGCGCTTTACGACCATCATTTCGGGCAGAGCAAGCTGTGCCATCGGGAGCGCCTTACGACCCACATTTGGGGCAGATCAGGCTGTGCCATCTGGAGCGCTTTAGGACCCCCATTTGGGGCAAATCAAACTGTGCCATCGGGAGGGCCTTAAACCCACATTTGGGGCAGATCAGGCTGTGCCATCGAGAGCGCCTTACGACCCTCATTTTGGGCAGATCAGACTGTGCCATCGGGAGCGCCTTACGACCCTCGTTTGGAGCAGATCAGACTGTGCCATCGGGAGCGCCTTACGACCCACATTTGGGGCAGATCAGTCTGTGCCAATCGGGAACGCCTCACGACCAACTTTTGGGGCAGAGCAAGCTGTGCCATCGGGAGCGCCTTACGACCCATATTTGGGCCAGATCAGTCTGCGTCATCCGGAGCGCTTTACCACCCATTTTTGGGACAGATTTGTCTGTGCCAACGGGATCGCTTTGAGACCCGCATGTGGGGCAGAGCAAGCCGTGCCATCGGGAGCGCCTTACGACCATCATTTCGGGCAGAGCAAGCCGTGCCATCGGGAGCGCCTTACGACCATCATTTCGGGCAGAGCAAGCTGTGCCATCGGGAGCGCCTTACGACCATCATTTCGGGCAGATCAGGCTGTGCCATCGGGAGCGCCTTACGGCCCTCATTTCGGGCAGAGCAAGCTGTGCCATCGGGAGCGCCTTACGACCATCATTTCGGGCAGATCAGGCTGTACCATCGGGAGCGCCTTACGATCCATATTTTGGGCAGATCAGGCTGTGCCATCGGGAGCGCCTTACGACCCTCATTTGGGGCAGATCAGTCTGTGCCATCGGGAGCGCCTCACGACCAACTTTTGGGGCAGAGCAAGTTGTGCCATCGGGAGCGCCTCACGACCAACTTTTGGGGCAGAGCAAGCTGTGCCATCGGGAGCTACTTACAACCCACATTTGGGACAGATGAGGCTGTGCCATCTGGAGCGCTTTACGACCCTCATTTGGAGCAGATCAGGCTGTGCCATCGGGAGCGCCTTACGACCATCATTTCGGGCAGAGCAAGCTGTGCCATCGGGAGCGCCTTACGACCATCATTTCGGGCAGATCAGGCTGTGCCATCGGGAGCGCCTTACGATCCATATTTTGGGCAGATCAGGCTGTGCCATCGGGAGCGCCTTACGACCCTCATTTGGGGCAGATCAGTCTGTGCCATCGGGAGCGCCTCACGACCAACTTTTGGGGCAGAGCAAGTTGTGCCATCGGGAGCGCCTCACGACCAACTTTTGGGGCAGAGCAAGCTGTGCCATCGGGAGCTACTTACAACCCACATTTGGGACAGATGGGGCTGTGCCATCTGGAGCGCTTTACGACCCTCATTTGGAGCAGATCAGGCTGTGCCATCGGGAGCGCCTTACGACCTTCATTTCGGGCAGAGCAAGCTGTGCCATCGGGAGCGCCTTACGACCCATATTTGGGGCAGATCAGTCTGCGTCATCGGGAGCGCCTTACGACCCACATTTGGGGCAGATCAGGCTGTGCCATCGGGAGCTACTTACAACCCACATTTGGGACAGATGAGGCTGTGCCATCTGGAGCGCTTTACGACCCTCATTTGGAGCAGATCAGGCTGTGCCATCGGGAGCGCCTTACGACCCTCATTTGGGGCAGATCAGGCTCTGCCATCGGGAGCACCTTGCGACCCAATTTTGGGACAGATTTGTCTGTGCCATCGGGATCGCTTTGAGACCCGCATGTGGGGCAGAGCAAGCCGTGTCATCGGGAGCGCCTTACGACCATCAATTCGGGCAGAGCAAGCTGTGCCATCGGGAGCGCCTTACGACCCACATTTTGGACGGATCAGGCTGTGCCATCGGGAGCGCCTTACGACCCTCATTTGGAGCAGATCAGGCTGTGCCATCGGGAGCGCCTTACGACCCTCATTTTGGAGCAGATCAGGCTGTGCCATCGGGAGCGCCTTACGACCCTCATTTGGGGCAGATCAGGCTCTGCCATCAGGAGCACCTTACGACCCACATTTGGAGCAGATCAGTCTGTGCCATCGGGAGCGCCTTACGACCCTCATTTGGGGCAGATCAAGCTGTGCCATCGGGAGCGCCTTACGACCCTCGTTTGGAGCAGATCAGGCTGTGCCATCGGGAGCGCCTTACGCCCCTCATTTGGGGCAGATCAGGCTCTGCCATCAGGAGCACCTTACGACCCACATTTGGAGCAGATCAGTCTGTGCCATCGGGAGCGCCTTACGACCCTCATTTGGGGCAGATCAAGCTGTGCCATCGGGAGCGCCTTGCGACCCTCATTTGGGGCGGATCAGGCTGTGCCATCGGGAGCGCCTTACGACTCTCGTTTGGAACAGATCAGGCTGTGCCATCGGGAGCGCGTTACGACCCTCATTTGGGGCAGATCAGGCTGTGCCATCGGGAGCGCCTTACGACCCTCATTAGGGGCAGATCAGGGTTAGCCATCTGGAGCGCCTTACGACTCATATTTGGGGCAGATCAGGCTGTGTCATCGGGAGCGCCTTACGACCCATATTTGGGGCAGATCAGTCTGCGCCATCGGGAACGCCTTACGACCCACATTTGGAGCTGATCAAGCTGTGCCATCGGAAGTGTCTTACGACCCACATTTGGGGCAGATCAGGCTGTGCCATCGGGAGCGACTTACAACCCACATTTTTGGACAGATGAGGCTGTGCCATCGGGAGCGACTTACAACCCACATTTGGGACAGATGAGGCTGTGCCATCGGGAGCGCCTTACGACCCACATTTGGGACAGATAAGCCTGTGTCAATCGGGAGCGACTCACGACCAACTTTTGGGGCAGAGCAAGTTGTGCCATCGGGAGCGCCTTACGACCCTCATTTGGGGCAGATCAAGCTGTGCCACCGGGAGCACCTTGCGACCCAAATTTGGGGCGGATCAGACTGCGCCATCGGGAGCGCTTTACTACCCATTTTTGGGACAGATTTGACTGTGCCATCGGGATCGCTTTGAGAGCTGCATGTGGGGCAGAGCAAGCCTGCCATCGGGAGCGCCTTACCACCATCATTTCGGGCAGAGCAAGCTGTGCCATCGGGAGCGCCTTACGACCCACATTTGGGGCAGATCAGGCTGTGCCATCTGGAGCGCTTTACGACCCCCATTTGGGGCAAATCAAACTGTGCCTTCGGGAGCGCCTTAAACCCACATTTGGGGCAGATCAGGCTGTGCCATCGGGAGCGCCTTTAGACCCACATTTGGGGTAGATCACTCTGTGCTATCGGGAGCGCCTTACGACCCAAATTTGGGGCTGATCAGACTGCGCCATCGGGAGCGCTTTACTACCAATTTTTGGGACAGATTTGACTGTGCCATCGGGATCGCTTTGAGACCAGCATGTGGGGCAGAGCAAGCCGTGCCATCGGGAGCGCCTTACGACCATCATTTTGGGCGGAGCAAGCTGTGTCATCGGGAGCGCCTTACGATCCACATTTGGGGCAGATCAGGCTGTGTCATCGGGAGCGCCTTGCGATCCACATTTGGAGCGGATCAGGCTGTGCTATCAGGAGCGCCTCACGACCAACTTTTGGGGCAGAACAAGCTGTGCCATCGGGAGCGCCTTACGACCAACTTTTGGAGCAGAGCAAGCTGTGCCATCGGGAGCGCCTTAGGACCCATATTTGGGCCAGATCAGTCTGCGTCATCGGGAGCGCTTTACCACCCATTTTTGGGACAGATTTGTCTGTGCCATCGGGATCGCTTTGAGACCCGCATGTGGGGCAGAGCAAGCCGTGCCATCGGGAGCGCCTTACGACCATCATTTCGGGCAGAGCACGCTGTGCCATCGGGAGCGCCTTACGACCCTCGTTTCGGGCAGATCAGGCTGTGCCATCGGGAGCGCCTTACGACCATCATTTCGGGCAGAGCAAGCTGTGCCATCGGGAGCGCCTTACGACCCTCGTTTCGGGCAGATCAGGCTGTGCCATCGGGAGCGCCTTACGACCCTTATTTGGGGCAGATCAGGCTGTGCCATCGGGAGCGCCTTACGACCCTCATTTTGGGCAGATCAGGCTGTGCCATCGGGAGCGCCTTACGACCCTCGTTTGGAGCAGATCAGACTGTGCCATCGGGAGCGCCTTACGACCCACATTTGGGGCAGATCAGTCTGTGCCAATCGGGAACGCCTCACGACCAACTTTTGGGGCAGAGCAAGCTGTGCCATCGGGAGCGCCTTACGACCCATATTTGGGCCAGATTTGTCTGTGCCATCGGGATCGCTTTGAGACCCGCATGTGGGGCAGAGCAAGCCGTGCCATCGGGAGCGCCTTACGACCATCATTTCGGGCAGAGCAAGCTGTGCCATCGGGAGCGCCTTACGACCATCATTTCGGGCAGATCAGGCTGTGCCATCGGGAGCGCCTTACGGCCCTCATTTCGGGCAGAGCAAGCTGTGCCATCGGGAGCGCCTTACGACCATCATTTCGGGCAGATCAGGCTGTGCCATCGGGAGCGCCTTACGACCTTCATTTGGGGCAGATCAGGCTGTGCCATCGGGAGCGCCTTACGGCCCTCATTTCGGGCAGAGCAAGCTGTGCCATCGGGAGCGCCTTACGACCATCATTTCGGGCAGATCAGGCTGTGCCATCGGGAGCGCCTTACGACCCTCATTTGGGGCAGATCAGTCTGTGCCATCGGGAGCGCCTCACGACCAACTTTTGGGGCAGAGCAAGTTGTGCCATCGGGAGCGCCTCACGACCAACTTTTGGGGCAGAGCAAGCTGTGCCATCGGGAGCTACTTACAACCCACATTTGGGACAGATGAGGCTGTGCCATCTGGAGCGCTTTACGACCCTCATTTGGAGCAGATCAGGCTGTGCCATCGGGAGCGCCTTACGACCATCATTTCGGGCAGAGCAAGCTGTGCCATCGGGAGCGCCTTACGACCATCATTTCGGGCAGATCAGGCTGTGCCATCGGGAGCGCCTTACGATCCATATTTTGGGCAGATCAGGCTGTGCCATCGGGAGCGCCTTACGACCCTCATTTGGAACAGATCAGGCTGTGCCATCGGGAGCGCCTTACGACCCTCGTTTGGAGCAGATCAGGCTGTGCCATCGGGAGCGCCTTACGACCCTCATTTGGGGCAGATCAGGCTCTGCCATCAGGAGCACCTTACGACCCACATTTGGAGCAGATCAGTCTGTGCCATCGGGAGCGCCTTACGACCCTCATTTGGGGCAGATCAAGCTGTGCCATCGGGAGCGCCTTGCGACCCTCATTTGGGGCGGATCAGGCTGTGCCATCGGGAGCGCCTTACGACTCTCGTTTGGAACAGATCAGGCTGTGCCATCGGGAGCGCGTTACGACCCTCATTTGGGGCAGATCAGGCTGTGCCATCGGGAGCGCCTTACGACCCTCATTAGGGGCAGATCAGGGTTAGCCATCTGGAGCGCCTTACGACTCATATTTGGGGCAGATCAGGCTGTGTCATCGGGAGCGCCTTACGACCCATATTTGGGGCAGATCAGTCTGCGCCATCGGGAACGCCTTACGACCCACATTTGGAGCTGATCAAGCTGTGCCATCGGAAGTGTCTTACGACCCACATTTGGGGCAGATCAGGCTGTGCCATCGGGAGCGACTTACAACCCACATTTTTGGACAGATGAGGCTGTGCCATCGGGAGCGACTTACAACCCACATTTGGGACAGATGAGGCTGTGCCATCGGGAGCGCCTTACGACCCACATTTGGGACAGATAAGCCTGTGTCAATCGGGAGCGACTCACGACCAACTTTTGGGGCAGAGCAAGTTGTGCCATCGGGAGCGCCTTACGACCCTCATTTGGGGCAGATCAAGCTGTGCCACCGGGAGCACCTTGCGACCCAAATTTGGGGCGGATCAGACTGCGCCATCGGGAGCGCTTTACTACCCATTTTTGGGACAGATTTGACTGTGCCATCGGGATCGCTTTGAGAGCTGCATGTGGGGCAGAGCAAGCCTGCCATCGGGAGCGCCTTACCACCATCATTTCGGGCAGAGCAAGCTGTGCCATCGGGAGCGCCTTACGACCCACATTTGGGGCAGATCAGGCTGTGCCATCTGGAGCGCTTTACGACCCCCATTTGGGGCAAATCAAACTGTGCCTTCGGGAGCGCCTTAAACCCACATTTGGGGCAGATCAGGCTGTGCCATCGGGAGCGCCTTTAGACCCACATTTGGGGTAGATCACTCTGTGCTATCGGGATTGCCTTACGACCCAAATTTGGGGCTGATCAGACTGCGCCATCGGGAGCGCTTTACTACCAATTTTTGGGACAGATTTGACTGTGCCATCGGGATCGCTTTGAGACCAGCATGTGGGGCAGAGCAAGCCGTGCCATCGGGAGCGCCTTACGACCATCATTTTGGGCGGAGCAAGCTGTGTCATCGGGAGCGCCTTACGATCCACATTTGGGGCAGATCAGGCTGTGTCATCGGGAGCGCCTTGCGATCCACATTTGGAGCGGATCAGGCTGTGCTATCAGGAGCGCCTCACGACCAACTTTTGGGGCAGAACAAGCTGTGCCATCGGGAGCGCCTTACGACCAACTTTTGGAGCAGAGCAAGCTGTGCCATCGGGAGCGCCTTACGACCCATATTTGGGCCAGATCAGTCTGCGTCATCGGGAGCGCTTTACCACCCATTTTTGGGACAGATTTGTCTGTGCCATCGGGATCGCTTTGAGACCCGCATGTGGGGCAGAGCAAGCCGTGCCATCGGGAGCGCCTTACGACCATCATTTCGGGCAGAGCAAGCTGTGCCATCGGGAGCGCCTTACGACCCTCGTTTCGGGCAGATCAGGCTGTGCCATCGGGAGCGCCTTACGACCATCATTTCGGGCAGATCAGGCTGTGCCATCGGGAGCGCCTTACGACCCTTTTTGGGGCAGATCAGGCTGTGCCATCGGGAGCGCCTTACGACCCTCATTTTGGGCAGATCAGGCTGTGCCATCGGGAGCGCCTTACGACCATCATTTCGGGCAGATCAGTCTCTGCCATCGGGAGCGCCTCACGACCAACTTTTGGGGCAGAGCAAGTTGTGCCATCGGGAGCGCCTCACGACCAACTTTTGGGGCAGAGCAAGCTGTGCCATCGGGAGCTACTTACAACCCACATTTGGGACAGATGAGGCTGTGCCATCTGGAGCGCTTTACGACCCTCATTTGGAGCAGATCAGGCTGTGCCATCGGGAGCGCCTTACGACCCTCATTTGGGGCAGATCAGGCTCTGCCATCGGGAGCACCTTGCGACCCAATTTTGGGACAGATTTGTCTGTGCCATCGGGATCGCTTTGAGACCCGCATGTGGGGCAGAGCAAGCCGTGTCATCGGGAGCGCCTTACGACCATCAATTCGGGCAGAGCAAGCTGTGCCATCGGGAGCGCCTTACGACCCACATTTTGGACGGATCAGGCTGTGCCATCGGGAGCGCCTTACGACCCTCGTTTGGAGCAGATCAGGCTGTGCCATCGGGAGCGCCTTACGACCCTCATTTTGGGCAGATCAGGCTGTGCCATCGGGAGCGCCTTACGACCAACTTTTGGGGCAGATCAGGCTGTGCCATCGGGAGCGCCTTACGACCATCATTTCGGGCAGAGCAAGCTGTGCCATCGGTAGCGCCTTACGACCCATATTTGGGGCAGATCAGTCTGCGCCATCGGGAACGCCTTACGACCCACATTTGGAGCTGATCAAGCTGTGCCATCGGAAGTGTCTTACGACCCACATTTGGGGCAGATCAGGCTGTGCCATCGGGAGCGACTTACAACCCACATTTTTGGACAGATGAGGCTGTGCCATCGGGAGCGCCTTACGACCCACATTTGGGACAGATAAGCCTGTGTCAATCGGGAGCGACTCACGACCAACTTTTTGGGCAGAGCAAGTTGTGCCATCGGGAGCGCCTTACGACCCTCATTTGGGGCAGATCAAGCTGTGCCACCGGGAGCACCTTGCGACCCAAATTTGGGGCGGATCAGACTGCGCCATCGGGAGCGCTTTACTACCCATTTTTGGGACAGATTTGACTGTGCCCTCGGGATCGCTTTGAGAGCTGCATGTGGGGCAGAGCAAGCCTGCCATCGGGAGCGCCTTACCACCATCATTTCGGGCAGAGCAAGCTGTGCCATCGGGAGCGCCTTACGACCCACATTTGGGGCAGATCAGGCTGTGCCATCTGGAGCGCTTTACGACCCCCATTTGGGGCAAATCAAACTGTGCCTTCGGGAGCGCCTTAAACCCACATTTGGGGCAGATCAGGCTGTGCCATCGGGAGCGCCTTTAGACCCACATTTGGGGTAGATCACTCTGTGCCATCGGGAGCGCCTTACGACCCAAATTTGGGGCTGATCAGACTGCGCCATCGGGAGCGCTTTACTACCAATTTTTGGGACAGATTTGACTGTGCCATCGGGATCGCTTTGAGACCAGCATGTGGGGCAGAGCAAGCCGTGCCATCGGGAGCGCCTTACGACCATCATTTTGGGCGGAGCAAGCTGTGTCATCGGGAGCGCCTTACGATCCACATTTGGGGCCGATCAGGCTGTGTCATCGGGAGCGCCTTGCGACCCACATTTGGAGCGGATCAGGCTGTGCTATCAGGAGCGCCTCACGACCAACTTTTGGGGCAGAACAAGCTGTGCCATCTTGAGCGCCTCACGACCAACTTTTGGGGCAAAGCAAGCTGTGCCATCGGGAGCGCCTCACGACCAACCTTTGGGGCAGAGCTAGCTGTGCCATCGGGAGCGCCTTACGACCCACATTTGGGACAGATCAAGCTGTGCCATCGGGAGCGCCTTACGACCCACATTTGGGACGGATCAAGCTGTGCCATCGGGAGCGCCTTACGACCCGCATTTGGGGTAGATCAAGATGTGCCATAGGGAGCCCCTTACGACCTTCATTTGGAGCAGATCAGGCTGTGCCATCGGGAGCGCCTTACGACCCTCATTTGGGGCAGATCAGGCTGTGCCATCGGGAGCGCCATAGGACCCACATTTGGGACAGATCAGGCTGTGCCATCGAGAGCGCCTTACGACCAACATTTCGGACATATGAGGCTGTGCCATCGAGGGCGCCTTACGACCCACATTTGGGGCCGATCAATCTTTGCCATCGGGAGCGCCTTACGGCCCTCATTTGGGGCAGATGAAGCTGTGCCATCGGGAGCGCCTTACGACCCACATTTGGAGCGGATCAGTCTGTGCCATTGGGAGCGCCTCACGACCAACTTTTGGGGCAGAGCAAACTGTGCCATCCGGAGCGCCTTACGACCCACATTTGGGGCATAGCAAGTTGTGCCATCGGGAGCGCATTACGACCCACAATTGGGACAGATCAAGCTGTGCCATCGAGAGCGCCATACTACCCACATTTGGGACAGATAAATCTGTGCCATCGGGAGCGCCTTACGACCAACATTTGGGACAGATCAAGCTGTGCCATCGGGAGCGCCTTGCGACCCACATTTGGGGTAGATCACTATATGGGGCAGAGCAAGCCGTGCCATCGGGAGCGCCTTACGACCATCATTTCGGGCAGAGCAAGCTGTGCCATCGGTAGCGCCTTACGACCCATATTTTGGGCGGATCAGGCTGTGCCATCGGGAGCGCCTTACGACCCACATTTGTGACAGATCAAGCTGTGCCATCGGGAGCGCCTTGCGACCCTCATTTGGGGCAGATCAGGCTGTGCCATCGCGAGCGCCTTACGACTCTCGTTTGGAGCAGATCAGGCTGTGCCATCAGGAGCGCCATACGACCCACATTTGGGCCGGATCAGGCTCTTCCATCGGGATCGCCTTACGATCCTCATTTGGGGCAGATCAGGCTGTGCCATCGGGAGCGCCTTACTATCCACATTTGGGACTGATCAGGCTGTGCCATCAGGAACGCCCTACCACCCATATTTGGGGCAGATCAGGCTGCGTCATCGGGAGCGCCTTACGACCCATATTTGGGGCAGATCAGTCTGCGTCATAGGGAGCGCCTTACGACCCACATTTGGGGCAGATCAAGCTGTGCCATCGGGAGCGCCTTACGACCCATATTTGGGGCAGATCAGGCTGCGTCATCGGGAGCGCCTTACGACCCACATTTGGGGCAGATCAAGCTGTGCCATCGGGAGCGCCTTACGACCCATATTTGGGGCAGATCAGTCTGCGTCATAGGGAGCGCCTTACGACCCACATTTGGGGCAGATCAAGCTGTGCCATCGGGAGCGCCTTACGACCCATTATTGGGGCAGATCAGGCTGCGTCATCGGGAGCGCCTTACGACCCACATTTGGGGCAGATCAAGCTGAGCCATCGGGAGCGCCTTACGACCCACATTTGGGGCAGATCAAGCTGTGCCATCTTGAGCGCCTCACGACCAACTTTTGGGGCAAAGCAAGCTGTGCCATCGGGAGCGCCACACGACCAACCTTTGGGGCAGAGCAAGCTGTGCCATCGGGAGCGCCTTACGACCCACATTTGGGACAGATCAAGCTGTGCCATCGGGAGCGCCTTACGGCCCGCATTTTGGGGTAGATCAAGATGTGCCATAGGGAGCCCCTTACGACCTTCATTTGGAGCAGATCAGGCTGTGCCATCGGGAGCGCCTTACGACCCACATTTGGGACGGATCAAGCTGTGCCATCGGGAGCGCATTACGACCCGCATTTGGGGTAGATCAAGATGTGCCATAGGGAGCCCCTTACGACCTTCATTTGGAGCAGATCAGGCTGTGCCATCGGGAGCGCCTTACGACCCTCATTTGGGGCAGATCAGGCTGTGCCATCGGGAGCGCCATAGGACCCACATTTGGGACAGATCAGGCTGTGCCATCGAGAGCGCCTTACGACCAACATTTCGGACATATGAGGCTGTGCCATCGAGGGCGCCTTACGACCCACATTTGGGGCCGATCAATCTTTGCCATCGGGAGCGCCTTACGGCCCTCATTTGGGGCAGATGAAGCTGTGCCATCGGGAGCGCCTTACGACCCACATTTGGAGCGGATCAGTCTGTGCCATTGGGAGCGCCTCACGACCAACTTTTGGGGCAGAGCAAACTGTGCCATCCGGAGCGCCTTACGACCCACATTTGGGGCATAGCAAGTTGTGCCATCGGGAGCGCATTACGACCCACAATTGGGACAGATCAAGCTGTGCCATCGGGAGCGCCATACTACCCACATTTGGGACAGATAAATCTGAGCCATCGGGAGCGCCTTACGACCAATATTTGGGACAGATCAAGCTGTGCCATCGGGAGCGCCTTACGACCCACATTTGGGACAGATCAAGCTGTGCCATCGGGAGCGCCTTACGACCCACATTTGGGGTAGATCACTATATGGGGCAAAGCAAGCCGTGCCATCGGGAGCGCCTTACGACCATCATTTCGGGCAGAGCAAGCTGTGCCATCGGTAGCGCCTTACGACCCATATTTTGGGCGGATCAGGCTGTGCCATCGGGAGCGCCTTACGACCCACATTTGTGACAGATCAAGCTGTGCCATCGGGAGCGCCTTGCGACCCTCATTTGGGGCAGATCAGGCTGTGCCATCGGGAGCGCTTTACGACTCTCGTTTGGAGCAGATCAGGCTGTGCCATCAGGAGCGCCATACGACCCACATTTGGGCCGGATCAGGCTCTTCCATCGGGATCGCCTTACGATCCTCATTTGGGGCAGATCAGGCTGTGCCATCGGGAGCGCCTTACTATCCACATTTGGGACTGATCAGGCTGTGCCATCAGGAACGCCCTACCACCCATATTTGGGGCAGATCAGGCTGCGTCATCGGGAGCGCCTTACGACCCATATTTGGGGCAGATCAGTCTGCGTCATAGGGAGCGCCTTACGACCCACATTTGGAGCTGATCAAGCTGTGCCATCGGGAGTGCCTTACGACCCACATTTGGGGCAGATCAAGCTGTGCCATCGGGAGCGCCTTACGACCCATATTTGGGGCAGATCAGGCTGCGTCATCGGGAGCGCCTTACGACCCACATTTGGGGCCGATCAGGCTGTGCCATCGGGAGCGCCTTACGACCCACATTTGGGGCAGATCAAGCTGTGCCATCTTGAGCGCCTCACGACCAACTTTTGGGGCAAAGCAAGCTGTGCCATCGGGAGCGCCTCACGACCAACCTTTGGGGCAGAGCAAGCTGTGCCATCGGGAGCGCCTTACGACCCACATTTGGGACAGATCAAGCTGTGCCATCGGGAGCGCCTTACGGCCCGCATTTTGGGGTAGATCAAGATGTGCCATAGGGAGCCCCTTACGACCTTCATTTGGAGCAGATCAGGCTGTGCCATCGGGAGCGCCTTACGACCCACCTTTGGGACGGATCAAGCTGTGCCATCGGGAGCGCATTACGACCCGCATTTGGGGTAGATCAAGATGTGCCATAGGGAGCCCCTTACGACCTTCATTTGGAGCAGATCAGGCTGTGCCATCGGGAGCGCCTTACGACCCTCATTTGGGGCAGATCAGGCTGTGCCATCGGGAGCGCCATAGGACCCACATTTGGGACAGATCAGGCTGTGCCATCGAGAGCGCCTTACGACCAACATTTCGGACATATGAGGCTGTGCCATCGAGGGCGCCTTACGACCCACATTTGGGGCCGATCAATCTTTGCCATCGGGAGCGCCTTACGGCCCTCATTTGGGGCAGATGAAGCTGTGCCATCGGGAGCGCCTTACGACCCACATTTGGAGCGGATCAGTCTGTGCCATTGGGAGCGCCTCACGACCAACTTTTGGGGCAGAGCAAACTGTGCCATCCGGAGCGCCTTACGACCCACATTTGGGGCATAGCAAGTTGTGCCATCGGGAGCGCATTACGACCCACAATTGGGACAGATCAAGCTGTGCCATCGGGAGCGCCATACTACCCACATTTGGGACAGATAAATCTGAGCCATCGGGAGCGCCTTACGACCAACATTTGGGACAGATCAAGCTGTGCCATCGGGAGCGCCTTACGACCCACATTTGGGACAGATCAAGCTGTGCCATCGGGAGCGCCTTACGACCCACATTTGGGGTAGATCACTATATGGGGCAGAGCAAGCCGTGCCATCGGGAGCGCCTTACGACCATCATTTCGGGCAGAGCAAGCTGTGCCATCGGTAGCGCCTTACGACCCATATTTTGGGCGGATCAGGCTGTGCCATCGGGAGCGCCTTACGACCCACGTTTGTGACAGATCAAGCTGTGCCATCGGGAGCGCCTTGCGACCCTCATTTGGGGCAGATCAGGCTGTGCCATCGGGAGCGCCTTACGACTCTCGTTTGGAGCAGATCAGGCTGTGCCATCAGGAGCGCCATACGACCCACATTTGGGCCGGATCAGGCTCTTCCATCGGGATCGCCTTACGATCCTCATTTGGGGCAGATCAGGCTGTGCCATCGGGAGCGCCTTACTATCCACATTTGGGACTGATCAGGCTGTGCCATCAGGAACGCCCTACCACCCATATTTGGGGCAGATCAGGCTGCGTCATCGGGAGCGCCTTACGACCCATATTTGGGGCAGATCAGTCTGCGTCATAGGGAGCGCCTTACGACCCACATTTGGAGCTGATCAAGCTGTGCCATCGGGAGTGCCTTACGACCCACATTTGGGGCAGATCAAGCTGTGCCATCGGGAGCGCCTTACGACCCATATTTCTGGCAGATCAGGCTGCGTCATCGGGAGCGCCTTACGACCCACATTTGGGGCCGATCAGGCTGTGCCATCGGGAGCGCCTTACGACCCACATTTGGGGCAGATCCAGCTGTGCCATCTGGAGTGCCTTACGACCCATATTTGGGGTAGATCAGGCTGTGCCATTTGGAGTGCCTTACGACCCATATTTGGGGCAGATCAGGCTGCGTCATCGGGAGCGTCTTACGACCCATATTTGGGGCAGATCAGGCTGCGTCATCGGGAGCGCCTTACGACCCACATTTGGAGCTGATCAAGCTGTGCCATCGGGAGCGCCTTACGACCCACATTTTGGGCAGATCAGGCTGTGTCATCGGGACCGCCTTACAACCCACATTTGGGACAGATCAAGCTATGCCATGGGGAGCGCATTGCGACCCACTTTTGGGACAGATCAGGCTGTGCCATCGAGAGCGCCTTACGACCCACATTTGGGACAGATCAAGCTGTGCCATCGGGAGCGTCTTACGACCCACATTTGGAGCAGATCAAGATGTGCCATCGTCAGCGCTTTACGACCCACATTTAGGGCAGATCAAGCTGTGCCTTCGGGAGCGCCTTACGACCCACATCTGGGACAGATCAAGCTATGCCATCGGGAGCGCCTTTCGACCCGCATTTGGGGCAGATCAAGATGTGCCATCGGGAGCGCCTTACGCCCCACATGTGGGACAGATCAAGCTGTGCCATTGGTAGCGCCTTACAACCCACATTTGGGACCGGTGAGGCTGTGCCATCGGGAGCGCCTTACGACCCCCATTTGGGGCAGATCAAGCTGCGCCATCGGGAGCGCATTACGACCCAGATTTGAAACAGATCAAGCCGTGCCATCGGGAGCGCCTTACGACCCACATTTGGGACAGATCAAGCTGTGCCATCGAGAGCGCCTTACGACCCGCATTTGGGACAGATCAAGCTGTGCCATCGGGAGCGTCTTACAAGCCACATTTGGGACAGATCAAGCTATGCCATCGGGAGCGCCTTAGACCCACATTTGGGACAGATCAAGCTGTGCCATCAGGAGCGCCTTACGACCCACATTTGGGGTAGATTAAGCTGTGCCATCGGGAGCGCCTTACGACCCACATTTGGGGCAGATCAGGCTGTACCATCAGGAGCGCCTTACGACCCACATTTGGGGCAGATCAGGCTGTGCCATCGGGAGCGCCTTAGGACCCACATTTGGGGTAGATCAACTGTGCATTTGGGAGCGCCTTACGACCCTCATTTGGGGCAGACCAAGCTGTGCCATCGGAAGCGCCTTACGATCCACATTTGAAGCGGATCAAGCTGTTCCATCGGGAGCGCCTTACGACCTATATTTGTGGGACAGGTGAGACTGTGCCATCGGGAGCGCCTTACGGCCGATATTTGGGGCAGATCAAGCTGTGCCATCGGAAGCGCCTTACGAGCCACATTTGGGGCAGATCCAGCTGAGCCATCGGGAGCGCCTTAGGACCCACATTTGGGGTAGATCAACTGTGCATTTGGGAGCGCCTTACGACCCTCATTTGGGGCAGACCAAGCTGTGCCATCGGAAGCGCCTTACGATCCACATTTGAAGCGGATCAAGCTGTTCCATCGGGAGCGCCTTAGGACCTATATTTGTGGGACAGGTGAGACTGTGCCATCGGGAGCGCCTTACGGCCGATATTTGGGGCAGATCAAGCTGTGCCATCGGAAGCGCCTTACGAGCCACATTTGGGGCAGATCCAGCTGAGCCATCGGGAGCGCCTTAGGACCCACATTTGGGGTAGATCAACTGTGCATTTGGGAGCGCCTTACGACCCTCATTTGGGGCAGACCAAGCTGTGCCATCGGAAGCGCCTTACGATCCACATTTGAAGCGGATCAAGCTGTTCCATCACGAGCGCCTTACGACCTATATTTGTGGGACAGGTGAGACTGTGCCATCGGGAGCGCCTTACGGCCGATATTTGGGGCAGATCAGGCTGTACCATCAGGAGCGCCTTACGACCCACATTTGGGGCAGATCAGGCTGTGCCATCGGGAGCGCCTTAGGACCCACATTTGGGGTAGATCAACTGTGCATTTGGGAGCGCCTTACGACCCTCATTTGGGGCAGACCAAGCTGTGCCATCGGAAGCGCCTTACGATCCACATTTGAAGCGGATCAAGCTGTTCCATCGGGAGCGCCTTACGACCTATATTTGTGTTACAGGTGAGACTGTGCCATCGGGAGCGCCTTACGGCCGATATTTGGGGCAGATCAGGCTGTGCCATCGGGAGCGCCTTTCGACTAGCCAGATTGCATATTCTTGGAGGCGCTGTTATGTATTAGCTTGCAGCTTAAATGCTGTGACCGGTCGCATACAGAGATGGCGGTGGCAAGGAGTATCATATAAGAGAAAGCGAGGCCCCGGGGTAAAACTTTCTCTTGTCGCCCCGCGGACCACGTGCGTCTGGCCGCATATTTGGCAATAACAAACGACAGCTTATATGTATGTGGAAAACGCACGTCAATCGTCTGTTAAGATACGAGTGAAGGGTCGCTTAGCGGTAAAACTCACCCCTGTGGGGGCAGGGTGGATGATATGGGGTAGGGGGTGGCTTGCCGCACTACCCATGTCGTGAAAAGGCAGACATTTAACCCGGCTGGCTTAACTGCCCGATCGTCAATAATACACTGGTGTCGTCTAAGTGCGTATCGCGGTCGGCATGTAATATTCAAGACCGATATGTGATCGCGAATCGGGGTCCGAAACTAAAAACGTGTGTAATTAAAGAAGACAAAGGCAAATTGGGCTTGAATAAATAAGAATTGTGTTATGGAGTCGCACGGTCGCGGTGGTAAAAAAGGATCCGCTTTGAACCGCTATCCTGTTATTGTACAAGGCTATATACATAGCCACACGTACGCCATCACACGCCCCCGAGAACCGCTAAATAATGCTGAATGTTTGCTGTGGGACCTCGACTATTCGGCATGTTCTCGTTTTGATTCTGTTTTGTATTTTCTAACGACTGACATGAGAAATTTTATGGATTATTTCGCTGAATAAAAGGACCTGGGTTCCAGCTGGATATATATTGTAGATACCGCGTCGACCCGTAATCCACTTGCGTACACTAAACCCCGAGTACAAACCAGGCGATCGCTGCTATATGTACCGCCGAAGCTGTGTATCTACCACACGCACAGGCTCGCACCTTGCACCCCCCCGCCCTCTCCTGCACACCTCCGCCCCCGGCCACTCCGCCTCCTCCAACCCCTCCTCCACCCACCCCTCCCCATTGGCCCGGCCAGCCAGCGAGCGCTGCTCAAGCCGCTCGCACAGCAGTGAAATCGACAAGCAGCGCAGCGAGTCGCTTCAATGCGCACGCGCAGAGACCGACTTGCCAGCGCTGTACTCATTAGATATTCTGGTTTCCTGTCCGTGTGCACATATAACGTGTGGTTCGGGACTTCTTCCTCGCGAAAATTGCGCTCAATTGTGGCGTTATTTCACCCTGAAAACGGCGACGGACCAACAAACCAATTGCACCAATGTCAAGTTCGAAGTATAAAGAATGGATTCTGGAAACCATAGACCAATTGCGCAAGCGGAAAGCAAGACCTGACGCCGAGCGAATATGCTATATGATAGAGCGAAGGCACGGGCTAAGTTTTCGGGAGATAGAGGCCGACCTGCAAAAGCTGGTTGAGGAAGGTGTCGTTATTAAAGTCGATTACAAAGGCAGTACAAGCTATCGCAATGCGGCAAAATGGAAGAGAAGGGAGAGCAATAGTCACGAATATAATAGGTCGAAAGACAGAAGCCTCAGGATACAAATGGCCGTGCTGTCAGTATGCGACCGGGGTGCGTTGGCCGCCCGCAACTGGGGTTCCGAGGCTGTGCCGAGTGCAGTAGGGGACCCGGTTGCGTCCGGGGCCGGGGCGGGTGGGACGCAGGCTGATCCGGCGGCGGGCGCGGGCGCGAAGAAGGATGAAGGAGGGGCCAGCATGAAAGAAATCGAAAGCTGGCTTCTGGACCGAGATCCGGACAGCAGCTTGACCGAGGAGACGCTGATGACGGCCTTGAATAAAGAAGTCGAAAAGGGTCACTTGGAGAAATCCAGCAATGGCAATTATAGCGTGAAGCGCCAAATAGCAATGCCTAAAAAGGACGGTTCCGGCGGCTCCTTTCTGGCGAAAAGCCCCGTTAGGGTGCCGAAGACGGAGCTTCACGTCGCTCGGGAGGGGTACCAGTCCCCGGGGGTGCCTGTCAACGTGAGCAATGCCCCCATACTGGCGGTGTCACCCCGCCTGGACGGGCTTGGTATCATAGTAACCTGCCCGGCCGCCCAAGGCTCGAGCGGACATAAGCTGACGAGCCCCGGCCTCAAGAAGGCAAGAGGCATCACCAAGCGAAAGGTGCGTATAGCATACGACGCTCTGACAGCCAATCTATAATAGTCCGCCAATATCAGACTACCTTACAGCATAATTACCCACCCTACCCCGCTCGACCAACCTTCTCTTACAGATTCTTATAACCGTATATATATGTTGGTGAGACCAGGACATCCTAGATCCATACAGTCACGCAGTGTGGTCATGTACTTAATTTTTTATGTGGGCTTCGGCCTACGCACACGATGAACCAATAGATGATATGCGCATACTGTCTTAATGTGTTCTGTGATGTGATGTGATGGCGCATGTAACAACAGTTTTTTTCAAGCTGGCCTGATTCTTTAGGGCAATCTGTTTCTCTCTCGTCCGTAGATCATAATGCGAAACGCCGATATCTCACTAAAATATGAATTGCAATGAAAAGCGATGGCATTAAGTATTCACAAGACCCGGTCTTGGGCAGTGCGGCACATTGAGCTATGCCTCGTATATACCGGTATATACCGGTGTATACCAGCCACTAGCTGCCTGTCTCCTTGCCCTCACAGCACCTTAAAGCAGTATGTATCAGTGCAATACTATCCATTGCGTAATTTGCGCTTGGGTGTGTCGACCACCACTATATTAGGCTGACAAGAGCGAACATGTTGCCATAGTCACGAGGGCGTGGGGAAGGGGGGTTGGGGGTGAGATAAGCAAGTGTGACACCTCCGCCGATCCAGGCCAAGCACGTGTCATTGGAGGAGGGGTGGGGGAGGGAGGGGGGGGGGGAGAGGGGTAGAGGTTGAGTCACCAGATGCGAACGGACAAGCGCCGGCACGATACTGTTCTAGTAGATTTCATACATTTTTGTGGAACACATGTATGAGTCAGGATTTCAGAGATGTCCCTTTGTCGGATTCAGAAAATATGGGTCTGGGGTGTGGGGCTTAAATAAATGACGACTGAGCGGGGGGTAGGGATGTTATTGGAATGGTGAGTGGGGGGAGGGGGGGGGGCGAGAGTGGGGCATCCGCCCGCGCTGGCTCCGCAACTGAAATACATACATGTATTAACCTAAAACGATTAACTGTGGGGTGCGGGTATATCTGAGCGTCAATATTTTATAGTCCCAGCTGTAAATACTTGAGTGATTAGTCGTTGCGGGTTCATTTCTTATGGATGCTTAAACATGTCATAGCTTTCCATAATAATTGGGATGGCATATTGAGCGTGTTTGTCTTCTCTATGATAACCACCAACGAAGGCACGTGTCTCCGGTGCTTGACCTTGGCGTATGGCACTCCATCTCGCCCTTTCTCGTCCTCTCTCGCCCTCTTTCTTGCTCTCCCGCTCTCTATCTCAGGCCAGTCTCTGGCCAGTCTCACTGTTGGTTCAGACAAAGGAAGGGCTCGATGGACCGAATTAATGGCCAGGGGCCGTATTCATAATCGCCACTTAGGCTACGCCTAATTTTGGCCCTTTCTTAATTCAGAAAATCCACTTTTTGGGTGAATACTTATGTATTTTGAACCCGATAATCGCTCGACAAATCTTCCACTCAGAGCTAAGTCCAGTGGCGTAGGCTAAGTGACGATTATGAATACGACCCCTGAGCAGTTGGAAAAGGCTTGGTAATGTCGTAGACGTGTTTTTTGTCCATGTTTTAATTGGTGTGCCTATCTATGCGCTCCGATACGCAATATCCGTGACGCGAAGCGCAATGTCCGTGACGCGATACGCAATGTTCGTGACGCGATACGCAATGTCAGTGACGCGATACGCTGCGAGACGCGATTTTGGTGACGCGATACGCAATGTCAGTGACGCGATACGCTGCGAAATGCGATTTTGGTGACGCGATACGCTGCGAAACGCGATTTTGGTGACGCGATACGCAATGTCAGTGACGCGATACGCTGCGAAACGCAACTTTGCTGACGCGATGCTTCCATAAGCAATGTCGGTGACGCGATGCTGCGAATAGCAATTTTGCGTGTCGATATAGCGGTAAGGTGCGATAATCGATGTCAGTATAGCGATACAGTGCGATACTCGATGTCAGTATAGCGATACAGTGCGATACTCGATGTCGATATAGCGATCCTCGAGGTCGGTATAGCGATAATCGATGTCGGTATAGCGATGTCGGTATAGCGATGTCGGTATAGCGATGTCGGTATAGCGATAATCGACGTCGGTATAGCGATAATCGATGTCGGTATAGCGATGTCGGTATAGCGATGTCGGTATAGCGATGTCGGTATAGCGATAATCGATGTCGGTATAGCAATAAGGTGCGATAATCGATGTCGGTATAGCGATAATCGATGTCGGTATAGCGATAATCGATGTCGGTATAGCGATAATCGATGTCGGTATAGCGATAATCGATGTCGGTATAGCGATAATCGATGTCGGTATAGTGATAATCGATGTCGGTATAGCGATGTCGGTATAGCCATAATCGATGTTGGTATAGCGGCAACTGATGTCGGTATAGCGATAATCGATGTCGATATAGCGATCCTCGGTGTCGGTATAGCGATAATCGATGTCGGTATAGCGATAATCGATGTCGGTATAGTGATAATCGATGTTGGTATAGCGGCAACTGATGTCGGTATAGCCATAATCGATGTCGGTATAGCGATAATCGATGTTGGTATAGCGGCAACTGATGTCGGTATAGCGATAATCGATGTCGATATAGCGATCCTCGGTGTCGGTATAGCGATAATCGATGTCGGTATAGCGATAATCGATGTCGGTATAGTGATAATCGATGTCGGTATAGCGATAATCGATGTCGGTATAGTGATAATCGATGTCGGTATAGTGATAATCGATGTCGGTATAGCGATAATCGATGTCGGTATAGCGATAATCGATGTCGGTATAGTGATAATCGATGTCGGTATAGCGATAATCGATGTCGGTATAGCGATAATCGATGTCGGTATAGCGATAATCGATGTCGGTATAGTGATAATCGATGTCGGTATAGCGATAATCGATGTCGGTATAGTGATAATCGATGTCGGTATAGCGATAATCGATGTCGGTATAGCGATAATCGATGTCGGTATAGTGATAATCGATGTCGGTATAGCGATAATCGATGTCGGTATAGTGATAATCGATGTCGGTATAGTGATAATCGATGTCGGTATAGCGATGTCGGTATAGCCATAATCGATGTCGGTATAGCGATAATCGATGTTGGTATAGCGGCAACTGATGTCGGTATAGCGATAATCGATGTCGATATAGCGATCCTCGGTGTCGATATAGCGATCCTCGGTGTCGGTATAGCGATAATCGATGTCGGTATAGCGATAATCGATGTCGGTATAGCGATAATCGATGTCGGTATAGCGATAATCGATGTCGGTATAGCGATAATCGATGTCGGTATAGTGATAATCGATGTCGGTATAGTGATAATCGATGTCGGTATAGCGATAATCGATGTCGGTATAGTGATAATCGATGTCGGTATAGCGATAATCGATGTCGGTATAGTGATAATCGATGTCGGTATAGCGATAATCGATGTCGGTATAGCGATAATCGATGTCGGTATAGCGATAATCGATGTCGGTATAGCGATAATCGATGTCGGTATAGCGATAATCGATGTCGGTATGGCGATAATCGATGTCGGTATAGCGATAATCGATGTCGGTATAGCGATAATCGATGTCGGTATAGCGATAATCGATGTCGGTATAGTGATAATCGATGTCGGTATAGTGATAATCGATGTCGGTATAGCGATAATCGATGTCGGTATAGTGATAATCGATGTCGGTATAGTGATAATCGATGTCGGTATAGCGATAATCGATGTCGGTATAGTGATAATCGATGTCGGTATAGCGATAATCGACGTCGGTATAGCGATAATCGATGTCGGTATAGTGATAATCGATGTCGGTATAGCGATGTCGGTATAGCGATGTCGGTATAGCGAATCGATGTCGGTATAGTGATAATCGATGTCGGTATAGTGATAATCGATGTCGGTATAGTGATAATCGATGTCGGTATAGCGATAATCGATGTCGGTATAGCGATAATCGACGTCGGTATAGCGATAATCGATGTCGGTATAGTGATAATCGATGTCGGTATAGTGATAATCGATGTCGGTATAGCGATGTCGGTATAGCGATGTCGGTATAGTGATAATCGATGTCGGTATAGTGATAATCGATGTCGGTATAGTGATAATCGATGTCGGTATAGTGATAATCGATGTCGGTATAGCGATAATCGATGTCGGTATAGCGATAATCGACGTCGGTATAGCGATAATCGATGTCGGTATAGCGATGTCGGTATAGCGATGTCGGTATAGTGATAATCGATGTCGGTATAGTGATAATCGATGTCGGTATAGTGATAATCGATGTCGGTATAGCGATAATCGATGTCGGTATAGCCATAATGGATGTCGGTATAGTGATAATCGATGTCGGTATAGCGATAATCGATGTCGGTATAGTGATAATCGATGTCGGTATAGCGATAATCGATGTCGGTATAGCGATAATCGATGTCGGTATAGTGATAATCGACGTCGGTATAGCGATAATCGATGTCGGTATAGCGATAATCGATGTCGGTATAGCGATGTCGGTATAGCGATGTCGGTATAGTGATAATCGATGTCGGTATAGTGATAATCGATGTCGGTATAGTGATAATCGATGTCGGTATAGCGATAATCGATGTCGGTATAGTGATAATCGATGTCGGTATAGTGATAATCGATGTCGGTATAGCGATAATCGATGTCGGTATAGCGATAATCGATGTCGGTATAGCGATGTCGGTATAGCGATAAGGTGCGATAATCGATGTCGGTATAGTGATAATCGATGTCGGTATAGCGATAATCGATGTCGGTATAGCGATAATCGATGTCGGTATAGCGATAATCGATGTCGGTATAGCGATAATCGATGTCGGTATAGTGATAATCGATGTCGGTATAGTGATAATCGATGTCGGTATAGCGATAATCGATGTCGGTATAGTGATAATCGATGTCGGTATAGCGATAATCGATGTCGGTATAGTGATAATCGATGTCGGTATAGCGATAATCGATGTCGGTATAGCGATAATCGATGTCGGTATAGCGATAATCGATGTCGGTATAGCGATAATCGATGTCGGTATGGCGATAATCGATGTCGGTATAGCGATAATCGATGTCGGTATAGCGATAATCGATGTCGGTATAGCGATAATCGATGTCGGTATAGTGATAATCGATGTCGGTATAGCGATAATCGATGTCGGTATAGCGATAATCGATGTCGGTATAGTGATAATCGATGTCGGTATAGTGATAATCGATGTCGGTATAGCGATAATCGATGTCGGTATAGTGATAATCGATGTCGGTATAGCGATAATCGACGTCGGTATAGCGATAATCGATGTCGGTATAGTGATAATCGATGTCGGTATAGCGATGTCGGTATAGCGATGTCGGTATAGCGAATCGATGTCGGTATAGTGATAATCGATGTCGGTATAGTGATAATCGATGTCGGTATAGTGATAATCGATGTCGGTATAGCGATAATCGATGTCGGTATAGCGATAATCGACGTCGGTATAGCGATAATCGATGTCGGTATAGTGATAATCGATGTCGGTATAGTGATAATCGATGTCGGTATAGCGATGTCGGTATAGCGATGTCGGTATAGTGATAATCGATGTCGGTATAGTGATAATCGATGTCGGTATAGTGATAATCGATGTCGGTATAGTGATAATCGATGTCGGTATAGCGATAATCGATGTCGGTATAGCGATAATCGACGTCGGTATAGCGATAATCGATGTCGGTATAGCGATGTCGGTATAGCGATGTCGGTATAGTGATAATCGATGTCGGTATAGTGATAATCGATGTCGGTATAGTTATAATCGATGTCGGTATAGCGATAATCGATGTCGGTATAGCCATAATGGATGTCGGTATAGTGATAATCGATGTCGGTATAGCGATAATCGATGTCGGTATAGTGATAATCGATGTCGGTATAGCGATAATCGATGTCGGTATAGCGATAATCGATGTCGGTATAGTGATAATCGACGTCGGTATAGCGATAATCGATGTCGGTATAGCGATAATCGATGTCGGTATAGCGATGTCGGTATAGCGATGTCGGTATAGTGATAATCGATGTCGGTATAGTGATAATCGATGTCGGTATAGCGATAATCGATGTCGGTATAGCGATAATCGATGTCGGTATAGTGATAATCGATGTCGGTATAGCGATAATCGATGTCGGTATAGCGATAATCGATGTCGGTATAGCGATGTCGGTATAGCGATAAGGTGCGGTAATCGATGTCGGTATAGCGATGTCGGTATAGCGATGTCGGTATAGCGATAATCGATGTCGGTATAGTGATAATCGATGTCGGTATAGCGATAATCGATGTCGGTATAGTGATAATCGATGTCGGTATAGTGATAATCGATGTCGGTATAGCGGTAATCGATGTCGGTATAGCGATGTCGGTATAGCGATGTCGGTATAGCGATGTCGGTATAGCGATGTCGGTATAGCCATAATCGATGTCGGTATAGCGATGTCGGTATAGCGATGTCGGCATAGCGATGTCGGTATAGCCATAATCGATGTCGGTATAGCGATGTCGGTATAGCCATAATCGATGTCGGTATAGCGATGTCGGTATAGCGATGTCGGTATAGCGATGTCGGTATAGCCATAATCGATGTCGGTATAGCGATGTCGGTATAGCGATGTCGGTATAGCGATAATCGATGTCGGTATAGCGATGTCGGTATAGCGATAATCGATGTCGGTATAGCGATAATCGATGTCGGTATAGCGACAACCGATGTCGGTATAGCGATAATCGATGTCGGTATAGCGATGTCGGTATAGCGATAAGGTGCGATAATCGATGTCGGTATAGCGATAAGGTGCGATAATCGATGTCGGTATAGCGATAATGTGCGATAGTCGGTATTTGTGTGGCGAGATGCCCTGCTCTATGTCTGTATGGCGAGATGCCCTGCTCTGTGTCTGTGTGGCGAGATGCCCTGCTCTATGTCTGTATGGCGAGATGCCCTGCTCTGTGTCTGTGTGGCGAGATGCCCTGCTCTGTGTCTGTATGGCGAGATGCCCTGCTCTGTGTCTGTGTGGCGAGATGCCCTGCTCTATGTCTGTATGGCGAGATGCCCTGCTCTGTGTCTGTGTGGCGAGATGCCCTGCTCTATGTCTGTATGGCGAGATGCCCTGCTCTGTGTCTGTGTGGCGAGATGCCCTGCTCTATGTCTGTGCGGCGAGATGTCCTGCTCTATGTCTGTGTGGCGAGATGCCCTGCTCTATGTCTGTGTGGCGAGATGCCCTGCTCTATGTCTGTATGGCACGATTGCGATTAGCTGCCAATGCGGCGAGGCGTATGGGTTGTTTCTCAAAACACTCGCGCTAGTTCTACGTGAGCTATTCAACACGGTATGATGCGTGCCAGCATGGAAGAACGACCGAGAGCGAGTAAGCGAGACGTGTCATGAAATATTCTCTTGTATTACTCATATAATTAATTCCGGGTTCTGTTCATTTGACCTTGTTAAAATAAATATTTCAGAGATCTTAATTTGTGTTAACAACAAGACGCTGGCCTTTTTTTACTCGCAAGAAAATAATTCATGTGTACTATAAGCACTTCTGAAGGGCATGAAATACCAAAATAACGTGAAATGAAGTCTATTGTACGGCATAAGATATTTATTTAGCAAGGTAGGACTGAAATAAGTACCACATTATGTTACATGACATATGGAGATGGATATCTCTATGACCTCGACGTACTAGGTTCGTACATACATTGTACAGTTACATTGCTCAGTAAGTCGCACCACTCCGGTCCTTTCAAGCTTCGGGCGCGTCGCCGTGCGCTGTGGTCATATGGTGTGACGTTATGACGTCACGGCCTTCCCCCAGGTGTGTCTGAAGGCCAGTGACATCTGCAGTCGTCTTTCTTGTCCGAAACAGCGCATGACTCGTCGCTTTTGAGCATCAAGTAAGAAACCAGGCGCTTTCGTAAGCTAGATTATATCTATAGGCGTTTTGCGAGCTGAATGACTCGTTTTCTAAGACCCACCCTCTGCACTGTATGCGGGGGATGGGGGGGGGGGACTGTTATACGAATCTGGTGGGGGGCGGGGGGAGGGGTCCGCGGGGGGTCCGCGGGGGCCCGTTGATGCCTGAGGGAGCAGACATTTGTGATGAAAAAAGATACCCCAATATAGCGGTTATTGGAAGACTTGCGACCCGGGTGGGGGGTGGGGGAGGGGCTCTGAAAATGTGCATTCATAGAACGGATTGCCGAAAAAATACCCCTCACAGCGGATTTTAGTCGTATAACGCCCCGATCGAGCGCATGAAAAAGCGGGGGGAGGGCTTTACCGCGCACCCCCCCCCCCCCCCGCCCACAGCAATGTATAAAGTACCCCCCCCCTTCTGCATGCTATCTCAGGCGTGTTCCGCACCTGATCTGAAATAACAATTTTCAACTTGTCTTATCACCTCGAGTAAACAACATCGGGTGAATTTCCCAACCGATCTAGATATGGGCTTTTATTCAAGCAACAAATAGATAGAAGTGCTTGTCAGTATATTTAGATGCGGTCGGCACATTTAGGATTAAATCAGTCTGCGTGATATAAGTTACCATATACACGACACACACCCTGACACAGAGCCCGACTCAGACCCCGACACAGACCCGACACAGACCCCGAAACAGCCGCCGACAAAGACCCGACACAGACCCCGACACAGACCTCGAAACAGACCCCGACACAGACCCCGACACAGTCCCCGACACAGACATCGAAACAGACCTCGACACAGACCCCGACACAGACCCCGACACAGACCCCGACACAGACACAGACCCCGACACAGACCCCGGCACAGACCCAGACACAGACCCAGACACAGACCACGACACAGACACAGACCCCGACACAGACCCCGGCACAGACCCCGACACAGACACCGACACAGACCCTGGCACAGACCCTGACACAGACCCAGACGCTGACACAGACCCTGACACAGACCCCGACACAGACCCCGACACAGACCCTGACACAGACCCTGGCACAGACCCCGACGCAGACCCCGACGCAGACACAGACCCTGGCACAGACCCCGACGCAGACCCCGACACAGACCCCGACACAGGCCCCGTCACAGACACAGACTCCGACGCAGACACAGACCCCAACACAGACCCTGGCACAGACCCTGGCACAGACCCCGGCACAGACCCCGGCACAGACCCCGGCACAGACCCTGGCACAGGCCCTGGCACAGGCCCCGACACAGACCCCGACACAGACCCCGACACAGACCCCGACACAGACACAGACCCCGACACAGACCCCGACACAGACACAGACCCCGACACAGACCCTGACACAGACCCAGACCGTGACACAGACCCAGACCGTGACATTGACCCAGACCGTGACACAGACCCGGACACAGACCCCGGCACGGACCCCGACACAGACCCCGACACAGACCCTGACACAGACCCTGACACAGACCCCGGCACAGACCCCGGCACAGACCCCGACACAGACCCCGACACAGACCCTGACACAGACCCTGACACAGACCCAGACCCCGACCCAGACCCCGACACAGACCCCGACACAGACCCCGACACAGACCCCGACACAGACCCCGGCACGGACCCCGACACAGACCCCGACACGGACCCCGACACAGACCCCGACACAGACCCTGACACAGACCCCGACACAGACACAGACCCCGGCACAGACCCCGACACAGACCCCGGCACAGATCCCGACACAGACCCTGATACAGACCCCGGCACAGACCCCGACACATCCCCTTGCTGGAATGTACACTTTTGCCAAGATGGGTTTCAACGGAGATGGCTTTGTATAGATTATTGTTATAGGTAGATACATTGAAAAAAATCTATCGAAGTAGGAAAGCGATCGGTGTAAAGAGTTTGGCCCTTGTGTGCGCAACATGGGCCAAAAACACCAATTCGTTTCGTTTATGGATTTATCCTGCACAAACATTTGCCCGGGTGGAATTCGAACCACGCCCTGGCCGCTTTGGCTTCAAGTACCCTTGAGAATAGCCGCAGGCGCTACCGACTAATCCACGGTGGGTGACGGACGAGGATGACTACTGTAACCTGCAGTAGACGAGGATTTCTACTGTAAGCTGCAGGCGATAAAACGTTCTAGAGGACTTAAAGCAGCGAACATACAGTCCGTTTTTTACACCCGCCTCCGCGTCCGCGTCCGCGTCCGCGTCCGCGTCCGCGTCCGTGTCAGTCATCCGAACAAACATGTTCTTTTCCTTGTCCGTCGCCCGCACCACTTTTTCTATGTGGTATAATCTCACTCCTGTGTAACTTATCGTCCGCCTCCGAAGTTGACGGAAGCGGTGACGGAGGCGGAATTGCTTGTTCGCGCCATTGAATTATAGTGGATCCCTTTAAGACGGACGACGGACTTGGAGGCTAATGCAACAAAAAACAACGTACCGTGTGTTCGCTGCTTTACTCTAGGGATGAGCATTCGGGGTTGTTATATGCTCCAACACAACGAGGCAATTAATTGGCCAGTTCGGAAATACAAAGGGCGTGTGCATTAGAAAATACGGAACACCGACCCATAGAGATATCGCAATAGGTAGGCATATAGCGGACTTCTCACACGGGGAACAGACACCAATAGCCCCCGTGCAAATGATCAACTACATGTATCGATGTTTGTAGTGATTCGTGGACGTGCCTTATTAGATTAGACAATTGTCAAACACTACTGCAGCATACAAGCGTTCTTGTTTCCTAGCCTAATACCTACCATAGAGTTCAAAAAGGGTACCGAACCGAGGCATGGGGTGGACTATATATATGTCTATATATTATATACTGCCATCTATATATACGATCTGAAATGAAGGCGGCAAACATCCAACAGGGATACGATAAGGAGGCATTGGGTGGACGATATATATGTATTTATATCTAGCTATACGATCTCAAATGAAGGTGGCACACAACCAACACGGCCACGGTAACGACAAAGAGTGTAATCTTTGGTAACGATGCCTTGGGTGCATGGCGGTCCGTGTGTGGCCGCTGAACCCGCCCGACCCCCAAGCGCTTTACAGCCTTCCTCGAACCGACGTCATATCGCTGTGTTGGCTGCGCCGTGCACAGCCCAAACAACACACGACGGGAGGCGGACGCCAGAGGCTGGGAGGCGGTCTCCCGGACTATCGATCCCGAGCACGTTGTTACGTGGAGGAGGAGGAGGAGGATGTCGTATGACGTTGCACCTAATTTATTGGCCGCCGTGCTCAGTGAAGATGGCCCCGGTTATCTAGCCACGTGATGGAAATCTCAGATTAATGGTGAGGTAGACAGGCACGCGTGGAACTGATAAGTACATATAATTAACGTTGATTATTCGAGGTGATGTTCTGATGTTCGGATTTCGCCGGTGACGTTTCAGTTATGGACCGCGTCAGTCCTAGCTGGCGATACCGGTAGTGTTTACGGCGCCAGATTAGCAGCGGTGTGACTGATGTACAATGGAAGGCGTCTGCACTTTGGTTGCCACTGGGATATTGGGTGTGTTGGCATTAAATGAGGGCAGTAATTCACCTCCTAGGATGGGATTTGGGGGGGGGGGGGGTGCGGAGGAGAAGAGGGGGGGGGGGGCACAGTTTCGCCTTGCCGGCTGTAGAATGCCTGACAAGAGTCGGGAAGTGAGACCGGAAGGACAATTATTAATACATATATGAAACATTTATTTTCTGGATATAATTCAACCCTCAAATGTATCTACCCAGTCTCTTAAATGGAACTCCAAAGCAAAATAGTAGCTACCAATTAAAAAAATTCAAATACTTGAAAGGCACTTAGTTTGAATTGGGGTTTTAAGACCCACCTTTCTGCTCGCGTGGAAACTCGATGGAAGGTGGACATATGAGAGTGATTTGTGAAAGAATGCGTCAGATGTATTAATATTGGTGGAGTATTAAACTGCGTTTGTCAATTAGTCTAAGCTGCGAAGGATGCGAATGCTGCCAAATGTATTTGCAAATTGCGTATTGACTTGGGCTGAATGCCTCAATGGAGGTATAAGGACGGATCCACGATGTGAGAAATGGGAGGGGTTCACTCACTGTGGAGTGATCCCTCTGATACACATCTGAGATGGGATGTGAGCTGTCCGAAACATATTACCGAATCAGGCGATCACAGCTGTACCCCCCCCCCCCCAAAGTGGGGGGATGGACTCAATTTACCCCTAGATCGGGGATCCGCGCTAAACAAAGAAGGGGGGGGGGAGGTATAATTTAAAATCAGGGGATTCACGCAAAAGCTAGTGGTTGAGTGTTTGGGGCGGGGGTGTTGTGGCGTCTGGGCCAAACAGCAGGGCTGGATACATATGATATATCATTGAATAGGTGATGGGTCAAAATCGTGGTTTCCTTTTGGGTTTGTCGGTTACTATGGCGACTGACCACGTCTGCATGATGGCGCTGCTTGCAGAAGATCAAAAAGTCGCTGGGTCCGGAGTTCGAGGCGCCCCCTTACGGCAAGAAGGCGCGCAAAGTGGAGCGCCCCCAATCGGCCAATGGCGGCAACGGAGAACTGCAGTGGCCGCCGCTCGAGCGTTGCGACTTCTGCCTCAGCACAGCGCGAAGCAACAAGGCGGGAAAACCAGAGGACCTGCTGGTCTGCAAAGACTGCCAAGCCAAAGGTGAGTGTCCCCTATTGCCTGTGACTGGAAGGTCTTTTTTTGTTATTTGCAGTTCACATTTGCGAAGACTGAGGTGTCATGCCGTAATAACGACACCAATTATTTTTTTTGTGTGTGTGATACCTAAAGTGTCAAAGTAAAAAAACGTGGCATGATCTTGGCTCGCATTCGTAGTTAAACGAACATATAGTGTCAACCGGCAGAGAGGTTTCATGTGCATGGGTCTGGCTGGTTGGATTAATGTAGTCATGGGTCTGGCAGGCGTGGCAGTGAATGACTTGATAAGGCATGGATCTGGGAGGCGTGACAGTAAGTGACATAATGAGGCGTGGGTCTGGCAGGCGTGGCAGTGGGTGACGTGATGTGGCATGGGTCTGGCAGGCGTGGCAGTGGGTGACATTATGTGGCATGGGTCTGGCAGGCGTTGCATTGAGTGACGTGATGAGACGTGGGTCTGGCAGGCGTGGCAGTGAGTGACGTGGTGAGGCGTGGCAGTCAGTGACATGATGAGGCGTGGGTCTGGCAGGCGTTGCAGTGAGTGACGTGATGAGACGTGGGTCTGGCAGGCGTGGCAGTGAGTGACGTGATGAGGCGTGGGTCTGGCAGGCGTGGCAATGGGTGACGTAATGAGGCGTGGGTCTGGCAGGCGTGGCAATGAGTGACGTGTTGGGACTTGGGTCTGGCAGGCGTGGCAGTGAGTGACGTGATGAGGCGTGGGTCAGCAGGCGTGGCAGTGAGTGACGTGATGAGACTTGGGTCTGGCAGGCGTGGCACTGAGTGACGTGATGAGGCGTGGATCTGGCAAGCGTGGCACTGAGTCACGTTATGACGAGTGGGTCTGGCAGGCGTGGCAGTGAGTGACCTGGTGAGGCGTGCGTCTGGCAAGCGTGGCACTGAATCACCTGATGACGCGTGGGTCTGGCAGGCGTGGCAGCGAGTGACGCGATGAAGCGTGTTGAATACCATAGCAACATTTAGCTTTTTTACGTTGCTTAGACGAGATGTTTCCAGGGCAACGAATGAAAAACATGCGTTAAGTCTTCCCAGTGCAGGCTAACACCATGGTGTCTCACTCACACGCCAATGTCCACCACTCCCAACCCCCCACCCCACCCATCTCTCTGTCGGGGCCTCCACGACCATAGGCTGTACGACATCCATAGTGTCTGTCTTCCCGCCCATTTTGCGGTTCTTGGTAGGCTGGCTGACTGCTCTGTGATCTAGGCTGTCGTTCCTAACCCTGATCACCGTAATGACTCCCCTGCACGAGTCTGAACTTTCGTCGACTGGCCATTGTCCCCTCTCTCCCTTTATCGATTCCCTTGTCACTGCTCTTACCATTCCCCCCGTCACTCCCTTTGCCACTACCTCTGTCACTCCTCTTGTCACTCCCTTTGTCACTGCCCTGACCATTCCCCCCGTCACTTCCCTTGTCACTGCCCTTACCATTCCCCCCGGCACTCCCCTTGTCACTCCCTTTGCCACTACCTCTGTCACTCCCCTTGTCACTCCTCTTGTCACTCCCTTTGTCACTGCCCTTACCATTCCCCCCGTCACTTTCCTTGTCACTGCCCTTACCATCCCCCCCGTCACTCCCCTTGTCACTCCCTTTGCCACTACCTCTGTCACTCCCCTTGTCACTCCTCTTGTCACTCCCTTTGTCACTGCCATTACCATTCCCCCCGTCACTTTCCTTGTCACTGCCCTTACCATTCCCCCCGTCACTTTCCTTGTCACTGCCCTTACCATTCCCCCCGTCACTCCCCTTGTCACTCCCTTTGCCACTACCTCTGTCACTCCCCTTGTCACTCCTCTTGTCACTCCCTTTGTCACTGCTCTTACCATTCCTCCCGTCACTCCCCTTGTCACTCCCCTTGTCACTACCCTTGTCACTCCCTTGTCACTCCCTTTGTCACTGCCCTTACCATCCCCCCCGTCACTCCCCTTGTCACTCCCTTTGCCACTACCTCTTGTCACTCCCTTTGTCACTGCTCTTACCATTCCTCCCGTCACTCCCCTTGTCACTCCCCTTGTCACTCCCCTTGTCACTACCCTTGTCACTCCCTTGTCACTCCCTTTGTCACTGCCCTTACCATCCCCCCCGTCACTCCCCTTGTCACTCCCTTTGCCACTACCTCTGTCACTCCCCTTGTCACTCCCCTTGTCACTCCCTTTGTCACTGCCCTTACCATTCCCCCCGTCACTCCCCTTGTCACTCCCTTTGTCACTGCCCTTACCATTCCCCCCGTCACTCCCCTTGTCACTCCCTTTGTCACTGCCCTTACCATTCCCCCCGTCACTCCCCTTGTCACTCCCTTTGTCACTGCCTCTACCATTCCCCCCGTCACTCCCCTTGTCACTCCCTTTGTCACTGCCCTTACCATTCCCCCCGTCACTCCCTTTGTCACTGCCCTTACCATTCCCCTCGTCACTCCCCTTGTCACTCCCTTTGCCACTACCTCTGTCACTCTCCTTTTCACTCCTCTTGTCACTCCCTTTGTCACTGCCCTTACCATCCCTCCCGTCACTCCCCTTGTCACTCCCTTTGCCACTACCTCTGTCACTCCCCTTGTCACTCCCTTTGTCACTGCCCTTACCATTCCCCTCATCACTCCCCTTGTCACTCCCTTTGCCACTACCTCTGTCACTCCCCTTGTCACTCCCCTTGTCACTCCCCTTGTCACTCCTCTTGTCACTCCCCTTGCCACTGCCCTTACCATTCCCCCCGTCACTCCCCTTTTCACTCCCTTTGTCACTGCCCTTACCATTCCTCCCGTCACTCCCCTTGTCACTCCCTTTGTCACTGCCCTTACCATTCCCCCCGTCACTCCCCTTGTCACTGCCCTTGTCACTCCTTTTGTCACTTCCCTTGTCACTGCCCTTACCATTCCCCCCGTCACTCCCCTTGTCACTGCCCTTACCATTCCCTCCGTCACTCCCCTTGTCACTGCCCTTGTCACTCCCTTTGTTACTTCCCTCGTCACTGCCCTCACCATTCCCCCCGTCACTCCCCTTGTCACTGCCCTTGTCACTCCTTTTGTCACTTCCCTTGTCACTGCCCTTACCATTCCCCCCGTCACTCCCCTTGTCACTCCCCTTGTCACTCCCTTTGTCACTGCCCTTACCATTCCCCCCGTCATTCCCCTTGTCACTCCCTTTGTCACTGCCCTTACCATTCCCCTCGTCACTCCCCTTGTCACTCCCTTTGCCACTACCTCTGTCACTCTCCTTTTCACTCCTCTTGTCACTCCCTTTGTCACTGCCCTTACCATCCCTCCCGTCACTCCCCTTGTCACTCCCTTTGCCACTACCTCTGTCACTCCCCTAGTCACTCCCTTTGTCACTGCCCTTACCATTCCCCTCATCACTCCCCTTGTCACTCCCTTTGCCACTACCTCTGTCACTCCCCTTGTCACTCCCCTTGTCACTCCCCTTGTCACTGCCCTTACCATTCCCCCCGTCACTCCCCTTGTCACTGCCCTTGTCACTCCTTTTGTCACTTCCCTTGTCACTGCCCTTACCATTCCCCCCGTCACTCCCCTTGTCACTCCCTTTGTCACTGCCCTTACCATTCCCCCCGTCACTCCCCTTGTCACTGCCCTTGTCACTCCTTTTGTCACTTCCCTTGTCACTGCCCTTACCATTCCCCCCGTCACTCCCCTTGTCACTGCCCTTGTCACTCCCTTTGTCACTTCCCTCGTCACTGCCCTTGCCATCTCCCCCGTCACTCCCCTTGTCACTGCCCTTACCATTCCCTCCGTCACTCCCCTTGTCACTGCCCTTGTCACTCCCTTTGTTACTTCCCTCGTCACTGCCCTCACCATTCCCCCCGTCACTCCCCTTGTCACTCCCTTTGCCACTACCTCTGTCACTCCCCTTGTCACTCCTTGTCACTCCCCTTGTCACTGCCCTTACCATTCTCCCCGTCACTCCCCTTGTCACTCCCCTTGTCACTACCCTTGTCACTCCCTTGTCACCCCTTGTCACTCCCCTTGTCACTACCCTTCTCACTCCCTTGTCACCCCTTCTCACTCCCTTGTCACCCCTTATCACTGCCCTTACCATTCTCCCCGTCACTCCTCTGTCAGTCCCGTAGTCACTCCCATTGTCACTCCATTGTCACCCCTTGTCACCTTTGTCACTCCCCTTGTCACTCCCCTTGTCGCTCCCCTTGTCACTCCCTTTGTCAGTCCCGTGGTCACTGCCCTTGTCACTCTCCTTGTCACTCCCGTGGTCACTCCCCTTGTCACCTTTGTCACTCCCTTTGTCACTCCCTTTGTCTCTCCATTTATCACTCCCCTTGTCAGTCACTTTGTCCCTCTTTGTCCACCACCCCCCCCCCCCTCCACCCCACCCATCTCTCTGTCGGGGCCTCCACGACCATAGGCTGTACGACGTCCATAGTGTCTGTCGTCCCGCCCATCTTGCGGTTCTTGGTAGGCTGGCTGACCGCCCTGTGATCTAGGCTGTCGTTCCCAGCCCTGATCCCCGTAATGACTCCCCTGCACGAGTCTGAACTTTCGTCGACTGGCCATTGTCCCTTCTCTCCCTTTATCGATTCCCTTGTCACTGCCCTTACCATTCCCCCCGTCACCCTTGTCACTCCCTTTGTCACTGCCCTTACCATTACCCCCGTCACCCTTGTCACTCCCTTTGTCACTGCCCTTACCATTCCCCCCGTCACTCTCCTTGTCACTCCCCTTGTCACTACCCTTGTCACTCCCTTGTCACCCATTGTCACTCCCTTGTCACCCCTTGTCACTCCCTTGTCACTCCCCTTGTCACTGCCCTTACCATTCCCCCGTCACTCCTTTGTCAGTCCCGTAGTCACTCCCATTGTCACTCCATTGTCACCCCTTGTCATCCCTTGTCACCTTTGTCAGTCCCGTGGTCACTGCCCTTGTCACTCTCCTTGTCACTCCCGTGGTCACTCCCCTTGTCATCTTTGTCACTCCTGTGGTAACTCCCCTTGTCACTCCCTTTGTCACTCCCTTTGTCTCTCCATTCATCACTCCCCTTGTCAGTCACCTTGTCCCTCTTTGTCAGTCCATTTGTCACTCCTTTTTTCACTCCCTTTGTGAGGCCCCTTGTCAATCCATTTGTCACTCCCTTTGTCAGTCCCGTGGTCACTCCCATTGTCACTCATTGTCACCCCTTGTCACTTCTCTTGCCACTCCCCATCGTCACTCCCCACTTGCCGCCGGACGCGCCCGGCAAGGACCGGTTTCGATCGGCCTTTGTCCGTCGCCAAATGTGCCGGGCGCATAAAATATTGGACGCCGCGTTTCCATGGCAACCGTCAGGACTGCGGGACCGCCGGGGGGCCCTGTGTGTCTGCGCTTAGATGGATGTTGTGGATGGATGGTGGCGGGATGTCGGGGGGGGGGGAGGGTGGTGGTGGCGAGATGTGGGGTGGTGGCGGGATGTGGGGTTGCGGTGGGGGGGATGGTGTTGTGGATGGCCGGTGGGGGATTGGGGGATGGGGTGGGGGAGGGTCGTCTGTGGGCTCAGTGGGGATGGGAGTCAGGGGGGACATGGAGGCGGGGAGGGGCGCGGAAGGGTGGCGTTGCGCCCACAGAGCCCGCCTGACGTCTGTCCGGAGAGCGAGCGGACAAGGAGGGCACCTCGCTGGTTCGACGGTCCACCACCCGGTGGCGACACGTGCGTATTCCCCGAGTCTTGTGTGGAGGTCACCGCCGCATCCACGCCACAAAACGCCATCCCTTGGTTGCCTGGGACTGGGTGGACTGGGTGGGGGTGCAGCAGTGAAAAGGGGTGACGGGAGAGGGGGAGGGGGTAACGTCGGGCTGCTGCGTGGTGCCGCAGCTCAGATCAGTAGCCTGGCCCGGGCACGCCTGGATGCGGCCGACACAACTGACAGTCTTCAAACGCCGCCGGCTTTACCATGTTGTAAGGGGTGGGGTGGGGTGGCAGTGATCTACAGCTGGTGGCAATTCTCGGACCGTCAGCCTTTCTGCCTGCCTGCCGACCTACCTACCCGCCGACCAGATGCATTGGGGAACAACTGACTGAACAGCAGCCCCTATCGGTTGCAATGGGCATACATAGTCCCTGGAGGCCGGCTTCCGCGTGACCCAACAGAGACCTGCCACCCAGCCACCCCACGCTTGGCCTGGGACCTCAGACCGCCCGCCCGCCTGCCGCCCGTCCGCCGCCCACAGCGTGGTCGCCCCAAGGTACGATGGCAAGGATGCCGGCGTCTGCACCAGGCAGAGTCAACGGCCGTGGGACATGACCCTTGTATGTCTGTCTGGACATGACCCCTGTTTATCTCGATATGACCCTATACGTCTTGATATGACCTTATACGTCTGGATTTGACCTCGTACGTCGGGACATGAGCCCTAATTCTGGTCATGACCTTCTTAGTCTGGACATGACCTCTTACGTCTGGATATTGACCCCTTACGTCTGGATATGACCCTTGCATTCCTGGACATGACCTTTGCATGCCCCCTGTCTTTCTGGATATGACCATGTACGTCTGGACATGACTCCTGGACATGACACCGTACGTCTGGATATGACACCCTGTATCTGGACATAACCCTCATAGTCTGGACATAACCCTCATAGTCTGGACATAACCCTCATAGTCTGGACATAACCCTCATAGTCTGGACATGACCTTGAACGTCTGGACATGACCTTGTACGTCTGAACATGACTCCGTATGTCTTGACATGACCCCGTATGTCTGGACATGACCCCGTGTGTCTTGACATGACCGCGTCTTTCTGGACATGACCCCGTCTGCCTGGACATGACCCCGTATGCCTGGACATGACCCCGTCTGTCTGGACATGACCCCGTATGTCTGGACATGACCCCGTATGTCTGGACATGACCCCGTACGTCTGGACATGACCTCGTCCGTCTGGATATGACCGCGTCTTTCTGGACATGACCACGTCCTTCTGGACATGACCCCGTCTGTCTGGACATGACCCCTTATGTCTGGACATGACCCCGTCTGTCTGGACATGACCCCGTATGTCTGGACATGACCCCGTATGTCTGGACATGACCCCGTACGTCTGGACATGACCTCGTCCGTCTGGATATGACCGCGTTATTCTGGACATGACCACGTCTATCTGGACATGACCCCGTACGTCTGGACATGACCTCGTCTGTCTGGACATGACCACGTCTTTCTGGACATGACCCCGTCCATCTGGACATGACCCCGTATCTCTGGATATGACCCTGTACGTCTGGACATGGCCCCCGACTCTTGTTGGACTGCGCTAGGACGCTCGGTCACGCTGTTCATAATGCTGCACGTGGTGTTCTGGTGCCTGTGGTCAGCGCAGCACAGTGAACCCGTTGAGCGGACGAGACACATAACCTGTCGTTTATGTTAGCCGTATACTGGTCCTTGGGGGCGAGCGAGCGGAGGTTCGAAAGTTGGGAGGAGCCCTCGGTCTGGGGACACTGGCTTGTTGGCTCGTCGGGAGTCTTCAACTGGCCGGCGTGCATGGAGGGGGATCTAGTGGTAGTCAGCTGTTCTGTGGTTCATGTGTGGCGAGCGTACCGGTTACGTCAACTATCGTGAGGATATCGCTGGTGTTCAGTGACTTGCGGGGTTATAACTCTGTACGGAACCTGTCTCTGTGAGAGTGGTAGACCGGGTGATCTGTGTGTGGAACCTGTCTCTGTGAGAGTGGCGGACCGGGTGATCTGTGTGTGGAACCTGTCTCTGTGAGAGTGGCGGACCGGGTGATCTGTGTGTGGAACCTGTCTCTGTGAGGGTGGCGGACCGGGTGATCTGTGTGTGGAACCTGTCTCTGTGAGAGTGGCGGACCGGGTGATCTGTGTGTGGAACCTGTCTCTGTGAGAGTGGCGGACCGGGTGATCTGTGTGTGGAACCTGTCTCTGTGAGAGTGGCGGACCAGGTGATCTGTGTGTGGAACCTATCTCTGTGAGAGTGGCGGACCGGGTGATCTGTGTGTGGAACCTGTCTCTGTGAGAGTGGCGGACCGGGTGATCTGTGTGTGGAACCTGTCTCTGTGTGAGTGGCGGACCGGGTGATCTGTGCATGGAACCTGTCTCTGTGCGGGTGACCAATGTATCTGTGAGAGTGGCGGGCCGGGTGATGTGTGCGTGGAACCTGTCTCTGTGCGGGTGACCAATGTATCTGTGAGAGTGGTGGGCCAGGTTACCAATGTATCTGTGAGAGTGTCGGGCCAGGTGACCAATGTATCTGTGAGAGTGCCGGGCCGGGTGACCAATGTATCTGTGAGAGTGTCGGGCCGGGTGACCAATGTATCTGTGAGAGTGGCGGGCCGGGTGACCAATGTATCTGTGAGAGTGTCGGGCCGGGTGACCAATGTATCTGTGAGAGTGTCGGGCCGGGTGACCAATGTATCTGTGAGAGTGGCGGACCGGTGACCAATGTATCTGTGAGAGTGGCGGGCCGGGTGACCAATGTATCTGTGAGAGTGTCGGGCCGGGTAACCAATGTATCTGTGAGAGTGTCGGGCCGGGTTACCAATGTATCTGTGAGAGTGTCGGACCGGGTGACCAATGTATCTGTGAGAGTGTCGGACCGGGTGACCAATGTATCTGTGAGAGTGGCGGGCCGGGTGACCAATGTATCTGTGAGAGTGGCGGACCGGTGACCAATGTATCTGTGAGAGTGTCGGGCCGGGTGACCAATGTAGCTGTGTGAGTGGCGGGCCGGGTGACCAATGTATCTGTGAGAGTGTCGGGCCGGGTGACCAATGTATCTGTGAGAGTGGCGGGCCGGGTGACCAATGTATCTGTAAGAGTGTCGAGCCGGGTGACCAATGTATCTGTGACAGTGGCGGGCCGGGTGACCAATGTATCTGTGAGAGTGGCGGACCGGTGACCAATGTATCTGTGAGAGTGTCGGGCCGGGTGACCAATGTATCTGTGAGAGTGGCGGACCGGTGACCAATGTATTTGTGAGAGTGGCGGGCCGGGTGACCAATGTAGCTGTGTGAGTGGCGGGCCGGGTGACCAATGTATCTGTGAAAGTGTCGGGCAGGGTGACCAATGTATCTGTGAGAGTGGCGGGCCGGGTGACCAATGTATCTGTGAGAGTGGCGGGCCGGGTGACCAATGTATCTGTGACAGTGGCGGGCCGGGTGACCAATGTATCTGTGAGAGTGTCGGGCCGGGTTACCAATGTATCTGTGAGAGTGTCGGACCGGGTGACCAATGTATCTGTGAGAGTGTCGGACCGGGTGACCAATGTATCTGTGAGAGTGGCGGGCCGGGTGACCAATGTATCTGTGAGAGTGGCGGACCGGTGACCAATGTATCTGTGAGAGTGTCGGGCCGGGTGACCAATGTAGCTGTGTGAGTGGCGGGCCGGGTGACCAATGTATCTGTGAGAGTGTCGGGCCGGGTGACCAATGTATCTGTGAGAGTGGCGGGCCGGGTGACCAATGTATCTGTAAGAGTGTCGAGCCGGGTGACCAATGTATCTGTGACAGTGGCGGGCCGGGTGACCAATGTATCTGTGAGAGTGGCGGACCGGTGACCAATGTATCTGTGAGAGTGTCGGGCCGGGTGACCAATGTATCTGTGAGAGTGGCGGACCGGTGACCAATGTATTTGTGAGAGTGGCGGGCCGGGTGACCAATGTAGCTGTGTGAGTGGCGGGCCGGGTGACCAATGTATCTGTGAAAGTGTCGGGCAGGGTGACCAATGTATCTGTGAGAGTGGCGGGCCGGGTGACCAATGTATCTGTGAGAGTGGCGGGCCGGGTGACCAATGTATCTGTGACAGTGGCGGGCCGGGTGACCAATGTATCTGTGAGAGTGGCGGACCGGTGACCAATGTATCTGTGAGAGTGGCGGGCCGGGTGACCAATGTATCTGTGAGAGTGTCGGACCGGGTGACCAATGTATCTGTGAGAGTGGCGGGCCGGGTGACCAATGTATCTGTGAGAGTGGCGGGCCGGGTGACCAATGTATCTGTGAGAGTGGCGGACCGGTGACCAATGTATCTGTGAGAGTGGCGGACCGGTGACCAATGTATCTGTGAGAGTGTCGGGCCGGGTGACCAATGTATCTGTGAGAGTGGCGGACCGGTGACCAATGTATCTGTGAGAGTGGCGGACCGGTGACCAATGTATCTGTGAGAGTGGCGGGCCGGGTGACCAATGTAGCTGTGTGAGTGGCGGGCCGGGTGACCAATGTATCTGTGAGAGTGGCGGACCGGTGACCAATGTATCTGTGAGAGTGGCGGACCGGTGACCAATGTATCTGTGAGAGTGGCGGGCCGGGTGACCAATGTATCTGTGAGAGTGGCGGGCCAGGTGACCAATGTATCTGTTGGCTTGTTCCACAGCCCACCCATCATGCATGGAGTACTCAGAAGAGCTGGCGAAGCGGGCCAGGAACTCCCCCTGGCAATGCATCGACTGCAAGACTTGTTACATCTGCCATGACTCCAATGACCCTGTAAGTAGATGGTTCATCTTCCATGTTAGAGCCCACGGAAAATACGTTATTGTAGTAAACGGTAGACGTGAGTAAAGCATGGGCTATGTGAGAGCAATGGCTTACCCTAACATGGAAGAACGACCAAGTCTGTCCACGGACGACGTTGTTTCCTCAGTTGTAGAGCCACGAGGCCGCATTATTGATACAATGGCTTCTGTTCAGCATTTTAGTTCAAAGTTTCTTTATGAAATGAATCAATAATTTAACCGCAGGGAAGGATAACTAAAATAGTTAGACACTTAATAAATTATAAAGAAAACATACTTATTTTGCACAGCAGTTTCTCGCAGAGGCCGTTTTCTGGGGATGCTTGAATCCCAGGATACCCTTCCGGAGTCTATCTTTCTTTGACGAGGCTTTCTTTTTACTGGTTTTGATGATTTTTTCCCAGGACGCCATGTTGTTTTGCGACGCCTGTGATAAGGGTTACCACATGCGGTGTCATTCGCCTCCGGTCGAGGACAAGCCCACGGGTAGGTGTATGACTAGGCACTGGTGCGGCGCGTGGTTACTGCCGTACGTGCCCCTCTCCAAGCTGTCTCAAATACTACGTACAGTCATACTCCTCATGGATGGTAGTCATATCTTAGTGATGAACTCGTAACTTGTGTGCGTAATTCAACAATAAACGATTATTAGTTTGTTGCCAAACATCAAAACGCGGTCAGAGATTTTTTGTTAAAGCTGCTTGTCGAGCTTTTCCTGCCAAAATCTAAGCCCTGGCGACATATAAATCACAATTTACAGAAAACTCGATTATTTCATTCTATTTATTCCATTCCGAAACCTAATAAGCATTGCCGTTTCGGCTGTGATTTGGCAAATGTGTCTATCCCGGGATACTGCGGAACTCTGTCGCGGCACTGCTACTTACAATAAAAACACTGCGAAGCACAAAAGCAATGACGTTTACCACTAAGTTGAAAACCTGTGGTTAATTGATATCACAGGCAAGGCTAAGAGACTTCATTTTGAAGTCTGGCATGCGTGGAATACAGAAAAAAGAAATTTTGGATGATTCAAGGACTGATTCTCAATTGTATTTTGACCTCGTTAGTTAAAGCGGGAAAGAGCTCGATAAGTAACTTTAAAGAAGCGATGTAAATGAAGATATAATGCTCATTGAAGCCAAATGGGGATTGTGATCACATGATACATATTAATTCAATTTTAATTAAATTATTAATTAAAGTGTGACTGTTTCAGGGAAATGGGTGTGCAGCAAGTGTGAGTACGAACTGGACCTGGAGGACGATTCCGGGCAGACGTCCCAAAACCAGGGCGGCCTGCTGCTGTCAATCAAACAGGAACCTTACCCAGGTGGGTCTGGCTCCCGCACCCGTCATAGCCGCGCGTGTACGGTGTCTCCCGTATTCACCCGTCAGCTGCGCGTGTACGGTGTCTCCCGTATTCACCCGTCAGCCGCGCGTGTACGGTGTCTCCCGCATTCACCCGTCATAGCCGCGCGTGTACGGTGTCTCCCGCATTCACCCGTCATAGCCGCGCGTGTACGGTGTCTCCCGCATTCACCTGTCATCGCCGCGTTTTTATAATTCACACCCGGTTGGCCCTTCCGGTTCCTCATAATTTTGCATATTTTAAAGTTACTACTAACCGGAAGCGCCAACCGGGTGTGAATTACAAAAACGCCATCGCCGCGCGTGTATGGTGTTTCCAAGAGCCGTATTCGCCTATCCCGGCCGCGCGTGTACGGTGTCTCCAAGAACCGCATTAAGGTTACACACCAATTGGTCACGTCCCCATCATACGTAATGAAAAACCCATAAATTTTCAACCCCATGCGGGAAGAAAATCGGTCACCATGTTTGCATATTTCTGTTATAGGAATTTATAGAGCAATTATCGAAGTTTGTTTTGAAAGCAAGCACACCATAGGTTGGCGTTTGACTTTCTTAGCTGCAGCCCGTAGTATAAATGGCACGCCCTTAGCGCAATCCACCGCAAATTAGAGACTGCGAATCCGCATGTAATGCGGTCGAGCGAACTCGCATGCATGATGCAATACAAAGTAACTGAACAAGGCTTAATTTGCCCAAACGATAGTAAAACAAACAATCTGTTCAACGAAATAAATAACTAGTAAGTATATAACTCTGAAATGCCATCATTTTTAGGCACTACTGTACATCATATACTTTTCTTCGCACGACCCGTCAATGCAACCTCAGTTTAAATGCTAGCGAGGGTCTTAGCCACAGTCGAATGTTTAATGTTTGCCCAGAACGCCAGGCGCCAATGGATGCTGTAGCACGTTTGTTGAAACTTTAGTTTGCCGAGTTAGTTATTGTTCAATATCCATGATGTGGCAAGTAAAAATTACCCATCCTGTGGCGTCTTTCACTGTCATTTTGTCACCGAAGACATGTCATATACAGAATCAGAATCATGGAATATCTAACCCCCCTCCCCCACCCCTCTCTCTCTCTCTGTTCTTTATCAGATGGCGGGGGAGCCTCTTGCCTCCCCACCCCGAGCGATTCTCCTGTCTACTTCATGGACGATGAACCCGACAGCAAGAATGGGTAAGTGTGGCTGTAACTAAGCAAGAATGGGTAATTATGGGCGTAACTAGACAAGAATGGGTAACTATGGCCGTAACTAAGCGAATGGGTAACTATGGCCGTAACTAGGCAGGAATGGGTAATTATGGCCGTAACTAAGCAATAATGGGTAAGTATGGCCGTAACTATGCAATAATGGGTAACTACGGCTGTAACTAAGCAAACAATAGGTAACTATGGCCGTAACTATGCAACAATGGGTAACTATGGTCGTAACTAAGCAAGAACGGGTAACTAAGGCCGTAACTACGGACGCCTTTTATTGAGCTATAACCTATTCCAATGTATCCCTCCCAGAGCAATGTGGTTTATCATCAGTGTTGGCGAACGTTGCGCTTGTTCAGCCGTATGGTCGGCCCACAGATGCGTGCTGCAAGGTGGCCGCCAACGCCACTCTATCCGCCGAGGGTGTTTGGGGAGGGTTTGGGGTCGTTATGATTGGACGTCGCGCCTGGCCGGGCCATGCATGGGGTCGTTATGATGACGGCGCTGCGGTTTACTGAGGTTCTCTGTGAATATGTAGCTGTTTGTCTGGGATTTATGTAACGTTATCCAAGAACGAACGTTGACAGAACACAAACAATGGAACCGAAGCGGGTATGTGTAACAACGACTCTTAGGGTGGGGCTGGGCTGGGGGGGGGGGGGGGGGAGCGCGGGTGTAGTCTGGGAGGGAGGGAGGAGGCTTGACTGAGATTGCTGCGTTCACTGGGCTGGGAGAGGCGAGGGGTCGGGGATATAATCTAGGAGGGAGGAGGTTTGCCCGTGCTCGCTGTGTTCACCGGGCGGGAAGAGGCGGAAGTGTAGTCTGGGTGGGGGGGGGGGGGGGGAGGTCTGCCTGTGCTCGCTCCGTTCACCGGGCGGGGAGAGGCGGGGGTGTAGTCTAGGAGGGAGGAGGTCTGTCCGTGCTCACTGTGTTCACCGGGCGGGGAGAGGCGGAAGTGTAGTCTGGGGGGGGGGGGAGGTCTGCCTGTGCTCGCTCCGTTCACCGGGCGGGGAGAGGCGGGGGTGTAGTCTAGGAGGGAGGAGGTCTGTCCGTGCTCACTGTGTTCACCGGGCGGGGAGAGGCGGGGGTGTAGTCTAGGAGGGAGGAGGTCTGCCTGTGCTCGCTGTGTTCACCGGGCGGGGAGAGGCGGGGGTGTAGTCTAGGAGGGAGGAGGTCTGCCTGTGATCGCTGTGTTCACCGGGCGGGGAGAGGCGGATGTGTAGTCTGGGAGGGAGGAGGTCTGCCTGTGATCGCTGTGTTCACCGGGCGGGGAGAGGCGGGGGTGTAGTCTAGGAGGGAGGAGGTCTGCCCGTGCTCGCTGTGTTCACCGGGCGGGGAGAGGCGGGGGTGTAGTCTAGGAGGGAGGAGGTCTGCCCGTGCTCGCTGTGTTCACCGGGCGGGGAGAGGCGGGGGTGTAGTCTAGGAGGGAGGAGGTCTGCCTGTGATCGCTGTGTTCACCGGGCGGGGAAAGGCGAGGGTGTAGTCTAGGAAGGAGGAGGTCTGCCTGTGCTCGCTGTGTTCACCGGGCGGGGAGAGGCGGGGGTGTAGTCTAGGAGGGAGGAGGTCTGCCTGTGCTCGCTGTGTTCACCGGGCGGGGAGAGGCGGGGGTGTAGTCTAGGAGTGAGGAGGTCTGCGTGTGCTCACTGTGTTCACCGGGCGGGGAGAGGCGGGGGTGTAGTCTAGGAGGGAGGAGGTCTGCCTGTGATCGCTGTGTTCACCGGGCGGGGAGAGGCGGATGTGTAGTCTGGGAGGGAGGAGGTCTGCCCGTGCTCGCTGTGTTCACCGGGCGGGGAAAGGCGAGGATGTAGTCTAGGAAGGAGGAGGTCTGCCTGTGCTCGCTGTGTTCACCGGGCGGGGAGAGGCGGGGGTGTAGTCTAGGAGGGAGGAGGTCTGCCTGTGCTCGCTGTGTTCACCGGGCGGGGAGAGGCGGGGGTGTAGTCTAGGAGGGAGGAGGTCTGCCCGTGCTCGCTGTGTTCACCGGGCGGGGAAAGGCGAGGATGTAGTCTAGGAAGGAGGAGGTCTGCCTGTGCTCGCTGTGTTCACCGGGCGGGGAGAGGCGGGGGTGTAGTCTAGGAGGGAGGAGGTCTGCCTGTGCTCGCTGTGTTCACCGGGCGGGGAGAGGCGGGGGTGTAGTCTAGGAGGGAGGAGGTCTGCCCGTGCTCGCTGTGTTCACCGGGCGGGGAAAGGCGAGGGTGTAGTCTAGGAAGGAGGAGGTCTGCCTGTGCTCGCTGTGTTCACCGGGCGGGGAGAGGCGGGGGTGTAGTCTAGGAAGGAGGAGGTCTGCCTGTGCTCGCTGTGTTCACCGGGCGGGGAGAGGCGGGGGTGTAGTCTAGGAGGGAGGAGGTCTGCCTGTGCTCGCTGTGTTCACCGGGCGGGGAGAGGCGGGGGTGTAGCTTGGGAGGGAGGATGGAGGCCTGTCTCTCACCGCCACGTGCACGTCTCCCCACAGGCTGACCCCCGCGATGCCCAAGCTGGCACTGACCATGAAGGCCGAGGTGCCCGACGCCTCCGCCTGGACCATCGATGATGTCGTCCACTTCTTCGTCAGCGTCGGATTCGCCGAGCAGGCGGAGGTCTTCAGCGAACAGGTAAACCACTCGCCAAGACACTGCCCTCCCCTCCCACTTGCTCAGTCAGCCCTCTCAGATAGGCCACTTGCTCAGTCAGCCCTCTCAGATAGGCCACTTGCTCAGTCAGCCCCCTCAGATAGGTCACTCGCGGTCAACCCTCTCAGATAGGTCACTCGCGCAGTCAGCCCTCTCAGATAGGTCACTTGCTCAGTCAGCCCTCTCAGATAGGTCACTCGCCCAGTCAGCCCTCTCAGATAGGTCACTTGCTCAGTCAGCCCTCTCAGATAGGTCACTTGCTCAGTCAGCCCTCTCAGATAGGTCACTCGCCCAGTCAGCCCTCTCAGATAGGTCACTTGCTCAGTCAGCCCTCTCAGATAGGTCACTCGCCCAGTCAGCCCTCTCAGATAGGTCACTTGCTCAGTCAGCCCTCTCAGATAGGTCACTCGCGCAGTCAGCCCTCTCAGATAGGTCACTCGCCCAGTCAGCTCTCGCATAGGTCACTCGCCCAGTCAGCCCTCTCAGATAGGTCACTCGCCCAGTCAGCTATCGCAGATAGGTCACTCGCGGTCAACCCTCTCAGATAGGTCACTCGCGCAGTCAGCCCTCTCAGATAGGTCACTCGCCCAGTCAGCCCTCTCAGATAGGTCACTCGCCCAGTCAGCCCTCTCAGATAGGTCACTCGCGCAGTCAGCCCTCTCAGATAGGTCACTCGCCCAGTCAGCCCTCTCAGATAGGTCACTCGCCCAGTCAGCCCTCTCAGATAGGTCACTCGCGCAGTCAGCCCTCTCAGATAGGTCACTCGCGCAGTCAGCCCTCTCAGATAGGTCACTCGCGCAGTCAGCCCTCTCAGATAGGTCACTCGCGCAGTCAGCCCTCTCAGATAGGTCACTCGCGCAGTCAGCCCTCTCAGATAGGTCACTCGCGGTCAACCCTCTCAGATAGGTCACTCGCGCAGTCAGCCCTCTCAGATAGGTCACTCGCGCAGTCAGCCCTCTCAGATAGGTCACTTGCTCAGTCAGCCCTCTCAGATAGGTCACTCGCCCAGTCAGCCCTCTCAGATAGGTCACTTGCTCAGTCAGCCCTCTCAGATAGGTCACTTGCTCAGTCAGCCCTCTCAGATAGGTCACTCGCCCAGTCAGCCCTCTCAGATAGGTCACTTGCTCAGTCAGCCCTCTCAGATAGGTCACTCGCCCAGTCAGCCCTCTCAGATAGGTCACTTGCTCAGTCAGCCCTCTCAGATAGGTCACTCGCGCAGTCAGCCCTCTCAGATAGGTCACTCGCCCAGTCAGCTCTCGCATAGGTCACTCGCCCAGTCAGCCCTCTCAGATAGGTCACTCGCCCAGTCAGCTATCGCAGATAGGTCACTCGCGGTCAACCCTCTCAGATAGGTCACTCGCGCAGTCAGCCCTCTCAGATAGGTCACTCGCCCAGTCAGCCCTCTCAGATAGGTCACTCGCGCAGTCAGCCCTCTCAGATAGGTCACTCGCGCAGTCAGCCCTCTCAGATAGGTCACTCGCGCAGTCAGCCCTCTCAGATAGGTCACTCGCGCAGTCAGCCCTCTCAGATAGGTCACTCGCCCAGTCAGCCCTCTCAGATAGGTCACTCGCGGTCAACCCTCTCAGATAGGTCACTCGCGGTCAACCCTCTCAGATAGGTCACTCGCGCAGTCAGCCCTCTCAGATAGGTCACTCGCGCAGTCAGCCCTCTCAGATAGGTCACTCGCGCAGTCAGCCCTCTCAGATAGGTCACTCGCGGTCAACCCTCTCAGATAGGTCACTCGCGCAGTCAGCCCCCTCAGATAGGTCACTCGCGCAGTCAGCCCCCTCAGATAGGTCACTCGCGCAGTCAGCCCTCTCAGATAGGTCACTCGCCCAGTCAGCTCTCGCATAGGTCACTCGCCCAGTCAGCTCTCGCATAGGTCACTCGCGCAGTCAGCCCTCTCAGATAGGTCACTCGCCCAGTCAGCCCTCTCAGATAGGTCACTCGCGGTCAACCCTCTCATATAGGTCACTGGTTGAGTCAGCCCTCTCAGATAGGTCACTGGTTCAGTCAGCCATCTCAGATAGACCACTCGCCCAGTCAGCCCTCTCAGATAGGCCACTGTTTCAGTCAACCCTCTCAGATAGGTCACTGTTTCAGTCAACCTTCTCAGATAGACCACTTTCAGATAGGTATCTCAGTCAGCCATCTCAGATAGGCTACTCGCCCAGTCAACCCTCTCATATAGATCACTCGCCCAGGTCATATTGTACTTACCATTGGTTGTCCTGAGTGTTTGAAAACATATGAATTGTGTCTAATACGGAAGGCTGTTTTAGACAAAACTTTCTTCTTAAACGTGTCTGTATTAATTAAAATTTCAGGAAATTGATGGCAAGTCGCTGCTACTGCTGAAGCGGAACGACGTTCTGAACGGCCTGTCGCTAAAGTTGGGACCTGCTCTCAAAATCTATGCTCATGTGCAAAGGCTACAGACCCGTGGACAAATGATTTACTGAGCAAAATGGCCTCTTAACATGGGATCCGAAACCTGGGCCCGCGGACAGATGTTTTCCTAAAGAACCGGTCTTTAAAAATGTCACGTCTACAGTCTACTGCAGAGATCCATAGCCAGATTGTAAACTGAGGAAGTTGTCTCTCTTGAAGTGATGTTTACAGCTTAGGGCGTGTTCGATTTACCTGAAACCAAAACCAGTTTGCCGAACTGACTGTTCGACACGAGAAGAACCGAAACCGGTTTGCTCGAAGCCGTGAAACTATCGAGAGAGCTGGTTTGACGGTTCCGGTTCCGCGGAGCTGTCAGTTCAATCAACACAGACACCATGGTTATTCATAACTGTAAACTTCTGGACAAAAGCATAACACTAATTTATTAACGGACAGTGCAATCGCAGGTAAAAAGTGAAACAGACTGCATGTTTGTTCGGGCACAACTTCATAAGCATGTGGTCATTGCCTAAATACATGCTGAAACCTTTCGGCAGGCAAACCGGCTTCAAAAACGGTTTTGGTTTACCGTTTCAGGTAAATCGAACACGCCCTTGGAGACCCATGGACAGATTGTAAACCGAGAAAGTTGTCTGTGAAAGTGGGGTCTACACCTTAGTGACCCGTGAACGAATTATGAACCTTGGGAAGTGGTCTTACTGTGAACGACATAAAAACCCGGAGTCTGCTGTCTTTAGTTAGGGGGACAGGAGATTTACTGGGGAAAGTGGGTTATATGGTCTCCCTGGGCTGGTTGCGTACTCTTGTTTATTATAAGTCGGAAGGTGGTCTTAAAACTTGGTGTGAACAATTGATGTCTGCGGCCGATGGCTTTACGGGGAGGTGGATTCAGTTACATTGCCCAGGTACATGTTGGCCTGTCCCTGAGGGCCGCCGTCGTGAGTGCGGGCCTCCGTGAATGTGCTGAATAATAGAGCCACTGTTAAAAGTGTTTGCTCGGCCGAACGATGTGTACATGACAGTGTGCAAAGTGCATCGCTGTACTTGTTGGCCCGTTGAGCTAAGTGCAACGCTGTACTTAGGGTGCGCTGTTGTACTAAGTGCAACGCTGTACCGAGTGGGCCGATGTACTAAGTACGCCGCTGTGTAAAATGTACAGATGTACTAAGTATGTGCCCCTGTAGTAAGTGCAGCGCTGTACTAAGTGCACCGCTGTACTGAGTGCACCGCTGTGCTAAGTGTACAGCTGTAGTAAGTATGTGCCCCTGTAGTAAGTGCAGCGCTGTACTAAGTGCACCGCTGTGCTAAGTGCGCCGCGCTGTTCAAAGTGTACAGGCTACAGCTGTGCGAAGGGCACCGCTTTACTAAATGCGTAAACCGCTTTACAATGTGGCGGTAACTACATCAGGTGGGTGTGCCAATCTGTTTGCAATGGCCGTCTACCACAACTAACCGTTAGCCTACATACCGATTAATATGAACTTTTTCCCGTCGACATTTAGCGACTGTACCGTTCAAATTAATTCTGTGCCCTTGGTGACTTCCAAAGCAAATGTTGTTTGTTTTGCAAATGTTAGTTCTTCCTGTTACCTCCCTCGGTGAGGTGAGTGCTCTGGGTGAATGTGACGTCACTGGAGACACACCCTCGACCCGCCCGCCCACAGCCTCGTTCTGAGTCGTTCTGAGGGAGCGACATGGGTTTGTGTGATAGCCATGGTATTTAGACTGGGCGCGTGACGCGCATGATGGTCAATCCCTGCGGATTCTGTCAAACTTGAGGCGGTGCTTTTAAATTGTACCGGTTGGTCGTTCCCACGCCCCCCCCCCCCAAAAAAAAAGAAGAAAAAAAGAGAAAAGAAAGTGACATTGCTGACTGACAGAAATGAGGGCCGGCTTGATAGGTCAGTGCGTTAGAGCGCTCGCCTTGAGTATTCTGGCCGTCTGAGAGCTTAACGGCACGTAGATCGGTGGTTCGCGCCCCGCTGTGTAGTCGCAGGATACAATCTCATGTCCGTCTTCGTAAAGAGTACGGGGTTACCCCTGGTGACATGGCTCCGCTCTCCACTTCCTTGTCCCATTGACGCGATATGCCTAAAAAGTGGTTAAAGCGTCCTGAATATACAGAAGTACGTATTACTCACATCGTACCGCTTTCACCGTGTTTCTCCTGCTGACATCCGCACCATGGCGTGGGTTATAAGGCTTTAAACGTCCAAGTAAGAGCCAGTGACCACGTCTTCTTTCGACTCGGCCGCCTCGTCGGAGAGTCGGTCCCTAAAAGAGCGATAAAAGTAGGCTTTTTTATTTTTCGGATCGGCAATTCGGTCGGTCGGGACATGAGAAACATGCAATTTAATAACGATGCCGTTAATGTATAAGCCTGGTTCGTAGGGTTGTCTTGAGACCCTGTTTCCGCAAGGCGTTCCTTCATTCTACTATACCAGGGTGGAAGGCCAGCAGTTTCAATCTGGATTTTCGTCGGTATAGTATTCGTGAAAAATCGATTGCAATTATTGCACCGTGCGATATAATTGATTTGGAAGCGGCCAAAAAATGCGTAAGTTTACGTACAATTACGGTCGATAAGTGTCATTCATTGAGGGATAGACTAACCGTACGCATTCGATAAGGATCAGCAAGTGATATTTGAGTGGTAGCTGTTGCGGGGGCTGTGTGTGTATCCTCGGGGACGGCGCGGGGAACTCTCTCGGTCGTCGATTGTTTTGAATGTCACTCACCGTCTAATTATTCGGAATAATCCGGGAAGGGAGGAGGTGGGGGGGGGGGGGTGTGGAGGGGCTTGACTGGGACAATTAATAAGGGCATATACGTGGTATAAGTGCGAGTGGCAACTTCCATGGTCTGTGATAACGTGCGCTCTAGTGATTATAATGAACTACGACTGTGTGGGGTGTTTGATTAATTAAGCTGTTATGACGACGACAAGACATCCCCGGGGGACATATTATAACCAATAAAACACCCAACCGCACTAGCAGAATAATACCATTACTTAAAAGGGGCTGGTGAAGGTTGTGTCAGCCACACGTTCATTGTTTATACTAAATAATCTGTTTAAAACTTGAAGGCACGTAAGATTTGTAGGTAAGTAATTATAGCCAAGGGGATGGTGCACTTTAAGGTTTGATTGCATGGGTAGTTATGCCGTTTGATCATATGACGACTTGCTTGTTACCACATTCGTATCCTATAGGCCTTAGATACGCCTGTCGCATGAGGAAGTGCGAAATGTAATTTTTTCACTGCATTTCTGATCATCGCCGTTAAGCTTGTTAATAATAATCCCTTTAAAGAGCTTTAAGCAAAGCCCGTGATTATTGAGACGTCCTACATTCCTGTCTGAGCAAAGCACGAGCAAAAGAAATAAAATGCTTCTTGTGTTACCTTGTTAACTTTTGGTGTTCGACTTTTCTTTATGCGTTGTCCTCAAGTTTGCAAGACATTTTTTGTGTGTGGCTAATAACGTCATATGAATCCACATATCAGGGACTGTCGTGCCGAATGTGTGGATCGATGTAGATGGATGCATGAAGGACTCCCGAGTGGATGGATCGGAGAGGGCGAGGCCCCCGGGTGGGGGGGGGGGGGCGCTATTCGCTATTCGCTAACTACTGGTCTGAGCTAGACGTATGTTAAAACCCAAAGCGTCACCCAAAACGAAAACGTCATACCTTGGTAGAATGAAATGTACAGTTTTAATTGATTCACAATTAGTGGCCTTTTGGAGGCCGACATTCGCGAATTAAAGCGCAGGAAAATAAGGAAATCTAAGGTTTCTTAAAGTAGAAGGTCCCAAGGGGGGGGGGGGGTGATACCCCATATTGCATCGTGTATGAAAGCACTTAAATATATCTGTAACTGATTAGTTACTGCCTCCTATATTCATAGCCCCCGTCAATAAACACCGCCGATCGAGGCACAGTGTGAAACTGTACATTTGCTCCTAGATGGCGCAGACCGTGTGGGCTGACGTTTTCATCACTGTGACATTTTGGGTCCTAACAGATGTATTGCCGCTTGGGTTAATTGCGTCTAATCAATACAGTTTCGTTTTTTCCCCCGCTTGATATTTTGAAATAACAACAGATCATCTGCTCTCTATCAACATCAGAAAGTTTAAATGGGATTGGCAATGGGAGCTGCTGCTTGGGTTAGCGGGTGATGAGACGACACTTGGGAACTCAGTAACTGTGAGAAAGGACGCCCACCGAAGCAGTAACAATTAAGGTGAGTGTGAAGTAATTAGATTCTTTAGTAGTCATTTATTCGGTAGTAAGTGGTTGGCTTCCCGCCCACAGAACATACACTGAAACACAAATTAAAGGAACGAACAGACTACAATAAATTCTTAAGTATATACATGTATATACCTATATGTAAATATATATAGGTAAATTTAGTTATTAATATAATTTAATCTTACTTATAAAATGCCCTCCTCTTCCTTCGTATTGAACACATTTTTATAACATACGTCTGATGGCAGTAGTCCTGTTGCGTTTCCACAGTCTATACCGTACTTCGCCCAATAGACACCTTCCATCGCACGTTTTACCAACCTGTCGGCCAGTTTCAAGAAGTAATTTATGATTTTCATATCGAGATGAACCCAGCTGCAGAGTTTTGTAGAATTCTCAACATATGTACATGTACGAGATAATATATTTTCGGATTTAAGTCTTGTAATGGCAGTGTTCGTAAGATAGTCAGCATACGACATAGTTTTGGGAGTATATAGACGCTCTTTTACTTCCCTGCCGGCTTGAACCAAGAAGTGTTAACTGGTAGATATAATCCATAGTCTGGGAAGTTGGAACTACGAAGGTGAAGACGGAGGTTCATTACTGAGGGTATTCAGTACTTAATTTGTTAATATGGGTTAAACTTACTGGGATGTATAGTACCCCCATAACACTGCGTATAGTAATTTGACATTGTAAACATTGTTTACATAGTGCGCAAACATAACCTGATGGATGCTGACAGTTTGGTGGCTTAAATTTCTGCCTTCGGTTCAGTAGCCTTTCTTTACCCCCACCCCCCCCCCCCCCACCCCGATCTCCTGCGACACTTGGCCGCCGAAGTTTAGACACATTGAGGTCGCCATTATTCCCTGTCATATATCCACATCTAACAGTACCAGACTTAAATTTATGGTATTCATCCAGCTTAAAGACTATATAATTCAATCAGAAACTGGTATCTTTACAAATGAGCCCCAGCTTAGGCTTGGCGCTAAAAAGGTAAAGACGATCGAAATTCTTACAAAACAAACAATAATCTTGACTATTATATAGTTATTTTCTTATTTCCGTATTTTTCACATAGAGATGGATTTTCACTCAATTAGAGCTGACAAATACCAGCCTAATTAGCCTACAGTATAAGTGACTATGCGAAGCGCCAATATTTAACGGCTTAACCTTTCAATCGATCGATCACACGCTAAACAGGTAGCGACACATTCATATTCAAGATCATCACACAATAACATAAATCATCTAAATTGTCAACTAATAAAACGGTCGATGCGAAATGCACGATATGGTCTATGAGCCAGTAGGGCTGATCGGTACCATCTGAGGGCGAGAATACTCCTAATGATTTTTGAGCAGGTATAGAACACATCCCTGAAAATGAAAAATGGCTGATAGCATCGCCGCACTGACAGCTTTCTCTATGTAATCATCGTGGTTCTATCCCTAACCCCATTTAACGATGCATTGTTGTGTAACTGCATGCCAAAGGAGTGGTCCACAAACAAATAATTAAAAATGTATGATAGCAAGAGCAGACATGTAAAACCTTGCGACAACGAATTTGAAACTATATGAGTTAAACTATATAAATATACGTACGATGATGCTTTTGCTGTCTAAACGTACATTTTCAAGAGAGTCAAGGTATCCATTTCTGAAAAAGGTAATGTTGTCAGATCACTGCCTAATCAAACACCATGATGGACGTGTCTCATCAAATATTCCTTAGTTTCTATTCACATATTTTGTTTCGGTATCAAACTGCTTTCTGCGGAGAAATTGTCAATCGTTCATGGCCAGTACATATCTCATCTAATTACTAGTTACTGTTCATCTGATTACTAAATTACCGTGTTTAAATATTAAAATATATAATATGTAGGCCTGCCGGGGCGGTAAGTAAATACCAACAGTCAGATCTACCTGATCACATATGAAGGGGTGTTTGGTTGTGAAACAACAATCGTAATGAAACATTTAGACACTCTAATGATGACTCGCTCGAGGTTCAAATTACACATATATTTTATTGATGAAGCGATATAACAATATACAACCAGTCTATAGTAATGTGCAGACGCCAATTCCGCAGCTGCTGCCATATATATATTCCTTATATATGTATGATATTTGCGCAGTTTTCTGTATCTTTTAATGCGAGTAACCTTGACTTTTAGACCTTGGCATGCACGTACTAGCTACATAGTAGTTATTACTAATGATCATTATGGCCTAAGTTCTCTTTGTTCACCCAGGTTTCTCTTAATCAAGAAGAAAAAGGATCCCGTCCTGCCCACCCCCAACCGCTTCTTCACCCCCTCCCGCCCACCCCATCCACATTTCCCTCCTACCTCCCAGTTCAGACTTGACGATGGCCCTACAGTGTGGCTTGCGCTTGTATCTGTGCACCATCACGGTGGTGGTAGTCATCGTCTGTGTGACCATCATACACAATGCCGGTTACTTCCCGGCATATTCTGCCTTGGTCCCCATGGACACCTCCGCCCCCGCCCCCGCCTCCGACTCCGAACCCGATGCCGCCTCCCATGCCCCAGCTCCCGCCTCCCTACGGGCCACCACCCCTGACCCTGGGCCCCTACAACTGGTGCCCCGTCCGCCCCCCAACCCCCCACCCAGCCCCCAGAAACGGAAGGATTCCATGAAACGCGTTGCATTGTGGGACGCGGAAGTCAAAGCGGTGAGATCGAAAGCGAACAGCTTTGAAAACTGCCCAGTCAGTAACTGCCGCTTTATCGACCGACGACAGCAGGAAAGCTTTGACGATGCGGACGTGATCATCTATAACACTCGAGACAACTTCCTCCTCAACCGGCCACACCTCTTCCCGAACCGAACTCGGCCCGACCAGCTCTACGTGTTTTACAACATAGAGGCCCCGATCCGATCCGCATTCCGACTGGAAAACGCCATCTTCCGCGACGTCTTCAACCTAACGATGACCTACCGCCTGGACTCGGACATTCCGGTGCCTCACTTCTCCATATACGACACACCCATGGCCGATCCAGACGCCGACCCCCTCGATCTCAGCTCCAGAAGCAAAATGGCTATCTGGATTATCTCCCACTGCACCAAGTCCGGCAGCAAGCGCTGGGCGTACGGCATGGAGCTGGCGAAACATATAAATCTGGATATATACGGGCAGTGCGGGAACTTGACCTGTGGGACGAACGAGAATTGCTTGAGGCTCGCCGAGACCGAGTACAAATTCTACCTCTCTTTCGAGAACTCCGTCTGTAAAGATTACGTGACGGAGAAGCTACGCAAACCTCTGGGACTTAATATTGTGCCCTTGGTTTTGGGTGGTCTGGATTACGAAGGCGTCCTTCCGCCCAAGTCCTTCATCAACATTCGGGATTACAACTCGCCCAAGGAGCTGGCGGATCACCTGCATTATCTGGATGAACACGACGACGAGTACCGCAGTTATCTCGAGTGGAAGAAGCGTTTGACGGTGGGAGACCGCCTGTATGGATATTGCCGCCTTTGTCAGATCGTCAACGACCCCAACTACTCGTACCAGAAGCACTTCGACCCATACGCGTGGTGGGTGACTGGTAGTCACTGCGTCTCGGAGGAGAGACAAAGCAGGGAACTCGGTGTGTGAAGCTGTCACTGGTTCTGTCATCATATGTCCGTATATAAATGACAGTGTAATAATATACACCACAAGATGTGTCTGTTTTGTTTTGTTATTATTATCTGTAAGTTCTACTCGGGAATGCAATGAGCCAAGGCTGAGACAAATGCTGCCATTGGAGCTAAAGAGGGGCCATTGACAAAAGTTCAAAGTACCGAAACCCTTTTGATAATAGGCCATATAATTTCAGCAGGCAAAGCGCACGCATCCCCTAGAAAAAACGGCTACGAACATTACGCAGCAGTGTAACTCTTGTCCGACACTTCTTTCACGTCCGGAAGAACATTGTCGATAGTCGGGTATACCTGTCCTGGCCCGAAGAAATGCGCCCGTTGAATAAATCAAGGTGCGCCGCTCTCATATTGAACCGGCTTCGGTGGACAGCCTACTCATTTTGAAGTACTGAGATTCAAAAGAACATCACATATACAGTCCAATTCAAGCTCGCGAGTTTTTTTTAACCTAAAATTAAATAGTTATATTCGCCACAACCTATATGTGCCAATGTCGTCAATCTCTAGAGATAATTGATATCTAATTGAGATAGCGTGCCCAGTGATGTCACTGAACTTAAGTAGGTCTCAATATTTGGACGAAAAACAAACAGTCAATCAATCTAATATCGTTCATTACAGATATACATCGACCTTTCAGACCCAGTCATAATCGATGTCGTTTTATTAATTAAAATGAATGTTGTTAATAGACTTACATAGAAGTTTGTCAATAGGGCTATACAGTTCTCGCGATCGGGCCGCGAGACTTCAGTTTTGGGGACAACAAACACACGTGCTCCATGTTGAAGTATAGACAGCTACAAGTGGATTTCTTTCCAGGTATATTCTAAAGACTATGAGTACCATTCCACTAAACATGGATATGGGAGATATACGTTAAAATATTTGGAGGCGATGAAGCGCAGAACTTGGGGAATATACAAGAAAAAATCCGTCTTCAAAACACTCGAAAGCTAAAAATAACGTTCTAAATTTCAGCCCAAGCTGCACCCGGGCTTTCGCAAGTTCACCAAACAGCGAGTGGCGTGACGCCAGTTTCGCGTGCCTCCGCGGTAACAAAAATGGCGAGGGCAAGTGATCGACTTAACCATTCCGCTGTCAAAATGTGCAGTGCAGAGAGTAACAACACACGGGTCATTAAACCACATGGTAAAGATAAGATAAGACCAGTTGGATGTTTCTTAATTCTTTCTGTTTGAAGCGTTGCGCCAACGTTATCACCGGGGAGACTCCGTGTGACGTCATAATGCCTCGTTTTCGTAGGAAATGCAAAAAAAACGTTAGTTTCTCGGTCGTATTGTCCCGTCGTAACAAGTATTCGTCATTGTGATGCGCAAACGAATAAAAAATATCCGTTTTGTGAAGCTATATTTCTTAAATATTCTTAATCATTGCGCTGGTTCTCAGTCTCTCTCTTTGCGTAAGATACACGTCACCCCTACGTCACAGATAGTCAGCATAGGGTAGAGTGGGGCAAAACGCCTACCTTAAGCAAGATGCGCCATATTTATTTTCAGTATGATACGAGCAAATCTAGATAACGTCAGAGACCTTCATCACGCATGGCTCTACGTTAATGATACATGGATTTCTTTGTAAATATTAGCCGTAAGGCGTGGAAAACGATAAGATAAAATTCCATTTTGGGGCGTTTTGTCCCGGTGTGGGGCAAAACGCCCAGTTTTTAAAGTCATGATATAGATGAATAATATATGTATGAGCAGCTTTAATCGCTTCCATTATGTTCTATTATATGATGAACATTAATAAAGTAGACGAATTTTCGATCTATGTGTTAAACAAGAAATATATTTTAAATGAGAGAATTGATGATGGGGCAAAACGCCTACCAATGGGGTAAAACGCCTACCCAATAATCTGGTAGGCGTTTTGCCCCAAAATGAAGTGGGCGTTTTACCCCATCAGACAACAGTATTGTTATTTTAGCCTAGCCCGCCTTTATGCAATTATTGCCCAAATTCACAGACACATCGTTACAGTTTATAATCTTGTTATTGTGACTGACCTGGTAATCAGACCTGAATCCTCATAAGTCAGCTATGGTGAGCCAATAATTCTAGAGCAATTTTACAAAAAAGGAGGTCAAAATGGGAAATTGTCAATGATATACTTATTTTTGCATACTCGACCCGACGCTTCCAGAAGACGTTCGGATATGATCACGTGACATGCATGCGTCACTCATAGTCTTCCGGAACATGCGCGTCTGGGTTATTTTGGGCATGGGCGTTTTACCCCACCTGGGCGTCTTGCCCCACCCTACCCTACCAGTGTGCGCAGAGATTCTAAACTCTTTCCGAACACGTGCTTCGTTTGTTTGTCTCCAAAAGGAGTTAACCGGAAGTCTAAGCGAACGAGACTTTATAGCCCTATATTCAAGATAAGGAAGGTATTGATCTGCTTTTATTGTGTAGATTCGCTACTGATCAATGCCGTCACAAGGAAAACGCTTTTCAACGATTTAAGGATTTCTATTTTGAAATAGATTCGATTCTGTGATCGTTTAAACTTAAAGCTGCTTGTCGAGCTTTTTCCACCAAATCTAAGCACATGCGACATATATATCACAATTTGCAGAAAACTAGATGGTTTTATTCTATAAATCTATTTCAGATACCTAATAGACATCGCCGTTTCGGCTGTGATATGGCACACGGGTCCATCCCGCGACACCACGAACTGTCGCGGCACTGATACTAAATTATAACACAGCATCGCGAAGCGCAAACATTTATGACGTTTACCACTAAGTTGAAAACCGGTGGTTAATTGATATTGTTGCACACGCCCATTCAAGTTTCTTTTAATGTATTACATAAACAATAAGATAACACGCCAAGCGCTAATTCTAGGAGCCCAATTCTAGATCCACTAACTGTCATAACAACGATTGTTATCTTCACCCCTTATTTGTTTGTTAACACCTTAGAACTTATCCCCAGTGACACCTTCATCAACAGGCCAAATGTAATCCACAATTGTTCACTACGTGTCACGCTGTTCCAGCCGGCTGAATCTATACCAACAGTTATAATAACACTCGGAATTGCAGGGGGTATATAACTAGGGTAGGATAGTTAAGGGGACGGAACGGACAGACGAGTCGGGGACAGAACAACGGGAGATACCGACTTCGTGGAAGGCGCCCCTTTGATGGAACTAGAGTAGGAAAGTATACGAACACGGGAAGGACTTTAAATCATAGGAACCCACATCGCATCACGACAGGTATTATGCACGTATCGGCCCACGCTACATGTTCATCTGTAAATCACATAATACATTTTATATTCATGATATACTATACAAACCATAAAACCTCTTCAAGCGTTTGTTGTTACATCGACTGCGGTAACCAGCCAAGCTATCTACCTCGCGCTACCTGACCCGAGCTATTCCCCAACTCCGAGCCCGGAGTAAAATCCCCGTACATTCTGGCCATCCTTAACGGAGCCGAATGCAACATTGTAACATTGGTGGAGAATCCGATTTCCAAATCATAAAGCCGAATGCAACATTATAACAATATCACGGGCAAGGCAAAGAGACTCCATTTTGCAGACTGGCATGCGTGGAATATAGACAAAAGAAATTTTGGATGATTCAAGGACTGATTCTTATTTGTATTTTGACCTCTATGGCTTTGGCGGGAAAGAGCTCGGTAACTTTAATATAAACGTCAGATGGTCTGCTTAAAGCTAGTCTCCTCCCCTCCTGGACTAATGATGAGAGAACAGGAAGCCACAGCTTGGTGCTAAGGGGTCGAGGTGACATGGCCGCTGAACCTAGCAAAATTCGATATTTCGAACGACCGTGTATAATTTTGACAGATGAAACAGCTTGGCTGCATACTCACAATACTTAAAGTGCGAACTTGCAGTGTGTTGCCAATGGGTTTGTTTCATGACACTTTCATGACAAAATATAATTCAAATGCATTCATATTGTTACCATAACAAAACGATCATTTGCAGCAACTGAACAAGTAAACAACTAATAACAGAAACGCTCAGTTTAATAATTTAAATGAATACATAAGTATCATGTCGATTTTAGCAGTTACAATAATATGTACAGGTACGCGTCACTGTTCAGTGACCCATTTCGGCGGCCCGTTTAAACAGAAACTGAACACAAAGAGTAAATTACAGCGACACAATGAGGGGTTCCTTCCAGCACCGTATGCCCCACTGAAATATCGTTTGATGCATGACAATCCTTCAGGTCACATCAGTTTATAAGTCAGTTCAGTCTTCCAGTAATGCTACTCATATGACGCTATATAAATCGTGGGCCTTTTCAAGTGAGTGTTCCTGCTGATTGCCGAAAACTGCCGTAACTTGTCGACAATGATTCTGCCTAGAGCCGCTAATCACACTGAGGCGGTTGAATGTACTCCGGACGGATGGTTTGGCGTCTTATGCCAGCTTCATACAGCCATATGAGATGAACCAGGCGAAGGTGGCAAGTTCATGGATGTGTTTGATGACAACAGAATGTTCAAGAGGACCATTTTGTCCTTGATTGGACACTGTTGGACACGGCAACTGGCTGCCTTCCTGGAGTTAGCGTATTGTCATTGTTCGTGGGGTAAGGCAGGACACTGGCAAACTGGCTCGTCTTTTACTCTGGGATGATGTTACTTTTCCTTTCGGATTTTCAAAGCACTTCCACAATACAAGCGTTTCATCTTGGGCCAGCGAGGCTAAAACAAAGAAATATATCGATATTTATCATTATTGGCACATCGCATTTCCATTCTCATGGTTTTTAGTCTTATCTGATGCATATTGAAGACTTGCCGATGTAATAACTGAAGTAAGTTGACCATCAAAACGAAAAACTAAATTTAATAGAGTTATATCGTGAATAACGATAGACACCGACTACTCCACTTTAGGCCACCATTGTCTACACATGGGCGAGATGTGTTGTAATCGTGCAAAATAAATATACATTAATTTAAATATATTTAGGTCCTGCATGGGGTTGAATCCGGGCCCGGGCTCCTAATCTGAGGCAGGTTTCATCGCTTCATCCTTCATCATCCCGGGGAGGATCTTAGCTTGGCCCAGTTTGTGCACAAAATCGACTTAAAACACCGTTTCATTTTATTTCTGCTTGAGAGGCGTCCACCTACCGAGCTTCGAGCCGTCCGGACTGATGGCGAGGTGCAGGACCTGACGCTTGTGCCAGGAGAGCGAGCCGACTGGCTCCAGGCGGGGGCTGGACCAGAACCGGATGTCCGTGTGGGCGTCCCCGTGTCCGGACACCAGCTCGTGGTGCTCGGCCGACCACTGCAGACAACACACCTAAAGCGGACACGGACATGGAGTAACATGCGTTAGTGGGCTGGTAGCGAGGTCACCAGTGAATAGGTAGGCCACAGTGGGCATGCGATCGAGTGACCAAATGCTGTAGTAAATTTACAATAAGGCTTCATATCCTAATGACCTCAATAGCACAGTAATAACACAAGAGACCAAGACACACCAGGAACTTCCAAAATGCAGGTTAGTGCTAAATCATCCTGGTCACTATTGTGTACACAACAATGCCGGGAAAGCGACTTCTAAATTTAGTGCTAAACATTTAGCACTAGGCGCAGCTCTGATCTGCAGGACGCAGTTTCAAATTTAGTTATATGAGCTATTACACATGGATAACTCCGCGCCTCGCCGCATAAAGTAGCACGCAGCTAAATCAAGAGTTCGCCTGCACTGTGTATTTATATGGGCCATAGTACAGGAACAGCACCTGGACCAGCCCGTGAGCTGTCTTACCCGGGCCTGTGTGTCCGCCTGGACCAGCCCGTGAGCCGTCTTACCCGGGCCTGTGTGTCCGCCTGGACCAGCCCGTGAGCCGTCTTACCCGGGCCTGTGTGTCCACCTGGACCAGCCCGTGAGCTGTCTTACCCGGGCCTGTGTGTCCACCTGGACCAGCCCGTGAGCTGTCTTACCCGGGCCTGTGTGTCCACCTGGACCAGCCCGTGAGCTGTCTTACCCGGGCCTGTGTGTCCACCTGGACCAGCCCGTGAGCCGTCTTACCCGGGCCTGTGTGTCCACCTGGACCAGCCCGTGAGCTGTCTTACCCGGGCCTGTGTGTCCACCTGGACCAGCCCGTGAGCTGTCTTACCCGGGCCTGTGTGTCCACCTGGACCAGCCCGTGAGCTGTCTTACCCGGGCCTGTGTGTCCACCTGGACCAGCCCGTGAGCTGTCTTACCCGGGCCTGTGTGTCCGCCTGGACCAGCCCGTGAGCCGTCTTACCCGGGCCTGTGTGTCCGCCTGGACCAGCCCGTGAGCTGTCTTACCCGGGCCTGTGTGTCCACCTGGACCAGCCCGTGAGCTGTCTTACCCGGGCCTGTGTGTCCACCTGGACCAGCCCGTGAGCTGTCTTACCCGGGCCTGTGTGTCCACCTGGACCAGCCCGTGAGCTGTCTTACCCGGGCCTGTGTGTCCGCCTGGACCAGCCCGTGAGCCGTCTTACCCGGGCCTGTGTGTCCGCCTGGACCAGCCCGTGAGCTGTCTTACCCGGGCCTGTGTGTCCACCTGGACCAGCCCGTGAGCTGTCTTACCCGGGCCTGTGTGTCCACCTGGACCAGCCCGTGAGCTGTCTTACCCGGGCCTGTGTGTCCACCTGGACCAGCCCGTGAGCTGTCTTACCCGGGCCTGTGTGTCCACCTGGACCAGCCCGTGAGCTGTCTTACCCGGGCCTGTGTGTCCACCTGGACCAGCCCGTGAGCTGTCTTACCCGGGCCTGTGTGTCCACCTGGACCAGCCCGTGAGCTGTCTTACCCGGGCCTGTGTGTCCACCTGGACCAGCCCGTGAGCTGTCTTACCCGGGCCTGTGTGTCCACCTGGACCAGCCCGTGAGCCGTCTTACCCGGGCCTGTGTGTCCACCTGGACCAGCCCGTGAGCTGTCTTACCCGGGCCTGTGTGTCCACCTGGACCAGCCCGTGAGCTGTCTTACCCGGGCCTGTGTGTCCACCTGGACCAGCCCGTGAGCTGTCTTACCCGGGCCTGTGTGTCCACCTGGACCAGCCCGTGAGCTGTCTTACCCGGGCCTGTGTGTCCGCCTGGACCAGCCCGTGAGCCGTCTTACCCGGGCCTGTGTGTCCGCCTGGACCAGCCCGTGAGCTGTCTTACCCGGGCCTGTGTGTCCACCTGGACCAGCCCGTGAGCTGTCTTACCCGGGCCTGTGTGTCCACCTGGACCAGCCCGTGAGCTGTCTTACCCGGGCCTGTGTGTCCACCTGGACCAGCCCGTGAGCTGTCTTACCCGGGCCTGTGTGTCCACCTGGACCAGCCCGTGAGCTGTCTTACCCGGGCCTGTGTGTCCACCTGGACCAGCCCGTGAGCTGTCTTACCCGGGCCTGTGTGTCCACCTGGACCAGCCCGTGAGCTGTCTTACCCGGGCCTGTGTGTCCACCTGGACCAGCCCGTGAGCTGTCTTACCCGGGCCTGTGTGTCCACCTGGACCAGCCCGTGAGCTGTCTTACCCGGGCCTGTGTGTCCACCTGGACCAGCCCGTGAGCTGTCTTACCCGGGCCTGTGTGTCCACCTGGACCAGCCCGTGAGCCGTCTTACCCGGGCCTGTGTGTCCACCTGGACCAGCCCGTGAGCTGTCTTACCCGGGCCTGTGTGTCCACCTGGACCAGCCCGTGAGCTGTCTTACCCGGGCCTGTGTGTCCGCCTGGACCAGCCCGTGAGCCGTCTTACCCGGGCCTGTGTGTCCGCCTGGACCAGCCCGTGAGCCGTCTTACCCGGGCCTGTGTGTCCGCCTGGACCAGCCCGTGAGCCGTCTTACCCGGGCCTGTGTGTCCACCTGGACCAGCCCGTGAGCCGTCTTACCCGGGCCTGTGTGTCCGCCTGGACCAGCCCGTGAGCCGTCTTACCCGGGCCTGTATGTCCGCCTGGACCAGCCCGTGAGCCGTCTTACCCGGGCCTGTGTGTCCACCTGGACTAGTTTTTCCCCCGTCTTCGCCTTCCACAAGGTGATGTGACAGTCGTTCTCCGCGGCACACGACGCCAACACGTGTGGTTGCCATGGACACCAGGCCACGTCCTACAAAGAACCGACACCGATATATACTTCCTATAAATGTCATCAAAACATTAAAGCTGCTCATACAGCAATTTCCCACCTACATTAGGATTTTTTGTCTGACTGTGCTAGGTTAGTTATTCAGGAAGTTTAACCACTTTTGGTCATACCGCGTCAATGGGAGAAGGAAGGGAGAATGGAGCCATGTCCCCGGGGGTAATCCCCTACTCTTTACGAAGACATGGGATCTTTATCCTGCGACCACACAGACATGGCCATAGCAGGGCTCGAACCACCGATCCACGTGCCGGTATAGGCTCTCGCGTGGCCACTGAGTTACCGGGCCGGCCCCACCTCCAAAGTGGCCTTAATTAAAACACTTTTCCGCGACATGCCGACCTACCATGACCTCGGCGGAGTGAGCCGGTATGATCTGGAGTCGCGAGCGGTCTCGCAGCAGCCAGATGATGACTACGCCGTCGTTCCCGCCACTGGCGAGCAGACTGTCGTCTGGCGACACGGCCAGACAGCCCACGGCCCCGGCGTGACCCTCGTAGCGGTAAGACGACACATGCATGTTGGGGTCCCGGAAGTTACATGCGATCTCGTAGGTACAACCGCACGCCCGTCCGCTGATGCAGAATATATTTTACATGGATACATATTATATTGGTATATATATATACTGGATTATTCGTCAGTGTATACGACTGCGCGACATGCTATAGTTACACTGAAAACTCTTCTGTAAGCTGCCAGGCGGCACAATGGGATCTGATGCCAGGCGGCACAATGGGATCTGATGCCAGGCGGCACAATGGGATCTGATGCCAGGCGGCACAATGGGATCTGATGCCAGGCGGCACAATGGGATCTGATGACAGGCGGCAGTTTAGGGTGCTTTAAAAGCGAAACGCGACGCATTTAAGTATTTTACAAAGCGTGCTGCAACCCACGTCTTATCAAAACCACATGCGGCCCATAAAAGTATCCCACATGGCGACGTGCGGCCCATTAAAGTGTCCAACAAAGTGACGCGCGGCTTAGTAAAGTGTTCAACAAAGCGACGTGCGGCCCATTAAAGTGTCCAACCAAGCGACGTGCGGCCTATTAAAGTGTCCAACAAAGTGACGTGCGGCCCATTAAAGTGTCCGACAAAGTGACGTGCGGCCCATTAAAGTGTCCAACAAAGTGACGTGCGGCTTAGTAAAGTGTTCTACAAAGGGACGTGCGTTCCATTAAAGTGTCCAACAAAGCGACGTGCAGCCTATTAAAGTGTCCAACGAAGCGACGTGCGGCTTAGTAAAGTGTTCAACAAAGCGACGTGCGGCTTAGTAAAGTGTTCAACAAAGCGACGTGCGGCTCAGTAAAGTGTTCAACAAAGCGACGTGCGGCCCACTAAAGTATCCCACAAGCGACACGTGTATCCTGACGTTACCTGAAGATGCTGCTGGACGCCTTGTTCCATGTGACCGCCGAGAAGCCACCGGCGTGGTTGCAGATCCCGTCCGTCGTCAACGCGTAGGTCTTGTCCGCCGAACGACCCCAAATCTGAAGTGAAATCGGATAAATAGTTTTACATTTTAGGCCACTTTTGTACGCACAATAAATAAACTGGTTCCCAAGTTCCCAAGGACCATGAAGGATGAATGGATGAATGCATGAAACATGCCGCAGACTAGGTGCCCGGGCCCGGATTCAAACCCAGGACTTCCAGATCTGCCATCTAGTACACCAGAGAGGCACCCCACTCCCCTCCTCCCCGTCAATCTGAACTCGCGACAAACCGAAATCACTATATATTTATCACATATCAAGCCCAGAAGTTAGAACATGCGTATATAAATTCCACCATATGCAAAAGAAATACTATCTGTTGATTCCCTGGAAGGGTGGAGGCCTAAGGCCTGGCGGAATGATTTCTCCAGATTAATTGCTACCAATCTGGACACAAGGCCGCTTGTTTCAACAAGTGTCGTCTGAGTGATTGGTTGGTTGTATATTCCAGGCGCTTTAACCACTTTTGGTCATATCGCCTCAATGGGAGAAGGAAGGGAGAGTGGAGCCATGTCCCCAGGAGCAGCCCCATACTCTTTGCAAAGAAGGACTGTCGTCTCAGTCAACAACACCACAGACACTGGTCTATTACGCTAAGACGGCCCTCGCGCCGTTTATCTGTGTAATCCAATGCCAGTGGCGCCCTCGTGTGACGGGATCCTTATTTGTTGCGGTTGTCATCCCACTTTGCTGGTGCCACCAATTGTGCACACTGTACCAGTGCCATATGAGACCAGTATGACTAGTCTGACCATCTCCTGCAGCCGCCAATGTCACTCACCGTACACTCACCGTACACTCACCGCACGCTGGCGTACACTGGCTGTACACCGCCGTACACAACCGTACACCGTCTTACACTAGTCGTACACTGACTGTACACTGGCCGTACACCGCCGTACACCTACGCTGATCTGCCCCAGGCTGGAGGTGACGGCCAGGTGGTCCCCGCGGGTGTCCCAGGCCAGGGCGCTGACGCACTCCTCCCCGCCGCCCAGCTCCATCGGGATCTCCGTCTTCTTGTTGTTCTCGACGCTCCAGATGTACACGAGGTCACTCAACGCCACGGCGATATCGTCCCGGGCGCTCCAGTCCACCAGGGCCTTGTCTGGATCAGAGGAGTCGCCAGAGACCGGATTAGTGGACGTAGGCAAAGGAAATGCATTCGAACCCAGGACCTATTAATCTGCGGGATAGGGTGCTAACTGCTACACCATGCCGGGGAGGCCCCCAGTAAACGAAAGGATACTGGATTGGATTTCTTGAATGGAAATGTGATTTCTCGGACTCACATGTCAAGCTCGATTGGTTGTATATTCAGGACGCTTTAACCACTTTTGGTTACATCGCGTCAATATGAGAAGGAAGCGAAGAGCGGAGCCATTTCCCTGGGCGTAAGCCCGTACTCTTTGTGAAGAAGGACATGGAATCTTTATCCTGCGACCACACAGACATGACCGCGGGGCGCGAACCACCGATCCACGTGCCGTTAGGCTCTCAGGTGGCCAGAGCGCCGAATGCGAGCACCCTAACCCACTGAGCTATTGAGGCGGCCCATGTCCAGCTCGAAGATCTAGCAGTGTGATCAGGACTGAAGCGCATGCAAATTATCATAAGAGTTTGTTACTTTGGTCGGCAAAAAGCTAAGTTTCAATAGCTTTAATCCCGACACAAATTCAGACCGGTGTGTTGGCCGGCAGCATTGACCTATTGTAAAATGTCCAACACTGTGCTGTTACATGCATGTATACATACATTGGTCGGCGTGGAGGCTGGGCAGGTCGAGCACCTTCTCCGGCGAGCGAGGGAGCTTTCTCTTGATGCTCTTGGGCGTGTTTAATGAAGTCAGGCTGAGGGCAGCCAGTTCCTGCTGGACCTGGTTGACGTCTGGAAGAATAACATATGTCCCTGTTTTAAATGATATATGTCCTGTGGGGAACATCGATAGTTCAGTTTTTAGCCGCTGGTAAGGAAGTAATTAAGTTAATGCATGTTCTGCACGACCAATGCCGTGATTTTCGCGCCAAGCGACGTAGATGTAGGTAGGATCCGGTTTAATTGCAAAATATAGGCAGGTGAAGAATTTAGTTAAATATTCAGATGAATTGGTATTTTTGAGAAAAGAGATAACCAGTAGGTGTTCAGTGTTTGTTTCAACCTGGGATGTTTTGTAACCGAGTTACAGAAATAGTATAATGGTATGCGAACAGCGCACCAGTTATTCAAAGGGGAACTTACATTTACGTCAGAAAACGTCGAATGATCGCCTATGACTACTTGTTGATGTTTTAATGCATGATATAGGATAATGGATAATATTTCTAATAGTGCTCCCAAATAAAATGAACGGGTATGCTATTTTGATGGCGTAGTATATAGAGAATGAATATATTGACTGTATCTTTGGACCTACGAGCTGGACTTTAATAGGGACGTTTTAGCCCTTGTGAGATATAGCCCTTGACCCTTCCCATTGTGGCATATCGCGACCATAAGAAGGGGTAAGGTAGCGTGGAGCCATGTTTCCGGGGTAGCCTCCTACTCTGTGCGAAGAAGGACATGGGATCTTTATCCTGCGACCACACAGATATGAGGGCATTCATGGACATCGTTACAGGTGGGAATCGAACCACGCACCGGCCGCTGGGGCTTGCCCAGCCGAACGCGCTAGATACACTGCCATGGCGTGACCTCTGATAGAAAGGTTAGCTCCACCCGACCTTTTTACACGGCGCAGACTTACCCCGATAACATGGCCCACCGTTGGTGGGTGGGTTGTGGGTGTGAGTATGGCGGGAGGAGGGGGGGGGGGACATTTCGCGAAAGCTATGCCTTATGCCCCGCGCATTATACCAAATATATTTTTTATCGTTGGCCAAAAAAATCTTCGTCAACAAATCGTCTGATTAAGCAAAAATAATTTTTAACATCCACAACGACTATTATAACCTACCAATACTGTTGGCTTGTGGTGAAGAGAAGGACAACATGCGATTGCTTTCCTGGGAGTCCCCCATGCAGGACAGCCGCCTCCGGAGCGAGGTGCCGCCTGATCCAGAGACGGACGCCGGCGAGAAGACGGGGCTATCCAGAAGAGACATCTCGTGGTCCTCCCCGGTCGACATCAACCGGAAGTGGGCGGAGTTGAAGTCGGAACCGCGGCGCCTGGGAATGAAGCGATCCCCGGCTCCCAGTGCGGAGTTGCGCCTGTCTCCGGAGCTGTACCGCTGCTGGGGTCCGGCGGAACAGAGTCCGGATACCCCCGCCTGGATCGATCCGGAGCGGCGGCGCCGGTATGTGTTGTAGTCGATGAAAGAGGCTTCCATCTTGGGACGTTCGGGATATCTTCGAACACGCTAGCAATTTCCGATACAACCGGTTTTACTACCTGGAAAGCAATCAATTGAATTGAAGGAATTGAATTGGTGTTTAAGACACTGTTTTTATTAACACAATGGTTTAAACTGGGCCAAGGCACCGGCCGGGACGATGAAGGGTGAATAAGTGAAACATTCCCCAGATCTGGTGCTGACCACTACACCAGGGAGACCCCTCTCCTTGGAAGTAATCGTATCGATGTGAAATGTATCTCTTTGTGTGGTCGGTTAGAGTGGCATGGTATCCGTGGGGTGACAGTTTGGTGTTTTATAACACCTTTGTGTACACATGGATTGACCCGGGACACGGATCTCTCTGTGACAATGATGTGAAAGAAATAAACGGTCCCATGAACGGGTAGGGTTTGAACCCGCAACTTGCTGAGTACTAAAATACAGTACTAAACCGTATAGCCCTCCCCCCCCCCAGTATACCTCTACATCATACCATCTCTGCTTACCTGCTTGGTGGAAAAGAAGAACTGATCCTGCAAATCAATTACTTACTTTGGTAACGACTCCTTTCTACATCGTTTTCATGGTATATGGTCCAAGTTTGCCAAACCTGAATGCGTGACTTCCAGTCCAATGATTCCTAAATTATATTGCTCACTTCACTATCTGACTGACCACAGCTGCTTTGGGCCGTTTATGGCATAGATAATCAAGAAACTAAAATCATAAATGGAAAACAGTATACAGCCAAACAATCGACAAACCAATATTTTGACCGCGCTCACCTGAAACTTCTGCTGATGTCGTGTAGACAATCTTTTCGCTCGGTAATCCGCCTGACAGCCGGTGCCTCGCGCTTGATGTTGGCCAGAATACGACGGGTCGTACAGGTTCTAAAAAGTGCGACGGTGTCAATTAGTGTTGGATTAACTCACATTTCTAGAAGCTGCGGCTTTCTGAGACACCGCAGTTTGAGCTCATTCCGAGTAGTTAAAGTGCCACGTTATTGATAAGTTGCCAGTTAACTTTGTCTATTGGAAAAAATTAAAACACAAATTACAATGTTTTAAGAACTCGACAATTGGATTTGTTGAAATGAAGAGAATCGGAGGAGTCAGTCCAGTGACCGAGCTATGGATTTCACGGCCTTCAGCAGTATAATTTCTAGCTGCCGAGAATTAGTTTAATTCATTAGAATCGCGGTGTTTTATGTCGGGTTTGTGCACACAGGACATGTGGTAGTAATAATGGCCCCACTCCCTATACAGCTTGCATTGTTTAACAGTACCTATGCCTTGAATACTTGGAGAAGATTATCCATGTTTTAACAAACGAAAGGACTTATTTTAGTAAATTGTAGGCGTGAGTAACATGTGAACTATTCGGAAACAATGGTTCGCCCTAATATGGAAAAACGACGGAGTAACTACAATAACCAATAGCGCTAATAATGAGTAACTTTAACATTTCACTTACCATGTACAGCTTACAATCTGACAGTGCGGCGGTGAAACCCTTGGAGTAAGTTGTGGATGCTAAGGGCCGCCCACGGTTTATATATACCATTAGAGAAACTAGCTGGGTGACGGTGAGAGGCTAGGTAACCCGTATGCACCCCTTGCCACTTAATTACCGTTAATTGATAAATCTGTAATGATGAGGACAATATGCGGATTATATGTCGAAATAAGCTCCTTATGCCAAAAGACAACAAGTCGATCGGAGATGATTGGCGGCGGGTGGCCCCGGCAGAGTTGGTGGTGGGGCGGGGGGGGTCTTGGCCAGGGCAGCACGGGCAGGGAACAGGGCAAGGGCGGCGGGGGAAGGGGAGAGTTTATTTAAACCGATGATGCTGATGCCGCTTTATCAATGCGCTACAGTTGCTAGCTACCGAGAATGAGTTGAATCAACTGAAATAGCAATTTCGTTTTTTCACATATGACGAAGCCACCATGCAACGGAAGTGACGACTCACAGCAGAAAAGCATCTCATTTCTGTATATTGATCACTGCCCCCTACCAGGGCTCGTGGAGCGATGGAAGCTATATCTGATAATTAAAAGCTCATTGGTTCGCCGGGGAAGCTGTTATGCGGTGATCATCCAATAACCGAGTGACACGTACGCATGCCTGTAACTGCTAGTGCCGGTATACAGAGACCACAATGGTGACACCACGCTGACGGACCGGCCTCCACATGCGGGTCGGCACTGCGGGCATTTATACACTCCACACATGTCACTTTGTTACTTGGTAAATAAATGATTAGATTTAGATTAGATTACTACTTCTGGTAGATATTCATATCACATATACAGGAGTGACAGTAATTCTAATTGAACGTATATGCACTGAATCCATGGAAAACTTGCGGTGCACCATTTTTTTGGACGGATGGGGGGGGGGGGGGGAGGGGGGGCGCCTCAGCCCGGACTACCTAAATTTTGCATTTGAAAAAAAGTATATCCTTACTTAAAAAGGGGGAGAGGGGAAGGTCCGGACCCCTGGGACACCCCCCCCACCCCGTGGACCCGCGCCCCTGCTAATACTACTACTACAACCACCACGATTACTATTTGCTACTACTGCTACCTCAGGGAGCAGAAGCCTCCCTCCGATTACAGGTATTAAGCCCTTTGGGAAACTACCAATATCTGGGGGCAGGGGGTGCAGCTGCATGATAGAGGCATGGTGCAGGGGGTGTAAGGGCATTAGCCTTCCCGCTTTTTGGCCAAATCATCGATTTATATTACTTAAAGCAATATGTTCTGTAATTTTTATATTACCAATTTCTTTTCCATGTCAAATAAGTATATTCTGTCTTGAATTTAAATCCTGAAAGCCTGTGGGCTATTCGGAGAAAAGCAAATTTGTTCACCGGAGCAGAAGTTGGTGGCCGGCTTTATATCCCTGCGCGCCGGTTCGCTGTTCGGTATTCTGTGTGATGTCGACCGCGACTCGCTATAGGACGTCCGCGCGCGATAAACTAGTCCGCGCAGATTTATGTTGAAACTGTTGTTTTACAGACTCAATGATATATATATAACATATATGCATCATAATTTTGAGATAGCCTACTTTAGTTTTGATTCGGAAGTGTAAAAAATCTAACATGGCTCATGCAAGTAGGCTGCTTTAAGATATTGTCGAATGTAAAATATGTAGCCACGTAAGGGCAGACGCTTCCCGAAGACTGTTTCCTACTGACGGTTGTGACTTGTGGGTTGCTAATTTCTCACCATTGTACATGTTAGAAGCGGAGGTCAACCAAAAGATCGCTCTGTCGTTACAGCGAAAAACGGAATAGAAATACCAATGTCGATATACAAAACGATATCCAATATTCTTTTCGAAGATACTACTGATGTGTAGGTGGATGGAACACTTGAATCCACATCAAGAATTCAAAGGCTTGTATCACTTTTAAAAGACCGATTGCTAAACTGCAATAATGGTAACTATCATACGGTTGAAGTTAGCAATGTCGTTTTGCCGTGGTGAATGTTGTGATGGTTGGTTACCGATGTCTCGTTCCAGTCGGGGCAGCTAGAATCATTCAGCCATCGAAGAACCCTTTCTTTGCCATGGGTATGCCACTGTTATGGGCATGCCACTGTTATGGGCATGCCACTGTTATGGGCATGCCACTGTCATGGACATGCCGCTGTTATGTTATAGGCATGCCGCTGTTATAGGTATGCCGCTGTTATAGGCATGCCGCTGTTATAGGTATGCCGCTGTTATGTTATAGGTATGCCGCTGTTATAGGTATGCCGCTGTTATAGGTATGCCGCTGGTATAGGTATGCGGCTAGTATAGGTATGCCGCTGTTATAGGTAGGCCGCTGTTATAGGTATGCCGCTAATATAGGTATGCGGCTGTTATAGGTATGCCGCTGTTATATGTATGCCGCTGTTATAGGTATGCCGCTCTTATAGGCATGCCGCTGTTATAGGTATGCCGCTCTTATAGGCATGCCGCTGTTATGTTATAGGCATGCCGCTGTTATAGGTTTGCCGCTGTTATAGGTATGCCGCTGTTATAGGTATGCCGCTGTTATAGGTATGCCGCTGTTATAGGTATGCCGCTGTTATAGGTATGCCGCTGTTATAGGCATGCCGCTGTTATAGGTATGCCGCTGTTATAGGTTTGCCGCTGTTATAGGTATGCCGCTGTTATAGGCATGCCGCTGTTATAGGTATGCCGCTGTTATAGGTATGCCGCTGTTATAGGTATGCCGCTGTTATAGGTATGCCGCTGTTATAGGCATGCCGCTGTTATAGGTATGCCGCTGTTATAGGTTTGCCGCTGTTATAGGTATGCCGCTGTTATAGGCATGCCGCTGTTATAGGTATGCCGCTGTTATAGGTATGCCACACCGTCATATGTCATAATGAACCCGTAAGAGACTCAGTGGCCTAACCGACCGTATTATCGCTAGTGTTCTATGATATTTAACCCAAGCATCCCGTTGGTATCTATTTGGTGAAGCACATTTGGTCCGGATCGGGGTGAGTCGGAGAGGCTCAGACCGAGGTAAGCCAGTAATGAGGATTTGATTTGTTTGTGGTGGTATGGATGTGGTATGCGCATGAATGTGCGCTGTTGAGCGCTTTGCATAGGTTAGAACATATTGTGGAGATTGTTCAGTTAAACTATTGTCTCTGAATTCTACCAAAGAATACTTTGAATAGATCAACCACTGTTTGTGCCATATAAACCAATGTCACTCATCTCAGCAGCAGCGGGATTAGAACTCGACGGGGAGGGCGCCATTGCATGATGGCAAACGTTACCACCCCGTGCACAAACCACCACAGCGCCGCGTAGCGGTAATCCCCCGAATGGAGATTTATATAAGGAGCAGTGCGACACCTGGCGAATCCAACAGTAACTGTTTTCCGTAAAAACGACTGTTCCTGAAAAGTGCCACTTTCAAGGTGGTTTGAGACTGAACGATGGCTGCCAAGGTCTTGAAGTCCAGCGGGTTGTTACTGAATGTGGCCAGATATGCCGGTAAAAGACAAGGAATTGCTGCAGCTTCTTTTGTGAGTAATGTCTGCCATAAAGTTTTAGCTCACGACAAACCGCTGTCAAATGAGTTCCAGCTCTGATTCGTCAACATTGCAGACCGCACTGGCTGCTGAAACAATATTGTAATTTGACATGCGGGTTGTTCCACTGGCACTGCCACTGGCACTGGGGGGCGCCCAGCCCGGTCACCCTGAAGCCAGTAAAGGCCTGAGCAAAGGCACTGAGGATGGGTGTTAGACATAGGGGAAGGGGGATCAGACTGGGTCATTCCCTTCCATGTAATATTAGTGCAAATCAAAATAAGGGATGGTTTATATCTGCATATAGACTGGAGTTAAGTGTGGCCCTGGGGCCAGTATTGGTACTTACTATCAAATCAGTAACAATCAATTCTGATTAGGCCGCAGACTGATGTATTATTTGTCTTATTAGTTCCATAGCCATAGTCTTAGCGGCTTGTTGCAGAAATAAAGTCCTGACAGTGATCAGGTGTTATAACAGTATATAAGCCTTGTAACTTATTATTTCTATAGATGTAAGAAAGTCAGCTACAATATAGTAGTTACTAAAATACTAGTCACTGCTAATGGTCACTGCTGGTAGTAGCTAGAGCAGATTGCTCGCGGAACTTATCAAGATTGAGACTGTTTAGCTTATTTTGAATTTGGCATGATGACACTTTGAGTAAGCTTATATCAAGTAACAGGTTAGTTGTCATTTCGCTTAATAACTATATATTTACTTGATTGAAGTTAATAACTTAATACAGCAATATTTTCATTGAGGAATTTAAACAACGGTTTTTGAAGTGAAATGATATAATTAGCACACCTATTATATACACTAAGGGAAAGGGAGAGATGTTTGGAACCCAAATTGTTTTATTCATTTCTAGGGCGTGATGGCTCAAAATCTAGGAACTGTGAAAGTATCTGTCTGAGGGTTGATACACATGGCCTGATTTTAATGCTCAAGAATATTCATACATGTGAGGTAATCAGGGTACAAGCGCAGGCAACCTGCTTTTGCAGGCAGTGGCAGGGAAGTCTAGCAGGCAGATAGAATAAGTTAGGGATACCAAAGGGCACTTCCTTCATCTTGACAAAGAATAGTAGAACAAATTTGTGTTTACCTCATTACCATAATTTCTACTATATTAGATAAGTAATGGGTATATGATATCAGATGCATAGGTTTATTGACATCCGCAAAAACTGATGACAGGTATAAATTGGTCTTCCTGGCCACCCATTCAGTGGCAACTGATCCGGTATTGTTTGATGAAATGTTTAATTACATTTAGTGTCCTGGATTTTAAAAGTTATTCCTGAGTATTGAACAATTTCTTTAACGCATCTGACGTTCTTCTGGAGGTATTTAAAACCTACAGCAACTCATTGTTGTGGTCTGATATGCCTATTTCTGGTTTCAACCTTATCTTTCAGTTTCGCAAGAATGTCACCATGTGCGAGACCCCAATCAAAGACTTCTGAGATTAATGCAGCATGAGCTCTTTTGAGATAAGCAACTTTACAGCCATCATGCAAGACGGTCATAGTATTCGAATCAAATAGATTGTCTCAATCTCTGTGAAGGGTGTGGTGCATGCCAACAGCCAAAGCACAATGAAGTATTACTTTCTTCATTGTCCATGAAAATGTTGAGGAACATATGACACAAAAAGCATTCTAGCAGTATAGTATGTTCAAGGACGAATTATGTTGAATGTAAATAAACTGCAGGACATCAAATGTTTGAACAAATATCTGAAATACCAACTGTTGAGAGACCCTGCATTGCGAATGCTACTTGAATACTTGGTGCACAATTATCCATCTGATGAACGTGATCTAACAAGGTAGGAACAAGTAATAACAAGTAAGCTTCCTTAAAAATTCACTTTCACCTTCCCCCACACACCCAACATCACCTTGGAATCTGAAAACATTACTTATAGACTGACAGCGAAGTTTGCCGGATCTGATTCCGAAAGATTCGATACATATCTCATTGAAATGATTTGCTCATCGCCCTCTCTTTCCCGCAACCATTAGATATCTTTTCATTTCTTAGACAGTTTTAGAGTCTGTATGCAAGGCAAATGTGCCAATTAAAAGGAGTGCTATTGTCAACGGAAACAACGCAGATACATCCCAGCATCCAGTTACAGCACCCTGGTCGTCCTGGCTGGTCGCAGGTACGGACACCATCTCGACCGTGCCGTCTGGAAAAACCACTTCAGTTGGGAGAGCAGCGGCTTCCCCATCCGAGGCAGGCGATGGCCAGGGCCAAGTGGCAGCAGATGCAGTGCCGGGTTGCGAAGAGGACGGCGTTGGGTCACCCAGATCAGGGGTACTCGCGGCCGATGCAACTCTAGGCTCTTGCGGGAGTGGCGTCTTTTTCCTTTCAGTTGGATTGACAATCCGTTCCAGCGGGTGAATGTCAGGGTTAGCAACATTCGAATGGGGCAAAGACTGAGCAAATGCTTCTGCCGGGATTCTTAGCGGATTAAAATCGCTGATACCCGTCGCCTCAAATCCCATGCCGAGGTTGCTGTGCGAGAAGGACTCTTCAAATGCGATCTTTACCAGACTACCAAAACTCTTCTTGCCCACCAGATTACTCGAATCTTCTGCCATGAATTTGGAACACGCCGCATTAAACTTCGCCTTGAATGGTCCAAACGTACATTTATCCAGCGGACAAAGATAATGTGTGCTGTGAGGTGGAAATGTTACGACCAAGATGCTATTTTCATTTGCCTTCTCAAGGAGGTCTAAAGTCTGCGACTCCCTAATTGGAGCTTTGCGAGTCCCAGATCAGCAACTGAGGCCTCTCTGGGCCACATGATTTGAAGACGCATTCCTCGAACCATTCCGTCGCCAGCACATCCTCCATCCAAGAGTTTGACTGATGAGTAAATCTTGAGTCATTTGGAGCGTCTTCGGTTTTAAAGTTGGACAGACTTTTTCTTGCTTTCCCTTTGACAATGAAGAGAGGGGGCATTGCCTTCCCAATACCGTTGATGCAGGCCATGATGGTAACATTCTCTCGCGTATTGGCCACCCGTCCTGGGACACTCGTAGAGCCGGCAAGAGCACAGACTGGCGTCGGTTGATGGCCAAGGGATATACCTGTTTCGTCAGCATTCCATATATGATGAGGTTTGTGTGTCAGTCCTGTCTTGTCAAAAAAGTCCTTGAGGTCCAGTAGGTACTGACCCATACCCGGCCCAAGGCCTCGAGCTCTAACAGTGGTCAGTGGCTCTGGCTAACGTAGGGTGAGATGCGGATGCCGTTTCAGGAATCCTGACCATCAATATTTCCCTGGGACTCGATCTCTGAAAGGCGTTGACAGTCCAAGTCGCAGGCATAGCTGGCCGACCTTGTTCAGCAGGTGGCTCTTGGAGATCCCGAAGCCCTGTTCGGCAGCAGCCAGAACACTGTCCGCAACCTCTTTCTCTACTGTAGCTGGCAGTACAGTACCCCGGCCGAGATGTGGTGCGTCTTCTACCTTGCTCCGTAACAGGCCTAATATGGGGCGAGGTATGCCGAATGCCTTGGAGGCACCACTGGCCGACATTTTGGCAAACCGGCAGCCACGTAGAGCTTGCACAATTTTGGTTGGCTGCATATTCCGAACGCATTAACCACTTTTGGTCATCGCGTCAATGGGAGAAAGAAGGGAGAGTGGAGCCATGTCCCCGGGGGTGGTTCCCCTCTACACTTTGCGAAGAAGGAAATGGGATCTTTATTCTGCGACCACACAGACATGGCCACAGGGGGGCGCGAACCACCGATCTACGTGCCAACACTACTTTGGCATTGTCGTATTAACATAAAATGCCCATCCCTTGATGGGGCATGGCCGGTGAGGTTCATTGTCCTCAAGGATAATTGGGATTAGCGCATGATGACTTATCATAGTTTTAATTCTGAATGATCTTTATAAATGGATTTCTTTCAATTTGCATGTGTGTAGGATTATATGATTTGAGAAAGTGTTCGTATTCCATCGGTATGTATCAGTGTCATTGTATAGGTTACACCTAAATTGATCGCATGTTTTTTCGATAGAGCTACATAGTATGACACCCCCCTTAGCGCAACCCGCCGCAAAATTCAGGCCCGGCCAAATTGCATGTGATGCGATCGACCGCAACACACAGTTATGTGAGAATTGGAGAACGGCAAAGTGCCGTCTGGCGGATTCACTAAATGCAGATTGACCCTTTGTAAATAACGAAAAAAATTGACGTCATGGATAATTTACATGAAACAACAGTGGTAGAGCACTTCCCCATGGCCGGGAGGGATGTTCGGCAGGTAGTTTCCGTTGATTATTTTTCATTTCCTTTGGAACAACGGGATTCAAACTGTAAAACTTGTTATCCACATGGCTTGGAAGATTATAATGTAGGTAGAAGGTTGTCATGATTGTTGTAAATTGTAGACTATTTGCACCTTAAAAGGGATAACAAATCCGACTGGTCTTCCATGAGATTAGTTGTACCTTGATTGTACAGCATTGTTAGGGCCATGCAACCACTGATGTCTCACAAAGGGTCAGACTGAGGTCTCACAAATGGTGAAGCTGATATCTGAGAAAGGGTCAGATTCAGGTGTGTCAGACTGATGACTGACACAGGGTCAGGCTGTGTCATAACAGGGTCAGGCTGTGTCATAACAGGGTCAGGCTGATGCCTGACACAGGCTCAGGCTGTGTCATAACAGGGTCAGGCTGATGACTGACACAGGCTCAGGCTGTGTCATAACAGGGTCAGGCTGATACCTGGCAAAGGGTTAGAATGAGGTCTGACATAACGCTTGTTTTCAGTAACAGCTGTTTTTTTAAATTATTTATTGAATGTTTGTCATATACTTATTTGCAGCTGAACCATGCAGACTTCTCTACCACTGCAAAGAAGAATGTGAAGTTCTATGACAACGCAACCGAAGCTGTGAAAGATATCCCAGATGGTGCCAAAATTGTTGTGGGAGGTATGTTGACTCTTTGGTTCTGGACACTGATAAATAATAAGTTTCCTATAGATTATGAGACAGCATTCCTAGCTCAGTTAATAAGACGGTTGAGCTGCAGATGCTGAAGCGGTGGGTGCGAGGTCTAACCCCTGCATACGAGGCAAGATTCATCCATCATCATTTCGTTGTCCCGGCATGTTTCTTGGCATTAGTTGAGCCTTGGGCCGATTTCTGTGTCAAGCCCCCATTTCTGTTTTCCTCTTAGAGTTGTCGTCCAACCCAGGGGCTTTCATTATCTATTGATGATATAAATACGCCCTTTAGGGTTTAACTATGGTAGACCACTAAATTAGACCACTACTACTACTACCACTATTGTTAGTGGTCACCCTGTTGCCCAATGGATCCCCGAGCATGCTCTGCCACGCCAGCCCAAGTGTCTATGTGTGTGCAGGATAAAGGTCCCATATCATTCATCACAAAGAGTAGGGAGTTACGCCCGGAGACATGGCTCCTCTCCACCTTGACCCTTTCCATTGTCGCGATATGACCTTAGAGGTTAAAGCGTTCTACTTAAATCTACATAAATCAACAAACGAGACCAGACGAGAGGAAAAATCTCCGTGGCTGGGAATGTCAGGAGCGGATGAGGAGGAGCGGATAAAACGTTAAGAACAAAAGAGCAGACCCATTGTCGGGATATCATAGAAGGTAAAGCGTCCTACGTAAAAATAACCGATCAGTTTTTGGAATAGCTCTCATTTTCACGTAATCATGTAATTCAGGTGTGTTTGCGTACCGGTGTGTGTTGCTAAGTGTTACCCATGACCGTGTCCGTGCTGCAGGGTTCGGCCTGTGCGGTATCCCCGAGAACCTGATCGGCGGTCTGCTGGCGACCGGGGTCAAGGAGCTCACGGCAGTCAGTAACAATGCCGGGGTGGACGACTTTGGTCTTGGACTGCTCCTCAACACCAGACAGGTACCTACGTGCCCCCCCCCCCCTCCCCGCCATAAACACTTACCCCAACCCCTGTTTTTTTAAATATTTTATCAGCGGCTGAGGTAACAGTGTTACTCAGGCAGTGAATCTAGCAGCCGGGTCGATTGGATGGCCTTGTGCATACTGGGCAGGGTGGGTGGGGGTTGGGGGGGGGGGGTGCAGGCAGGGGATGCTCCCATTGAGGTCGCGTGTAATGATGGATTCATTTGGTATAGCCACGTGGCCAGTGCGTGTACCGAGACTGGTATTTTATTTGTTATCGTGAATCCGCGCTAACCTCGGACTTGGCCCGAGGAAGTTATCTCGGCGGTGGGCCAGATTGTGTAACCCGACGTCGTCGGCGGGGTCTGGAGCCCTCCCCCCACCCCCTCGGTGGATGTACTTACTCATCACAGAGGCGACCTGAGGGGAACTCCTCGTGAACTGACAGCCAGCCAGCCAACCATCCTTGTGACGTGAATCTCGAGGGTGTTTTTGCTGGGTTTTTTTCCTGGGGTCGGTACAGTTATGGTGATGGGCCTGCCGAATGCCACGTGCATGGGCTTGACCCCCTGCCTTGGGCTGCCTGGGGGCAGTGGGGGGGGGGGGGGTCCGTGGCAGGAGGAGGGTCCGTGGGTCAATTGGGATATCGCGATCGTCTGCACTGGAAGAGCCGTGACAGTCATGACTGTATTATGTGGTCAAGTGAGGTTAATAATGTTAATATGGTAAAGATAGGAATACGGGCACTTTGTTGGGCATCTTTTTGTCAACAATCAATAATGTTAATATGGTAAAGATAAGGCTTAACCTACTTGCACTTCGATGTCCGTCCTTTGGCAAACATGTCAACAATCAAAGTGCTCTGATTCATCTTCGCGCGTCTTTGTGACCAATGATGCCCAATGAATGTAAAAACAGAGTTTCTCAAAGCATGCCAACTAGAATAAAACCTAATAATTAGTAGTCGTTGGAAAGAAAATAATCAAATAATAACCGATAATGAAACGGTGTAATATTTCCAGTTTTAGATATCGATGCGGTATGGGAATTTCAATATGTTGAACCAGTTAAAAAAAATCTTTGATATCCCCGATTGAACCGCTTTCATGTGCCGGATTTGGATTAAGGAACTCTCCTTAATAATTTCCTTCCGTCTTTTAGATCCGCAGGATGATCTCGTCGTACGTTGGGGAGAACGCCGAGTTCGAGCGCCAGTACCTGACTGGAGAGCTGGAGGTGGAGCTCACCCCGCAGGTCAGCACTCTGGGGACCCCTGTCAGCCTGACCCCCCGCGCCGGGTACACCGCCGGGTACGCCGGCCGGTACACCGCCGGGTACGCCGGCCGGTACACCGCCCGGTACGCCGGCCGGTATACCACCGGGTACGCCGCCCGGTACACCGCCGGATACGCCGGCCGGTACACCGCCGGATACGCCGATCGGTGCACCGCCGGGTACACCGGTTCTATCGCCATCGGATACCGCGGGGCATCGTCCAGTGGCTAAATAAAGGATCCAGTTTTTTTGTAATCCAGTCTTATCTGGATTGTCTGGATGGATTCAGCCAAGCTCTGGATCCATTTGGTCTCTACCACTTGTAACTGGATTCCACTAATTTCACCCAGTCGCAACTGGATCCAGCTAGTTTCATCCGGTCGTAACTAAATGCAGCTAGTTTGATTCGGACGTAACTGGATCCAGCTAGTTTCATCCAGTCGCAACTAGAACTAACATTTCTTGCAAGAAATGCAAGAGTTGTGTTCACAATTTATACTACAGGTAGTCTAGTAATTTTGGAGCTGACATAAATCCCGAAAACACATAAGATTGCAATGTGAATATATGTCTCTACATTCAGCTTGAAATTTGTCAAACGTTTGTAGAATGGTAAATGAATTTTTGTTGTTTGTGACAGGGCACCCTGGCTGAGCGGGTGCGGGCAGGCGGTGCTGGGATAGCTGCCTTCTTCACCCCCACGGCCTACGGGACATTGATACACGAGGGGGGAGCGCCCATCAAGTACAACCCGGACGGCTCCATCAACATCGCCAGCGAGCCCAGGGAGGTGAGGCGACTGCGGGTGGCGGCCAAGCGGTGGGAGCGGGTGGCGGCTAAGCGGGGCCGGGGGGGGGGGGAGAGGGGCGCCCATCAAGTACAACCCGGACGGCTCCATCAACATCGCCAGCGAGCCCAGGGAGGTGAGGCGACTGCGGGTGGCGGCCAAGCGGTGGGAGCGGGTGGCGGCTAAGCGGGGCGGGGGGGGGGGTGGAGAGAGGGGCGCCCATCAAGTACAACCCGGACGGTTCCATCAACATCGCCAGCGAGCCCAGGGAGGTGAGGCGGCTGCGGGGGTGGCGGCCAAGCGGGGGGAGCGGGGGAGGGGGTGGCGGCTAAGCGGGGCCGGGGGGGGGGGGGGGAGAGGGGCGCCCGTCAAGTACAACCCGGACGGTTCCATCAACATCGCCAGCGAGCCCAGGGAGGTGAGGCGAATGAGAGGGTGGGGGCGGGTGATCCAATGCGTCCCCTTCCCCAGTCACGGGAACAACATAACGGTGGTTATTATGTAGTCATAGGTGGTTCTGATGTTCGTTTTACAAACTTTAAGATATATAATATGTCGGTCAATAGGACTTGCTAATGTTTATTGTTTACTTTTACATACAGAAGTAAAATAAAACTTTATCTTATCTTATCTTAATGTAATGTAAAGCTGCCCTCCAGGATTGCTTTTTGACCTGTTCGTCCTTTACTTCGCAAATGACTGTTTCTGCAGGATAAAGGTCCCATATCTATCTTAGCAAATTCTATAGTACTAGGGAGTAATTCCAGAGGACTTGTCTCCAACCATCCTAGTATATTGATCCTCTGTTAAATGTACGGTGTTCGTCGTCGGTTTTGTCTTTGTCAGCACCGTGAGTTCAACGGTCGCCATTACATCATGGAGGAGGGCATCACTGGCGACTTCTCCCTCGTCAAGGGTTGGAAGGCGGACAGGGCCGGCAACGTCATCTTCAGGTAACACAGGGCAGTCGTTGGTTGTCGCTTCTCCCTCGTCAAGGGTTGGAAGGCGGACAGGGCCGGCAACGTCATCTTCAGGTAACACAGGACAGTCGTTGGTTGTCGCTTGTCTCTCGTCAAGGGTTGGAAGGCGGACAGGGCCGGCAACGTCATCTTCAGGTAACACAGGGCAGTCGTTGGTTGTCGCTTCTCCCTCGTCAAGGGTTGGAAGGCGGACAGGGCCGGCAACGTCATCTTCAGGTAACACAGGACAGTCGTTGGTTGTCGCTTGTCTCTCGTCAAGGGTTGGAAGGCGGACAGGGCCGGCAACGTCATCTTCAGGTAACACAGGGCAGTCGTTGGTTGTCGCTTGTCTCTCGTCAAGGGTTGGAAGGCGGACAGGGCCGGCAACGTCATCTTCAGGTAACACAGGACAGTCGTTGGTTGTCGCTTGTCTCTCGTCAAGGGTTGGAAGGCGGACAGGGCCGGCAACGTCATCTTCAGGTAACACGGGGCAGTCGTTGGTTGTCGCTTGTCTCTCGTCAAGGGTTGGAAGGCGGACAGGGCCGGCAACGTCATCTTCAGGTAACACAGGACAGTCGTTGGTTGTCGCTTGTCTCTCGTCAAGGGTTGGAAGGCGGACAGGGCCGGCAACGTCATCTTCAGGTAACACGGGGCAGTCGTTGGTTGTCGCTTGTCTCTCGTCAAGGGTTGGAAGGCGGACAGGGCCGGCAACGTCATCTTCAGGTAACACAGGGCAGTCGTTGGTTGTCGCTTGTCTCTCGTCAAGGGTTGGAAGGCGGACAGGGCCGGCAACGTCATCTTCAGGTAACACAGGGCAGTCGTTGGTTGTCGCTTCTCCCTCATCAAGGGTTGGAAGGCGGACAGGGCCGGCAACGTCATCTTCAGGTAACACAGGGCAGTCGTTGGTTGTCGCTTCTCCCTCATCAAGGGTTGGAAGGCGGACAGGGCCGGCAACGTCATCTTCAGGTAACACAGGGCAGTCGTTGGTTGTCGCTTCTCCCTCGTCAAGGGTTGGAAGGCGGACAGGGCCGGCAACGTCATCTTCAGGTAACACAGGGCAGTCGTTGGTTGGCGCTTCTCCCTCGTCAAGGGTTGGAAGGCGGACAGGGCCGGCAACGTCATCTTCAGGTAACACAGGGCAGTCGTTGGTTGTCGCTTCTCCCTCATCAAGGGTTGGAAGGCGGACAGGGCCGGCAACGTCATCTTCAGGTAACACAGGGCAGTCGTTGGTTGTCGCTTCTCCCTCATCAAGGGTTGGGAGGCGGACAGGGCCGGCAACGTCATCTTCAGGTAACACAGGGCAGTCGTTGGTTGTCGCTTCTCCCTCATCAAGGGTTGGAAGGCGGACAGGGCCGGCAACGTCATCTTCAGGTAACACAGGGCAGTCGTTGGTTGTCGCTTGTCTCTCGTCAAGGGTTGGAAGGCGGACAGGGCCGGCAACGTCATCTTCAGGTAACACAGGGCAGTCGTTGGTTGTCGCTTCTCCCTCATCAAGGGTTGGAAGGCGGACAGGGCCGGCAACGTCACCTTCAGGTAACACAGGGCAGTCGTTGGTTGTCGCTTCTCCCTCATCAAGGGTTGGAAGGCGGACAGGGCCGGCAACGTCATCTTCAGGTAACACAGGGCAGTCGTTGGTTGTCGCTTGTCTCTCGTCAAGGGTTGGAAGGCGGACAGGGCCGGCAACGTCATCTTCAGGTAACACAGGGCAGTCGTTGGTTGTCGCTTTTCCCTTATCAAGGGTTGGAAGGCGGACAGGGCCGGCAGCGTCATCTTCAGGTAACACAGGGCAGTCGTTGGTTGTCGCTTGTCTCTCGTCAAGGGTTGGAAGGCGGACAGGGCCGGCAACGTCATCTTCAGGTAACACGGGGCAGTCGTTGGTTGTCGCTTGTCTCTCGTCAAGGGTTGGAAGGCGGACAGGGCCGGCAACGTCATCTTCAGGTAACACAGGGCAGTCGTTGGTTGTCGCTTGTCTCTCGTCAAGGGTTGGAAGGCGGACAGGGCCGGCAACGTCATCTTCAGGTAACACGGGGCAGTCGTTGGTTGTCGCTTGTCTCTCGTCAAGGGTTGGAAGGCGGACAGGGCCGGCAACGTCATCTTCAGGTAACACGGGGCAGTCGTTGGTTGTCGCTTGTCTCTCGTCAAGGGTTGGAAGGCGGACAGGGCCGGCAACGTCATCTTCAGGTAACACGGGGCAGTCGTTGGTTGTCGCTTGTCTCTCGTCAAGGGTTGGAAGGCGGACAGGGCCGGCAACGTCATCTTCAGGTAACACAGGACAGTCGTTGGTTGTCGCTTGTCTCTCGTCAAGGGTTGGAAGGCGGACAGGGCCGGCAACGTCATCTTCAGGTAACACGGGGCAGTCGTTGGTTGTCGCTTGTCTCTCGCCAAGGGTTGGAAGGCGGACAGGGCCGGCAACGTCATCTTCAGGTAACACAGGGCAGTCGTTGGTTGTCGCTTCTCCCTCGTCAAGGGTTGGAAGGCGGACAGGGCCGGCAACGTCATCTTCAGGTAACACAGGGCAGTCGTTGGTTGTCGCTTCTCCCTCATCAAGGGTTGGAAGGCGGACAGGGCCGGCAACGTCATCTTCAGGTAACACAGGGCAGTCGTTGGTTGTCGCTTCTCCCTCGTCAGGGGTTGGAAGGCGGACAGGGCCGGCAACGTCATCTTCAGGTAACACAGGGCAGTCGTTGGTTGTCGCTTCTCCCTCGTCAAGGGTTGGAAGGCGGACAGGACCGGCAACGTCATCTTCAGGTAACACAGGGCAGTCGTTGGTTGTCGCTTCTCCCTCATCAAGGGTTAGAAGGCGGACAGGGCCGGCAACGTCATCTTCAGGTAACACAGGGCAGTCGTTGGTTGTCGCTTCTCCCTCATCAAGGGTTGGGAGGCGGACAGGGCCGGCAACGTCATCTTCAGGTAACACAGGGCAGTCGTTGGTTGTCGCTTCTCCCTCATCAAGGGTTGGAAGGCGGACAGGGCCGGCAACGTCATCTTCAGGTAACACAGGGCAGTCGTTGGTTGTCGCTTGTCTCTCGTCAAGGGTTGGAAGGCGGACAGGGCCGGCAACGTCATCTTCAGGTAACACAGGGCAGTCGTTGGTTGTCGCTTCTCCCTCATCAAGGGTTGGAAGGCGGACAGGGCCGGCAACGTCATCTTCAGGTAACACAGGGCAGTCGTTGGTTGTCGCTTCTCTCTCATCAAGGGTTGGAAGGCGGACAGGGCCGGCAACGTCATCTTCAGGTAACACAGGGCAGTCGTTGGTTGTCGCTTGTGTCTCGTCAAGGGTTGGAAGGCGGACAGGGCCGGCAACGTCATCTTCAGGTAACACAGGGCAGTCGTTGGTTGTCGCTTCTCCCTTATCAAGGGTTGGAAGGCGGACAGGGCCGGCAGCGTCATCTTCAGGTAACACAGGGCAGTCGTTGGTTGTCGCTTGTCTCTCGTCAAGGGTTGGAAGGCGGACAGGGCCGGCAACGTCATCTTCAGGTAACACGGGGCAGTCGTTGGTTGTCGCTTGTCTCTCGTCAAGGGTTGGAAGGCGGACAGGGCCGGCAACGTCATCTTCAGGTAACACAGGGCAGTCGTTGGTTGTCGCTTGTCTCTCGTCAAGGGTTGGAAGGCGGACAGGGCCGGCAACGTCATCTTCAGGTAACACGGGGCAGTCGTTGGTTGTCGCTTGTCTCTCGTCAAGGGTTGGAAGGCGGACAGGGCCGGCAACGTCATCTTCAGGTAACACGGGGCAGTCGTTGGTTGTCGCTTGTCTCTCGTCAAGGGTTGGAAGGCGGACAGGGCCGGCAACGTCATCTTCAGGTAACACAGGGCAGTCGTTGGTTGTCGCTTGTCTCTCGTCAAGGGTTGGAAGGCGGACAGGGCCGGCAACGTCATCTTCAGGTAACACAGGGCAGTCGTTGGTTGTCGCTTCTCCCTCATCAAGGGTTGGAAGGCGGACAGGGCCGGCAACGTCATCTTCAGGTAACACAGGGCAGTCGTTGGTTGTCGCTTGTCTCTCGTCAAGGGTTGGAAGGCGGACAGGGCCGGCAACGTCATCTTCAGGTAACACAGGGCAGTCGTTGGTTGTCGCTTCTCCCTTATCAAGGGTTGGAAGGCGGACAGGGCCGGCAACGTCATCTTCAGGTAACACAGGGCAGTCGTTGGTTGTCGCTTGTCTCTCGTCAAGGGTTGGAAGGCGGACAGGGCCGGCAACGTCATCTTCAGGTAACACAGGGCAGTCGTTGGTTGTCGCTTCTCCCTTATCAAGGGTTGGAAGGCGGACAGGGCCGGCAGCGTCATCTTCAGGTAACACAGGGCAGTCGTTGGTTGTCGCTTGTCTCTCGTCAAGGGTTGGAAGGCGGACAGGGCCGGCAACGTCATCTTCAGGTAACACAGGGCAGTCGTTGGTTGTCGCTTGTCTCTCGTCAAGGGTTGGAAGGCGGACAGGGCCGGCAACGTCATCTTCAGGTAACACAGGGCAGTCGTTGGTTGTCGCTTGTCTCTCGTCAAGGGTTGGAAGGCGGACAGGGCCGGCAACGTCATCTTCAGGTAACACAGGACAGTCGTTGGTTGTCGCTTGTCTCTCGTCAAGGGTTGGAAGGCGGACAGGGTCGGCAACGTCATCTTCAGGTAACACAGGGCAGTCGTTGGTTGTCGCTTGTCTCTCGTCAAGGGTTGGAAGGCGGACAGGGCCGGCAACGTCATCTTCAGGTAACACGGGGCAGTCGTTGGTTGTCGCTTCTCCCTCATCAAGGGTTGGAAGGCGGACAGGGCCGGCAACGTCATCTTCAGGTAACACAGGGCAGTCGTTGGTTGTCGCTTGTCTCTCGTCAAGGGTTGGAAGGCGGACAGGGCCGGCAACGTCATCTTCAGGTAACACGGGGCAGTCGTTGGTTGTCGCTTGTCTCTCGTCAGGGGTTGGAAGGCGGACAGGGCCGGCAACGTCATCTTCAGGTAACACGGGGCAGTCGTTGGTTGTCGCTTGTCTCTCGTCAGGGGTTGGAAGGCGGACAGGGCCGGCAACGTCATCTTCAGGTAACACGGGGCAGTCGTTGGTTGTCGCTTGTCTCTCGTCAAGGGTTGGAAGGCGGACAGGGCCGGCAACGTCATCTTCAGGTAACACAGGACAGTCGTTGGTTGTCGCTTGTCTCTCGTCAAGGGTTGGAAGGCGGACAGGGCCGGCAACGTCATCTTCAGGTAACACAGGGCAGTCGTTGGTTGTCGCTTGTCTCTCGTCAAGGGTTGGAAGGCGGACAGGGCCGGCAACGTCATCTTCAGGTAACACGGGGCAGTCGTTGGTTGTCGCTTGTCTCTCGTCAAGGGTTGGAAGGCGGACAGGGCCGGCAACGTCATCTTCAGGTAACACAGGGCAGTCGTTGGTTGTCGCTTGTCTCTCGTCAAGGGTTGGAAGGCGGACAGGGCCGGCAACGTCATCTTCAGGTAACACGGGGCAGTCGTTGGTTGTCGCTTGTCTCTCGTCAAGGGTTGGAAGGCGGACAGGGCCGGCAACGTCATCTTCAGGTAACACGGGGCAGTCGTTGGTTGTCGCTTGTCTCTCGTCAAGGGTTGGAAGGCGGACAGGGCCGGCAACGTCATCTTCAGGTAACACGGGGCAGTCGTTGGTTGTCGCTTGTCTCTCGTCAAGGGTTGGAAGGCGGACAGGGCCGGCAACGTCATCTTCAGGTAACACAGGACAGTCGTTGGTTGTCGCTTGTCTCTCGTCAAGGGTTGGAAGGCGGACAGGGCCGGCAACGTCATCTTCAGGTAACACGGGGCAGTCGTTGGTTGTCGCTTGTCTCTCGCCAAGGGTTGGAAGGCGGACAGGGCCGGCAACGTCATCTTCAGGTAACACAGGGCAGTCGTTGGTTGTCGCTTCTCCCTCGTCAAGGGTTGGAAGGCGGACAGGGCCGGCAACGTCATCTTCAGGTAACACAGGGCAGTCGTTGGTTGTCGCTTCTCCCTCATCAAGGGTTGGAAGGCGGACAGGGCCGGCAACGTCATCTTCAGGTAACACAGGGCAGTCGTTGGTTGTCGCTTCTCCCTCGTCAGGGGTTGGAAGGCGGACAGGGCCGGCAACGTCATCTTCAGGTAACACAGGGCAGTCGTTGGTTGTCGCTTCTCCCTCGTCAAGGGTTGGAAGGCGGACAGGACCGGCAACGTCATCTTCAGGTAACACAGGGCAGTCGTTGGTTGTCGCTTCTCCCTCATCAAGGGTTGGAAGGCGGACAGGGCCGGCAACGTCATCTTCAGGTAACACAGGGCAGTCGTTGGTTGTCGCTTCTCCCTCATCAAGGGTTGGGAGGCGGACAGGGCCGGCAACGTCATCTTCAGGTAACACAGGGCAGTCGTTGGTTGTCGCTTCTCCCTCATCAAGGGTTGGAAGGCGGACTAGGCCGGCAACGTCATCTTCAGGTAACACAGGGCAGTCGTTGGTTGTCGCTTGTCTCTCGTCAAGGGTTGGAAGGCGGACAGGGCCGGCAACGTCATCTTCAGGTAACACAGGGCAGTCGTTGGTTGTCGCTTCTCCCTCATCAAGGGTTGGAAGGCGGACAGGGCCGGCAACGTCATCTTCAGGTAACACAGGGCAGTCGTTGGTTGTCGCTTCTCTCTCATCAAGGGTTGGAAGGCGGACAGGGCCGGCAACGTCATCTTCAGGTAACACAGGGCAGTCGTTGGTTGTCGCTTGTCTCTCGTCAAGGGTTGGAAGGCGGACAGGGCCGGCAACGTCATCTTCAGGTAACACAGGGCAGTCGTTGGTTGTCGCTTCTCCCTTATCAAGGGTTGGAAGGCGGACAGGGCCGGCAGCGTCATCTTCAGGTAACACAGGGCAGTCGTTGGTTGTCGCTTGTCTCTCGTCAAGGGTTGGAAGGCGGACAGGGCCGGCAACGTCATCTTCAGGTAACACGGGGCAGTCGTTGGTTGTCGCTTGTCTCTCGTCAAGGGTTGGAAGGCGGACAGGGCCGGCAACGTCATCTTCAGGTAACACAGGGCAGTCGTTGGTTGTCGCTTGTCTCTCGTCAAGGGTTGGAAGGCGGACAGGGCCGGCAACGTCATCTTCAGGTAACACGGGGCAGTCGTTGGTTGTCGCTTGTCTCTCGTCAAGGGTTGGAAGGCGGACAGGGCCGGCAACGTCATCTTCAGGTAACACGGGGCAGTCGTTGGTTGTCGCTTGTCTCTCGTCAAGGGTTGGAAGGCGGACAGGGCCGGCAACGTCATCTTCAGGTAACACAGGGCAGTCGTTGGTTGTCGCTTGTCTCTCGTCAAGGGTTGGAAGGCGGACAGGGCCGGCAACGTCATCTTCAGGTAACACAGGGCAGTCGTTGGTTGTCGCTTCTCCCTCATCAAGGGTTGGAAGGCGGACAGGGCCGGCAACGTCATCTTCAGGTAACACAGGGCAGTCGTTGGTTGTCGCTTGTCTCTCGTCAAGGGTTGGAAGGCGGACAGGGCCGGCAACGTCATCTTCAGGTAACACAGGGCAGTCGTTGGTTGTCGCTTCTCCCTTATCAAGGGTTGGAAGGCGGACAGGGCCGGCAACGTCATCTTCAGGTAACACAGGGCAGTCGTTGGTTGTCGCTTGTCTCTCGTCAAGGGTTGGAAGGCGGACAGGGCCGGCAACGTCATCTTCAGGTAACACAGGGCAGTCGTTGGTTGTCGCTTCTCCCTTATCAAGGGTTGGAAGGCGGACAGGGCCGGCAGCGTCATCTTCAGGTAACACAGGGCAGTCGTTGGTTGTCGCTTGTCTCTCGTCAAGGGTTGGAAGGCGGACAGGGCCGGCAACGTCATCTTCAGGTAACACAGGGCAGTCGTTGGTTGTCGCTTGTCTCTCGTCAAGGGTTGGAAGGCGGACAGGGCCGGCAACGTCATCTTCAGGTAACACAGGGCAGTCGTTGGTTGTCGCTTGTCTCTCGTCAAGGGTTGGAAGGCGGACAGGGCCGGCAACGTCATCTTCAGGTAACACAGGGCAGTCGTTGGTTGTCGCTTGTCTCTCGTCAAGGGTTGGAAGGCGGACAGGGCCGGCAACGTCATCTTCAGGTAACACAGGGCAGTCGTTGGTTGTCGCTTGTCTCTCGTCAAGGGTTGGAAGGCGGACAGGGCCGGCAACGTCATCTTCAGGTAACACAGGGCAGTCGTTGGTTGTCGCTTGTCTCTCGTCAAGGGTTGGAAGGCGGACAGGGCCGGCAACGTCATCTTCAGGTAACACAGGACAGTCGTTGGTTGTCGCTTGTCTCTCGTCAAGGGTTGGAAGGCGGACAGGGCCGGCAACGTCATCTTCAGGTAACACAGGGCAGTCGTTGGTTGTCGCTTGTCTCTCGTCAAGGGTTGGAAGGCGGACAGGGCCGGCAACGTCATCTTCAGGTAACACAGGGCAGTCGTTGGTTGTCGCTTGTCTCTCGTCAAGGGTTGGAAGGCGGACAGGGCCGGCAACGTCATCTTCAGGTAACACAGGGCAGTCGTTGGTTGTCGCTTGTCTCTCGTCAAGGGTTGGAAGGCGGACAGGGCCGGCAACGTCATCTTCAGGTAACACAGGGCAGTCGTTGGTTGTCGCTTGTCTCTCGTCAAGGGTTGGAAGGCGGACAGGGCCGGCAACGTCATCTTCAGGTAACACAGGGCAGTCGTTGGTTGTCGCTTGTCTCTCGTCAAGGGTTGGAAGGCGGACAGGGCCGGCAACGTCATCTTCAGGTAACACAGGACAGTCGTTGGTTGTCGCTTGTCTCTCGTCAAGGGTTGGAAGGCGGACAGGGCCGGCAACGTCATCTTCAGGTAACACAGGGCAGTCGTTGGTTGTCGCTTGTCTCTCGTCAAGGGTTGGAAGGCGGACAGGGCCGGCAACGTCATCTTCAGGTAACACGGGGCAGTCGTTGGTTGTCGCTTCTCCCTCATCAAGGGTTGGAAGGCGGACAGGGCCGGCAACGTCATCTTCAGGTAACACAGGGCAGTCGTTGGTTGTCGCTTGTCTCTCGTCAAGGGTTGGAAGGCGGACAGGGCCGGCAACGTCATCTTCAGGTAACACGGGGCAGTCGTTGGTTGTCGCTTGTCTCTCGTCAGGGGTTGGAAGGCGGACAGGGCCGGCAACGTCATCTTCAGGTAACACGGGGCAGTCGTTGGTTGTCGCTTGTCTCTCGTCAGGGGTTGGAAGGCGGACAGGGCCGGCAACGTCATCTTCAGGTAACACGGGGCAGTCGTTGGTTGTCGCTTGTCTCTCGTCAAGGGTTGGAAGGCGGACAGGGCCGGCAACGTCATCTTCAGGTAACACAGGACAGTCGTTGGTTGTCGCTTGTCTCTCGTCAAGGGTTGGAAGGCGGACAGGGCCGGCAACGTCATCTTCAGGTAACACAGGACAGTCGTTGGTTGTCGCTTGTCTCTCGTCAAGGGTTGGAAGGCGGACAGGGCCGGCAACGTCATCTTCAGGTAACACAGGACAGTCGTTGGTTGTCGCTTGTCTCTCGTCAGGGGTTGGAAGGCGGACAGGGCCGGCAACGTCATCTTCAGGTAACACGGGGCAGTCGTTGGTTGTCGCTTCTCCCTCATCAAGGGTTGAAAGGCGGAGAGAGGGTCTGGGCAGGGCAGTCCTTGGTTCTCATCAATGACTGGCACAGCATACAGACATGGTCGCCATTTATGACGTTCAGATGAATTTTAAAATCGGTTTCGCCTTGTGAAGCCTGCTTCGCTGCCTTGTGCCAATAAAGAAAATCACCTCTAAACACGTGATAAGCATTTCTCACACATTCTCACCACCTGCCACATAATCAGTAATTTCATCGCTCTACCACCATCGTGGCTCTAACCCGTGACCATGTCTAGCTTCACACTCATCCCATCCACCCCTGCCCACTTCCTCCCTCCCTCCTCGCAGAAAGACTGCCCGTAACTTCAACGTGCCGATGGCCAAGGCCGGGCGGGTGTGTGTGGTGGAGGTGGAGGAGATCGTGGAGATGGGGGAGATACCCGAGGAGGATATCCACCTCCCCAGCATCTACGTCCAGCGCGTCGTCAAGGGCGACAAGTACGAGAAGCGGATCGAGGTGACGTCAGCAACCGAAAATATTCATCATCACATTTTACTTTTCGCTTCGTATATAGTAACGATTACTTATTGGTCTTCATATCTGTATTTAGTAACACATTTGTTTACTATTATATTTGTATTTTACTGTTAACCTCTTATTTAATGTTAACATAGTGTTTGTCTTTTTATATAGTAAGTTATATTAACTTTGTATTTACTATTTAAAGTTTTATCAAATTTTAACTTTATTATTCCCAATGCAAAATGTATTTACTATTGAACTGTTTATATAGAATTTTCCTCTTACTTACGATTTTGTTATCTATTTCCTAAAATTAAAATTAAATAATGTCTTTATTTAAGTATTAAAGTTAGAGTTAATATTTTGATTAATAAACATTTTACACGATGCGCAGTGTCCAGACGTGGTGTATAATATCAGTATTTTATTGAGCTGTACGTTCTAATTAGCCCTGTGTGTTTGGTGTCCGCTTTAGGACATCACAGGCGAGGCAACGTTATGATAGAGCGTCATCATTATGACATTATTACCTCTCTCTCTGGTTGTGTTGTTGTAGAGGCGGACCCTGTACAAGGAGCCGGGCTCTAGTGCCCAGTCCTCTCCGGCAGAGGTCATGAGGAACAAGATCATTAAGCGAGCTGCCATGGAGTTCAAGGACGACATGTATGGTATCCTAAACTGTGATACCTATATAATGTGGCTAAGTGTTGTACTGGACGGGGGCGTGGGGGGGGGGGGGGGTATACTGTAATAGTATTATATATCAGCCTCGATTAAATGATTTGAATTAACACTTTGAACTATTAATGGTTTCGAATCAAGCTTTGGTCTGCTATTGGTAGGTTAATTTAATGGTTTGGATTTAACGCTTTGGCCTCTTAGTGGTAGGTTAATTAATAGGGCTTCGAATCAAGCCTTGGACTGTTAATGGCATGTTAACTGATTAACTTCCTGTGGTTGTCACATATGTCACTACGACACTGTATTTATGAACAAAGAGAAGTGGAAGCGAATTGTGTGGGTAGGTCTGATCACTGAGCTGTGTCTCGCACTCCCGGGGGGTGTGTTCTGATGGCTCACAGGCCCGTCTCTCTCTCCGTCTCTCTCTCCGTCTCTCTCGCTCTGTATAAATCCTTGACCAGTCCCCCACAGCCAACCTGGGGATCGGAATGCCCATGCTGGCCAGTAACTACATCCCCAAGGGCATGACCGTCCACCTGCAGAGCGAGAACGGGGTCCTGGGACTGGTAAGTGGAGCCATCGAAAAAATAAACCGCCAGAAAGTGGTCATAAAAGTTACTTATTGTCTGAAGGCCATGGAAGGGACGATAGATCTGAATTCTATTCGCTTTCTCCGCTCGAATGGACGACGCAAAACTACAGATATTATAGACAGCTTACCGCATACGGCTTTCGATGTCTGTTGAGAGAACGCTTCTGCGGTAGATAGAACTTTGATACTAGTCTACGCAACGTTTCGGATAGTTTTACCACAAAATATTTTGTCTTTTTTTCTGTTTTCTGGAACTGTAAAGTTCGCGGCACGATAAACACTTACGGGCTGAAATGGCCGTTTAATCTCCACCAAAGGAAATCAACAACGCAACCAAGGTTCGTGGCGCGGCGTTGGTGTGACGTCACAGCGTTTGTATGACGTTGCAGCTTTGGTCACCTTGTTTTCATGTTTGGTGCGTTGCCAGGGTAACTACCCGCGAGAAGGTGAGGAGGACGCGGACTTGATCAACGCCGGCAAAGAGACGGTGACCACCGTACCCGGGGCAGCCTACTTCTCCAGTGACGAGTCCTTCGCCATGATCCGCGGGTAGGTCACCCCCGAGACTGGGTGGGGGGGGGGGAGAGGCTGGTATGGATGGAGACGGTGACCACCGTACCCGGGGCGGCCTACTCCTCCAGTGACGAGGATCTCGAGTGGGGGTATAACTCACCGACCAAGACTGGGGGAGGGGGGGGGGGGTGTCAGTAGGTTTGCCCGATTTAGACTTGAAGTCGACTGATGTGTCCTTAAAAGCAATTCCAATTTTCGAACAATAGCGAAAAGCATAGAACATAGCTTGACAATGTTGAAAATTGCTTTCTCTTCCGCTATGAGAAACATAAAAAAAGCATAATTTTCCCTTAATGTGCAGTGAGAACGCCCTCACCTGACCTGTCACGTGTCCTAGATATTGTTTGTCCGTTGCCAGGGGACACGTGCAGCTGACCATCCTGGGCGCCATGCAGGTTTCGAGGCACGGTGACATCGCCAACTGGATGATTCCCGTGAGCAAACACATCCCTTCCCGCTGCTACATGTGTACTTAATGCGCTCAGCAGTATCGTTAACACAGCGGATTTCAAGCTGTTTACACAGATATTTTCCGCCAATTACTAAAACAGAAATGTGTTCTAAAATGAAGCATTCACATTTAACTGAAATGACAATTGCTTAGAAATGTAATGGTAAATCTTAGCTTGAGAGCTGACCGTAATTTGGTTATATGCACTACGTCACGGATTTGTGTGTAGTTTACTGGTGTATTGTATTATGTTAGGGATGCTGAGCCAGCTCTAGACAATGAATGTTAGTCAGTAATAAGAATAGATATACGTATTGCACTAATCAGCCCGTAAAATGTTGAAAACCAATTAATTTTGACGTACTTGTAAGAACGACCTTGCAAAAATTAAATATTTGTCTTGCAAAACAAGTCCTGAGTGCAAATTTGTTATAGACACGTTTAGAGTGCAAAATAAGAAACACTCTTCGTTGGGAAAAAAATAGTATCTGTCACAACTGGATTTCACTTTACTCTTTATCTGTAATACCTTGGCGTTGTATGGATGTTAATCCCCGTGGTCTGTGCTTGCAGGGCAAGATGGTGAAAGGCATGGGTGGCGCCATGGATCTGGTGGCCAGTCACGGAACTAAGGTCGTCGTCACTATGGAGCACACAGCCAAGGTAATGTACACCACAGGCCTGTAGTGACCAGTAGTAATGCGAGATTATTGTAATCGCATGATAATCACATGATAATTAAAAAAATTGTATTTTAGTTGTCATGAGTTTATGGCGCCGATAGGAGGGCCACAGGCTTTGCTGTATTGTAGCACGTAGAGCGAACCAGGTTAGATGGCATTCCATAGGCCGTTGCCGGGTTGGAGTCCAGTTCCCATTCGCTAATTGAAGCCCCGTTCCTCCGCTCAGGGTTATAATGTATTGGATGTCAAAATAAATATCTGTGATAGACGGGGTTTCCTAGAGGTATATGCGCGCTCCGTGTACGTTAACTTGCGTCGTGTTCTGGAGGTATATGCGCGTTCCTTGTATGTTAACTTGCGTCGTGTTCTGGAGGTATATGCGTGTTAAGTGTGGGTTAATTTACGTCGTGTTTTGGAGGTATATGCGCACACCGTGTACGTTAACTTGCGTCGTGTTCTGGAGGTATATGCGCGCACCATGTTTGTTAACTTGCGTCGTGTTCTGGAGGTATATGCGCGCACCATGTTTATTACCTTGCGTCGTGTTTTGGAGGTATATGCGCACACCGTGTACGTTAACTTACACCGTGTTCTGGAGGTATATGCGCGCACCATGTTTGTTAACTTGCGTCGTGTTCTGGAGGTATCTGCGCGCACCATGTTTGTTAACTTGCGTCGTCTTCTGGAGGTATATGCGCACACTATGTTTGTTAACTTGCGTCGTGTTCTGGAGGTAGATGCGCGAAATATACACGTATATACACGAAATGCACTGTCCAGTGAGCGGATATGTTCATGGATCCTCTTCTCCCCAGGGCAAGCACAAGATCCTCTCCGAATGCTCCCTGCCACTGACGGGAAAGAAATGTGTGGACATGATCATCACTGAGAAGGTTTGTGGCAGTCAGAGTTTAGACTGGGACGGTCCCAGTGGCCAAGCGGGGGGCGCGCTCACCGTGGTGAAATGCATCCCAAAGCAAATGCTGAAACATAAGGATTATATCCAGAAAAGTAATCAATTTTGAAAATTTAACGTCTTTTGAATGGATTTGTTTCTTCCCTTCACCCTTTATCGTCCCAGGAGGTTCCTTGACCCAGTGTAGCCCTTGTGTGCACGACAGGGCCCTAAACACACCACTAAATTCATTCCATTTCATTTGAATTGATGACGCTAGTACAAGTACCTTGTTCAATTTGATTTGATTTAATTGGGGCTTAACGGCACTTTCAGCCTGTAAGGCTATATCGTGCCATATTGGTTCAGTTCATTCTAAAAAAACTCAGGAGTCAATACTAAAACCCTGAAAGTATCATACCTGGTTCAATAAAGTTACACAAGGAACAAGAGGCAGTGGGCATACGAAAACCAATATTAAATCCTCGGCTTAGAATACCTATTATACCTAGTTGTAGTTCATATACATTGGCAGATTTGGTGCATGAAGTGTAGTATTCCTTTTTGACGATTTACCTGCATACATCAAATCACATGTTTGAGAAACTGGCTCGAGTTCAGTACCAAATTTATACCCGGGAAATTATGTCAAGGAAAGTTTACATCTTGGTGGAGTACCGTACCTCCACTTTTCCAGCATGATAAGAGGTGTGGTTTTACCTTACGCTGGTGTTTGTCCATGCAGTGCGTCTTCACGATCGAGCCTGAGAAAGGTCTAGTTCTGACTGAGCTGGCAGATGGCACCACCGTGCAGGACGTGGTGGAGGCGACTGGCTGCGAGTTTGAGGTAAGGTTCTGGATCCCAAACAACAAAGGGAGCCCCCCCACCCCGCCAGCTCAGGTGGTAAGCCGGGCTGAGTCGCAGACGAACAGGTTGTGGGTTCGCGCCTTGGTACCTGGTTCTGGGGCATGTTTCTTCCGACCTCAGTTCATTGTCCTGGGAGATTGCTGGGTCCAGGTTCACCTTCATATGTACAAAAGTGGCCTAAATGTGTTTTTTTCGATTTTTCAAAGAAGCATCTAATGTCATTAATTATTGTAGCTTGTCATTATTAGTAACTTGTCATTATTAATAAATTGTCATTATTAGTGAATAGTCATTATTCGCAAAAATTGTTATTATTAGGCAAGGGTTATTTTTTATTATAATAATAAAAGTGTTATTATTAGTACTACTACCAGACGAAAGTATGTATAACCAGATTTTACCACCGGTGACGTATTCATTCTACTTAATGGTGATCCATAACCATAAATAGCAATTCAAAGGACTGACGTGCTGGCGATAGTCCGCGTGGTGACGGTGACGTGCGTGGTGTCGGTCTGATCAGAAAGGTCGCTCTTCCTCCATTCCAGGTGTCTCCTGATCTCAAGCCAATGATGCAGGTAGACGAAATGTAAGCCTGTCACCATCGCGAGACTTTCGCCGAAACCAAGACGAGATATTGCGAGACTTCGCCTCACGCCATGTTTTTATGTGCGGTATGAAAGGAAATAATTAGACATGATTGAGTTTAATTAGGCAGATCACCTGAGATTTAAGATCGGCTTTTTCGCGGAAAGCAATCCCTTTTTTTCATTGAGCAACTTCGGGATTGACTAGAATGTTCCAAAGCGTCTATAGATATAATTCACTGTGAAACTCGTTTGATTAATGGGATTTAATGGGGGAGTTAATTTCGGTGATTCATTCATGCTAATAATGTGTTAACACAGCGCAATGTCGCCTTCTCATCAAAAAACAAATTTCGCCCTGCTTAACTTGTTACGTAAAATTAGACGTATGTTTTCGTTTTTCTACCGTAAATTATTGCGAACAGACGTCTACGCTTGTCGTCGTGGTACGTACGTCACACGTATGTACATGAATATTCATGGCAGCTATTTAACCGTACTTGGGAAGTCGGGGAGCCTATCTAGCCTGACACTACAGCCAGGGACTATAGATATATGTGATAAACCCGCCACCACACATCACTTTGTGATATACTAGTCTTCTGTCACTTATAGGGAGCATATTCAATCGCAGTCACTCCTACGGTGCGACCTCGTGCGCCAGAGCTGTTCTAACTATAGACATCTTCATAGCTCGTGCTTTAAGAGCTGTTCCACAGGTTTAGATATATTCAACCTCACCGTTATATTTCGACCAATCAGATTGTCGAAGGTGTCAACCCCTTTATTTCCACCAATCAGATAATCGAAGGTGTAAAAGTCGGGGCTAGTTCAGTTATTACCATTCAGTAAGACCTCACGGAGCGCCAAACAGGAAGTCCTGGGTTCGAATCCCGGCAACTTCGGCGACTTCATGATTTTTGCACCATCTTTCATCCAAATTCCCTATTTCAATGCCCAAACGGTTTCATGCGCCAGAGCGTTTCTAATTATAAACATTATGGGTACCTACGGCGGCTTTAAAACCTACTTCTCTGCAGTGATCATTGGTCGGTCTTTATTATCGTATTTCTGCCCGGGTAGGAAATGAAACGTCTAAAGCCTTTTTATGCGCATAACATGAAATGAAAGCAAATATGGATGTTTTAGGTCGCTATGGTGCATATGAATACACAACTGGGTCATGCACTGATAATATTAATATATCAATTCAATAATGAGTTCTGTATATCAAATAAATCGGTACTACTTACTGAGGCTACAAAGATGTATAACACTACATAAAAATACTCACACTGGTGGTAACAGCAACACTTAAAAGTTTCCTCTTTAAGTGTTCTCGCATCATAGCGTTCCGTCAATCGTAAGATATCGTCACTTTCATATCGGATTAGCTTTAATTATAACCTGGGATTCACCCTGGTGGTTGTTGCACCTCCGGGCTTCGGGGGTCCTCAGCACAGTGCTCAGCTCTGTGGATGGCGCAGTCTTGTGTGGATTATGGAAAACCGAAACCAGTTCACTTTCACAATATCTAAAGGAGATTTACAATATATGGGAACTGAACTGGTTTGACAGATGTGTTAGATATGTATGTAAAATACCGGTGCTAACTGGAGAATAAATCCAATTTTGAGAATGATCGAGAGGTTTTATGTAATTATTATTCAACTGGTGGCGGTTTGAACGTGTATATCGACAGAAATGGTAAATATCAGACTATTTCGACACTTATTTACCAGATATTATGTAGATATAACTGTGATCTTGACTCTTTCTATTTACAATGGTGTATCCAAAGTTAAACCACAATGCCTGAAGATCGAATCCTGGGATATTTGAATAGTCCCCTCAGTACTGTGTATAAGTTCTGACGTAATGAGCTAATTTCTGTGTCCAGAGCAAAATGAACATTTCCATTCCACCAAGTGATCGCCTCCTATTACTTCCTTACTATTCCCTACCCCGTTAACTGGCTTTAATTGCTCAATTATCGTACAACTATATTATTTTATGACCAGCGGAGTGTGAAAATGCCTCAAGAAGACGAAGGGCTTGCAAAGCCTATTTGGCATGACCCATCATGGGCTGCTAGCAGCGGCATGAAATTTGATCATTAGCAATTACTGCTTTACAGCTTACATTCGTGTTTTCTGTCAGATCGATACCTATTATATACACTTCCACTATCAACTAACGAGGAATTAATTTTCTAATCAATGACTGGACTAGGTCGGTTTATATAAACTCCCAAATTTGTGCTTTTGAATTACGACAGACCGGACTTTACGTCAAACTTGGAGCACACCCACGTGGATATCGAGAGAAATGCTGAATATCAGACTATATATTTCGACAGTTATTTTCCCTATATTATGCCGATAAAACTTATCTTGATTCTTCTATTTACAATTGTGTACCTAAAATTAAGCCACAATGCCTGAAGATCTATACCTAGAATATTTGAATACCCCCCCCCCTCCCTCGAGTGCTTTATATAAGATATAAACATATATGGTAAAGGGTCCCTCCAGTCTAGCAACATATAAACCACATACAGAAACTAAACACGGCTGGTATCATAGTATCATATTTTTTATTACAATCTTCGTAATTTCTCTTGACACTTCCGTATGATACATTATGAACAAAACAGAAGCGAGCAGAAAACATTGTGTCGTCACGAACTGACGCCCACGTGTCAATCCGGGACATTGAACGTGCTGTGGGACCTCGCGCCCTGTCGCGCTGGTTCCCAGTCTCCCATGCACTCGCCAGCCAATACACGCTCCCAATACTGTGACCTTGCAATATGAAGGCGTAGTCAAAACACTTCCCAAGAGAAAAAGCGAGCCGCTAAATCTCTACGTCCAGCGACTTTTAATATATATATATATATATTCATAGAAATTTTAACATTCACATCTTCTACATGTATATATATAGAGATAGAGAAGGAGAAATATATGTATATATTATATCATATACATATACATAGATGCAGACAAATAAAATTATAAAATCAACATGGGTAAGCGTGGGTAAAATCTTTCACAATGCCCAACCAAGCACTTCCCTTATCTGTATTTCATTAAGGCAGGATTCTGACGAGACAAAAACAGTCTGGATATAATATATAAACAACGCTCAGTTCAAGGAACACCCGGAGAGCAATGCCAGCAGTGTTCATTCAGTATCCAACCCAACCCCAACCCCAAAAGTGTTCCCTTCCCGCTCAGTGCCAATATAACAACGCGATAACATGGGTGAAATGCGAACAGCCGCTCGGAGACGGCTACAGTTTATGCGGGGTCGCTGGAACCTGTTGGACCCGGGAGTTTTCAATGTGTGATGCGTTCGTGTCGGGGTGGTCGTTCTTCCGTGTTGCGGCGAGCCATTGTTTCAGCATAGCTCACGTAGAACTCACGCCTACCATTTATAACAATAATCAGTTTCGTGGGCTCTGACATGGAAGATGGACTGTCAGGGTCGAGGGTGGGGGGGGGGGGGGAGGGTCGTTGTGGGTAGTACACTTCCGAGGCGAGTTTAGGTGCAGTTACCCAACAGGGGTATCCATCTATCTATAGAATGCGGGGCTGTGGCGCTGTGCAATCAATTCTGGGGCAGTTGTTTGGGTGCGGAGTACCGGCGGGGTGTAAACGATTGTGCAGGGGCGGTGTGGGGAGGGGAGAGGCGGAGCGACAGCGGACAGCAGGGGGAGGGGCGACGGCGGACGGTAAGGGGGAGGGGGAGGGGAGGGGGGGGGGGGATGGGGTGCCCGGATCTTGTCTCACGGGAACAAGCACACGCGGTTTACAATTAAATACGCCGCCTGATGCGACAACGATGACGATGCGATGAACGATTTCTACAAGCGAAATGATAGCGAACGATGTGGATGGCACACGAATCACAGCGGGCGGTGTGGTAGGGGGGGGGGGGGAAGGGGGGTCGCCGTCACCCACTTCCCACCAGCAGGAAATGCCCGTGTGCGTGTCGATGGAACAGCAGACACTACTACTTCTACTCCAACCCGGACCATCAGCAAACACGTGTTTCTACGCCTCCAACCCGGACAATCAGCAAACACGGGTTTCTACTCCTCCTACCCGGACAATCAGCAAACACGTGTTTCTACTCCTCTTACCCGGACCATCAGCAAACACGTGTTTCTACGCCTCCAACCCGGACAATCAGCAAACACGGGTTTCTACGCCTCCAACCCGGACAATCAGCAAACACGTGCTTCTACTCCTCCTACCCGGACAATCAGCAAACACGTGTTTCTACGCCTCCAACCCGGACAATCAGCAAACACGGGTTTCTACGCCTCCAACCCGGACAATCAGCAAACACGTGCTTCTACTCCTCCTACCCGGACCATCAGCAAACACGTGTTTCTACGCCTCCAACCCGGACAATCAGCAAACACGGGTTTCTACTCCTCCTACCCGGACAATCAGCAAACACGTGTTTCTACTCCTCTTACCCGGACCATCAGCAAACACGTGTTTCTACGCCTCCAACCCGGACAATCAGCAAACACGGGTTTCTACGCCTCCAACCCGGACAATCAGCAAACACGTGCTTCTACTCCTCCTACCCGGACAATCAACAAACACGGGTTTCTACGCCTCCAACCCGGACAATCAGCAAACACGTGCTTCTACTCCTCATACCCGGACAATTAGCAAACACGCTTAGTAGCTTCAGGGAATATTCAATTGATTCACAGACGCAAACAATAAGAAAAACAGAAAGAAAAAAAGACGAAGCTCAAAACAACCCTCTCGGTTCGTTCTAGCGTGACCGAATGTTGAAGTGCACTCAATTCAAACAAGCAAACAAACACGCGGGAAACCTGTGCTGCAGATGGCCTGCATTATTACCCCAGTTACTGTATGGCTCCGGTTCAACGTCTTGATGGGAGAGTTAAAACCAACCGGGTTCACACTACGGAATGTACAGCTTACTGAAGCAATGGCGGCATGGAGGTAGGGGGGGGGGGGTGATTGGGTAAGGCTTTTGCCTGGGAGTGGGAAGTGGAGAGGGTGGGGCTTGGGCTCCCGGATTCACTTACGCGGCACTGTAGTGTGTGGTGGTTTGGGAGGGAGGGAGGGGGGGGGGGGGCAGGGGAAGAGTGGAAGGAATGGGTGGGAGAGTGGTGCAAGGTTAAATATTTCAGTTGAAACCCCTGCCTCGTTCGTAATGCATACAATGTACGTACATTGTCGTCATAAGTTATATTTTTTACCTTCACCTTAAAACCGTCCGAGTCAACGAATGAAAAATACACGTGGCTTGGCTTATCACAGCTACTTCAACGCTATCCGTAAAATCAAATCCCCCCCCCCCCCGCTCTCCCACCACTATGACATACGTATCTGGGCCACAGTACACACGCATTGGAAGCCGAGAGTTGTACACAAGCTCATGGAGGAGGGTGGAAAGGGTGGTATGGGGGGGGGGGGGGGGAGGTCGTAATTAGGACACACAAACATCATATAAACAACAATACACTGCCTATACGGTCAGCACAGTTCGGGTGACATTGTTACAAATACCTAAGGTCAATGCCCGTCAGAAGAACGCCGAAAAAAAAAAAAAACACCCACACATAAAAACGGTCGCTTTTAAGATACAAAAATAGAGATACTGACAGAAACACGAACACGGTCAACCACAGCTTTGAGCATCCGTAGGGTTTATAGTAACGACGAGGGTGTGGGGGGGGGGGGGGGTAGTGGGGGGTCCGGGGTGTCCTGGCGAGGACTGCCGTCCAGTCTGACTTGGTCAGGAGCCGGCGAATGCCCTCATAACTGTAACAACGTGATGTTTGTTTGTTGGCCAGCTGTGTCAACGGAAAACATCCAAATACTTTGTTTATAATATTTATATATAAAAAAAGAGCTCGATCATTTCGATCAAAGAGCACTTCCAACAACATCTGCAGGTCCACAAAGTTCGTTTTCTTCTTTTTCTAGATCAGACTTTTAACGGGAAACAAATTCAACCAGTCTCTAACGCTACTTTTGTGCATCATGTACAACGGACCTACCTACAATCACCTGTGGTTCACAAACGTTTAACAAACCAAGCTTTCCTGTTTCATGATTGCTGGGATGTAAACAACGACTGGGCTGAGACCGGGTTGTACGACACAATAACAGACAGTGCATTTCGTGACTGGCTCTCCAGTCCTACCCCAGGGTGTGCACTAAGTGTACACAGTGTACGCCATATCTTCGACAGAGTCAGACAGACTGCAAGCCAAATCTTCGACAGAGTCTGACAAGACTGTACGCCAAATCTTCGGCAGAGTCGGACAGACTGGACGTCACATCCTCGACAGTCAGACAAAGACTGTACGCCACATCCTCGACAGTCAGACTAAGACTGTACGCCACATCCTCGACAGTCAGACAAAGACTGTACGCCACATCCTCGACAGTCAGACAAAGACTGTACGCCACATCTTCGACAGAGATCCAGAAATAAAATATACATCAGACAACACGAGGCACGGCTTCAGACTGTACATCACGCCATGGACCTTTACACTTTGTGGAACAAAATTTATATCTGGTCATGGCAGATTGTCCCAGCTTTTCAAGCTCTTCAACTAGATGGCGCTTCCTTTCAGTATCCATTTTGATTAAGGCGTCTGATTGGAGATAACGCGGGCGGTGATGACGATGGTGATGACGATGGTGATGGTGATGATCAGGAGACCCAAACGCACGTGACATAAACGACGAAAAAGATCAATCTTAAGGTCTACGACCGTCAACAGGTGGCAGCACCCCAGGCAAATGGTGTCTGTGGCCGCCGCCAGGAGGCAACACTCCGGTGTGATGAGGTCTATGGCCGCCACCAGGAGGCAGCACTCGGGTGTGATGAGGTCTATGGCCGCCACCAGGAGGCAGCACTCCGGTTCGATGATCACTCAGGTGCGATGATGTCTATGGCTGCCACCAGGAGGCAGCATTCCGGTGTGATTATGTCTATGGCCGCCACCAGGAGGCAGCACTCCAGTGCGATGATGCATATGGCCGCCACCAGGAGGCAGCAAGCACTCCGGTGCGATGATGTCTATGGCCGCCACCAGGAGGCAGCACTCCGGTGCGATGATGTCTATGGCCGCAACCACCGCCCACATGGATCCCATCTGCTGTCCTCCACCAGGTGAGAATGAATTTCCGTGACAATTAAGGGTCAGGGAGAACTCCAACAGAAGGCTAAGCCTTCCAACATGTGGTCGGCGGGGCCTGGCCAGGTCTGACTGCCCGGTGAGACAGTGGGCCTGGCCTGGTCTGACTGCCCGGTGAGACAGTGGGCCTGGCCTGGTCTGACTGCCCGGTGAGACAGTGGGCCTGGCCTGGTCTGACTGCCCGGTGAGACAGTGGGCCAGGCCTGGTTGTCCTGTGTAGCGGTCGGCCGGTCGGACGGGCGGGGCGCCACGCGGCCTATGTCTGCCGCGCCACGAGGCCTATATCTGCCGCGCCCCGCGGCCTATTACTGCCGCGCCACGCGGCCTATGTCTGCCGCGCCACGCGGCCTTTGCTTGCCGCGCCAATGAGGCCTATGTCTGCCGCATCAGCTGGTAGGGGCCGTCGTTGGGGTTGGGACAGACGGGGAAGTCGAGGAGCACGTCTAGCTGGTCGTTGTGCTCCACCAGGGACGTGCTCCGGTAGTGCATCACCAAGTCTCGCAGAGTCTCGTGGATGTAGTACGGCTCCGCGAAGCCGAAGCCAGACTCTCGCTTCTCGATCTTGCAGTGGACCACGCCGGTCTGGGCCCTACAGGAGCGGAAACAAGACAGCACGGTCACACGTGGCACTCCGACATGTAACTGGTTCAGCCTCTAATAGACACCTTATAAACTATACTCCTAATATTAAAACGCGGCTTACTTTAATAAGGCACGCCAGCCAGTTAAAACCCAATACTCAAAGGGGGTGCGCGCAGAGCACAGTACTCACTTGGTGGAGAGGGCGTGCGAGCGCAGTACAATATACACACTTGATACAGAGGGCGTGCGAGCACAGTACAATGTACTCACTTGATGGAGAGGGCGTGCGAGCACAGTACAATGTACTCACTTGATGGAGGGCGTGCGAGCACAGTACAATGTACTCACTTGATGGAGAGGGCGTGCGAGCACAGTACGATGTACTCACTTGATGGAGAGGGCGTGCGAGCACAGTACGATGCACTTACTTGATGGAGACGGCGTGCGAGCACAGTACAATGTACTCACTTGATGGAGAGGGCGTGCGAGCACAGTACAATGTACTCACTTGATGGAGAGGGCGTGCGAGCACAGTACAATGTACTCACTTGATGGAGAGGGCGTGCGAGCACAGTACAATGTACTCACTTGATGGAGAGGGCGTGCGAGCACAGTACAATGTACTCACTTGATGGAGGGCGTGCGAGCACAGTACGATGTACTCACTTGATGGAGAGGGCGTGCGAGCACAGTACGATGCACTTACTTGATGGAGACGGCGTGCGAGCACAGTACAATGTACTCACTTGATGGAGAGGGCGTGCGAGCACAGTACAATGTACTCACTTGATGGAGAGGGCGTGCGAGCACAGTACGATGTACTCACTTGATGGAGAGGGCGTGCGAGCACAGTACAATGTACTCACTTGATGGAGAGGGCGTGCGAGCACAGTACAATGTACTCACTTGATAGAGAGGGCGTGCGAGCACAGTACAATGTACTCACTTGATGGAGAGGGCGTGCGAGCACAGTACAATGTACTCACTTGATGGAGAGGGCGTGCGAGCATAGTACAATGTACTCACTTGATGGAGAGGGCGTGCGAGCACAGTACAATGCACTCACTTGATGGAGAGGGCGTGCGAGCACAGTACAATGTACTCACTTGATGGAGAGGGCGTGCGAACACAGTACAATGTACCCACTTGATGGAGAGGGCGTGCGAGCACAGCACGATGTACTCACTTGATGGAGAGGGCGTGCGAGCACAGTACAATATACTCACTTGATAGAGAGGGCGTGCGAGCACAGTACAATGTACTCACTTGATGGAGAGGGCGTGCGAGCACAGTACAATGTACTCACTTGATGGAGAGGGCGTGCGAGCACAGCACGATGTACTCACTTGATGGAGAGGGCGTGCGAGCACAGTACAATATACTCACTTGATAGAGAAGGCGTGCGAGCACAGTACAATGTACTCACTTGATGGAGAGGACGTGCGAGCAGAGTACAATGTACTCACTTGATGGAGAGGGCGTGCGAGCACAGTACAATGTACTCACTTGATGGAGAGGGCGTGCGAGCACAGTACAATGTACTCACTTGATGGAGAGGGCGTGCGAGCACAGTACTATGTACTCACTTGATGGAGAGGGCGTGCGAGCACAGTACAATGTACTCCCTTGATGGAGAGGGCGTGCGAGCACAGTACAATGTACTCCCTTGATGGAGAGGGAGTGCGAGCACAGTACAATGTACTCACTTGATGGAGAGGGCGTGCGATCCGTCGCTGGAGGGCCGGACGAGGAAGGTGCCGCTGGCCTTGTCCTCCAGCAGCTGGGTGGCCTCCTCGCGGCGACAGTCGATGAACCAGGTGCGCTGGTCCTTGTGGGGGACCTCCTCGGTGCGCTCGACCAGCGAGTCAATGTCCGAGTCGGCGATCTGCTCGTCCACCTTGTCCTCAACCTCGTAGAGCATCTTGTCGATCACCTGGATACTCAGCACGTCGTCGTCCACCAGGTGCCTGGGTGGAGTGGAGAGAGGGGGGGGGGGGTAGAGGGTGAATACCGGGGTAATGTGTTGACTTACTGGACACTCCTACGGCATTAATTAATGAAATGGAGATCCATTATTTATTCATTCATTCATTCATTCATTCATTCATTTATTTATTTATAGACGCGGGAGATGTTGGGTGTGTTTGACCGCCGTTAGATGGCGTACCGTGGCGGTCGTCCTCGCCTCCCATTGCGAGCGTCCATGGCGACGGGAGTCCCGGAGGTACCAGATGGCCGACACTGGTTGGTTCTGGCCTTAAGTTAGATTATCAAACTCCCAAGGTCTAAACATACCAGCGACGCCGAAACTGACGCGGACGCCAACATCGACGCCGACGCCATCGACGCCAACATCGACGGCGACGCCAACATCAACGCCGACGCCAACATCAACGCCGACGCCAAATATCGACGCCGACACCGACGCCGACTCACTGCCACGGACACACAGCCTACAGGTAAGGACCCGTATACTCACATTCGGTACTGCTCCCGCAGCCGGTAGAGGCGCTTGATTTCCGGTTTGAGGGCGTTCATCTCGGCGGCGAAGTTCCTGTTCTTGACTGCCTCCTCCTTGATGTTCTCCTCCAGGGCCTGCATGCTCTGGCGGTAGGCGTCCAGGCGGGACCTGAGCAGCGCGTGGTTCTCACTCAGCCTGCAACAACCAACAGGCACCCCATGACGCACCTATGACGTACCGGATGACGTACAGGATGACGCTCTCTCTATCTCCTCTCTTTTGTTATTTCTTTCTCACTGGTTACTTACTTGAGCACCTCGTTAGGCGTCGCGTGTTTCTGGTGCCCCCCTCCCTCCTCTCCCCCCTCCCTCCTCTCTTCCCCCACCCCCCATCTCTTACACTGGTCACTTACTTGAGCACCTCGTTGGGCGTCGCGTGTTTCTGGTGCCCCCCCACCCCCCCCGCCCCGCCTCTCGCCCGTTTCACCCCCCTCTTTCTCTCTGACACTGGTTACTTACTTGAGCACCTCGTTGGGCGTCGCGTGTTTCTGGTGCCCCCCTACCTCCTCTCCCCCCTCCCTCCTCTCTTCCCCCACCCCCCATCTCTTACACTGGTTACTTACTTGAGCACCTCGTTGGGCGTCGCGTGTTTCTGGTGCCCCCCTCCCTCCTCTCCCCCCTCCCTCCTCTCTTCCCCCACCCCCCATCTCTTACACTGGTTACTTACTTGAGCACCTCGTTGGGCGTCGCGTGTTTCTGGTGCCCCCCTACCTCCTCTCCCCTCTCCCCCCTCCCTCCTCCCTCCTCTCTTCCCCCACCCCCCATCTCTTACACTGGTTACTTACTTGAGCACCTCGTTGGGCGTCGCGTGTTTCTGGTGCTCCTCCTGTAGCTGTAGCTGTTCCTGGAACACCTCGACCGTCTCCTTGAAGGCGTCCAGAGCCTGTCGCTTCACCTGCACCTCCTGGCGGAAGGAAGACAACACAGGACACGTGGTTTAGGCCAGTTATAGGCTGGTTGTATATTAATGCATACTTCTATTGTTTCCTCGGAGTCGTTTTTTGCCGGTAAGGACCTGCGGACCGTGAGCAGGAGGTCATTATTGTACCAGAGCGAGTCATTATAGTTCCGTCACAATAATGACCCCTCGCTCACATACTCCATGCCATCGCCGCCTCCTCGGAGGAAAGAATAGAAATTAAAAAACATTAAGCCAGATAAGGTACGAGTTGTAGATCCTACGCCTCGAAGTTCTTCGATCCCAATAAGGACCTACAACTCATTCCTTATCTAATACTTCAGGGCGCTTTAACCACTTTTGGTCACATCACGTCAATGGGAGAAGGAAGGGAAGAGCGGAGCCATGTCCCCGGGGGTAACCCCATCGATCAACGTGCCGTTAGGCTCTCAGGTGGCCAGAGCACTGAAGGCGAGCGCTCTAATCCACTGAGCTACCGGGCCGGCCCCCCACTTTTAGGCACAGTAGGGATAAACAGAGCCATACAATGTCGGTCAGGCTCGGCGGGGGGGGGGGGCCTCTTAGTTCTGCACCCCACGGGGCGGACGGATTCATAATCACTCCCATGTTCGCACTTTATAACGTTAAAACACCAGAGGCAATTGTACGGTCGAAAAATCCTTGCGGTTACAACTAAATTTCACTATGAAACAAATCAAGTTTTACGCCGTTTTCATGGCTAATTCGCATGAGCGACTGATGATACATGGTCAGGCTGGGCGCCCAGACCGCGGATTCGAACCCAGCACCGCTTGATCTGCGGTCTATAGAGTGCGCTAACCACGGCTACATCAGGGAGCCCCCACACCCATTCCTGCCCCCTTAATAGACCGATCCAGGCTGTCAATCATTCACTGACGTCACGGTTACTTTTATCCAATCATGTGGTGCCTCCAGGTGCGTTATGTCGGACAAACAGGTCGGACAAACAAAGCAGCATGTTACCTTTCTGTAAGTTTCAGAGATGAGATCACTTGTACCTATACCATCAGCTACGATTGTCAATTTGATACTAACGAGTAACGAAAAAGGACTCAAGTGTGGGCGGGGCTTTGTGTCGGAGCCTGGATCGGTCTATTTCACGAACCAAAGCCACTTGAGATGACGTACCTGAGTTATTCTTTGGCGACTCTCGTAAAAGACGTCGAACTTTTTGGACTTCTGGATGAAGTCTCTGTGATACTTCAGCAGCTGTTTCTTGATGGAGTCCGGGTTGTCAGTGACCACTGACGGATCCTCCTGCAACAAACACCCAGTCATATTAGACAATTCCAACTCCAATAGACACGCTGGGTAGACATATCGGACGATTCTAATGCCAATACACACGCGTTAGACATATTATCCAACAGAGTAGGTCTTCACGGCAGGAAAAGAACCTCCAACGAGGACACACACCCTCTTTCGTACTAAACGCCTGGCGGTGAAAGTCGCAAGTCTCAAACATTGTACCACAAAATAAAAACCTAATACAAACAGCAATCCGCACCTTTATCACTGACTTTGGTGAATAGGTAAATTAACCCTCACTTGCGGCACATTTCTCAAACATCTCCATCCCCAACACACATAGCTATCTATCTAGAAACCAGCATTTCCCGCATTGCTTCTCCCTCTTTGGGAACTACTCCCAGTCCTGGGAGGCCGTCAGTCCGCAGTGTACTCACCCTGTTGAAGCGGGACACGGCGTACTTGAGCGTCGTGTCGAGCGTCTTGTTGTAGTGGTAGAGCGAGTGTTCGCGGTAGTACTTAATGAGTTCGATGACGGAGGTGAACCGCAGCGGGTCGACGAAGCCGTATTTCCCGTGGCGGTGGTAGATTTTGATCAGCTTATTACTGCCCCCCTTCCTGCCGGTCAAAAAGAGGAAGAAAAAACCCCAAGACCGGTTAAAGCCGCAAAAAATATATCGTCAGTTGTTCCTCAAGAAAAGAATGACAAAAAAGCCAAAACGAGCATCAAGGAGCAAGGAGTGCTTGGTGGGTTGTATATTCAGGACCCTGTAACCACTTTTGGGTCATATCGCGTCAATGGGAGAAGGAAGGGAGAGTGGAGCCATGTCCCCGGGGGTAACCCCCTACTCTTTGTGAAGAAAGACATGGGATTCAGGGAGCAAGGAAAATAAGTACGTATTCGAGATTGTAGTAGATCTAGATGTAAAACGAGAAAATAGGTTGGAGATTAACTTAAGGGGTACAGTTGTCGAGGTGTTAACAATGGGAAGGCCGAGCGAAGGGCTGGCGAACCTGAGAGTCAATGTGTAGTCCCCGAGCATCTTGGTGGAGGCGTCGCGCACGAGGAATGTGCCGTCCTGAGTGTCACGCAGCTTCTCGTTGACCTCCTCCCTGTAAGGTCAAGGTCAATGTCACAGTGTGTTGTTAAAAGCGGTCTTCCGAGACACGTTGGCCCTCCCCAATCCAGAAACAGAATCCACCCACCACATTACTGAGGCACTGACCAGACAGAGCCCCCCTGCGCCTGACATAGAAGACAGACAGCTATCTCCTCCCCCCCCACTTATTTCAGCAAAAACGCGGCTAGAAGACAGCTATCCCCCCTTCTTTCAGCAAAAAGGCGGCTAGAGGACAGCTATCCCCCTTCTTTCAGCAAAAAGGCGGCTAGAGGACAGCTATCCCCCTTCTTTCAGCAAAAAAAGCAAAAAAGCGGTTAGAAGACAGCTATCCCCCTTCTTTAAGCAAAAAGGCGGCTAGAAGACAGCTATCCCCCTTTCTTTCAGCAAAAACGCGGCTAGAAGACAGCTATCCCCCCGTCTTTCAGCTAAAAGGCGGCTAGAGGACAGCTATCCCCCTTCTTTCAGCAAAAAATGCGGTTAGAAGACTACCCCCCCCCCTTCTTTCGAATAACCTCCGATAGGAAGATGGCTGGTTCCCAGTTGGGGCGGCGTGGCCCACTGACCTTGAGATGTCGCCCCAGTACCATTCGGCGTCCTCCAGCCTGATCGGCTCGAGGTCGGCGTGGGAGGGGTTGGGCACCTCCTTGCTCCCCTCATAGGCTGGCTTCTGCCGGGGCGGCACCGCTGAAACACACAGGGAAAAGGCGCCGGTTAAACCCGATAATCTGAGGAGGGGGGGGGGGGCTGGTGGCAGAGATAGGAGTGGGGGTGGGAGGAAGGGGGAAGAGGGAAGAGGGGGCAGGGGCCAGGGGGAAGGAGGAAAATGGGAAGGGGAAGGGGGGGGGGGGAGAGGAAGGAGAGGTGGGTGGCGGCACCGGTGGAACACGCGAGAAAAGGCACCCGTTAAACCCGATAATAAGGGGGAGGGGTGAACGAGAGAGGAGAGTGTGGGAGGAGGGGGGTGGGGTGCGGCACCGGTGGAACACGCGAGAAAAGGCACCGGGTAAACCAGATATCTTGGGGCGGGGTGGATAGAGGGGGAGGGGGGAGCACGAAAGGCAGGGAGGTGGAGGGGGGGGGGCGAGGCAGGAAGGAGAGAAGGCACCGGGTAAACCCGACATCGCGGAGTGGGAGAGGAGGGAGGTGTGGGGGGAGGGGGGAGAGGATGCAGGGTTAAGGTGGGGGTGTTTATGGGGCGGCACCAGTTAAACCCGAAATCAAGGGGTGAGACGGAATGGAATGGAATGTTGGTGTTTTAGGCCACTTTTGTGCACATACAGGCTAAATTGGGCCAAGGAACCTCCCGAGACGATGAAGGATGAAGGAATGAAACATGCCCCAGATTAGGTGCCCGAGCCCGGATTCGAACCCAGGACCTATTGATCTGCGGTCTAGTGCGCTAACCACTACACCAGGGAGGCCCCCTCAAGGGGTGAGACGGAAGAAGGGGACTATTTTTTATATTTATTACATCACGCATTTCGTATGTGACGCCAGCCGTGTATAGCTCGAGCTACATCTGGGATGGGCTGACGCCGGGCGCTGTGCCTGGGACTTGGCCTAAATTAAGAGACGCGATGTTGCTGATCGGAGACACGCTGAGAGACCAAATACCAGGAATTACGGGGTCGCTAGGAGGAGGAGACATGCTCTACTTCACGTTTGTGTGCGCGTGCGTCCGTCCGCCACAGTCAACTAGAGTGATGGACAAGTTATTAACGGCTACTTAGGCCAGATGATTGACACGTTAGATATCGCTAACTCTGTGACAAGGTCGCGGCATGGGAGATCCAATCGCGTTTATTCAACCAAAATAATAACTCGATCATACATAAATATATTCATATAACGTATCGGGCTAGGAGACCCACGCTAAGACATATTGTCGCTGTCGCGTGGGCGTGTCAGTTAAGACAAGAACGTATATGCGTCAATTAATATACACTATAATGATCATAATGATTAGGGCAAGACAGCTTTACAACCCTTACCCCCTCCCTTACACGTATACAAAAGCGACAGTTGGAAGCGCAGAACAAATAAAACACTTGTACAGCGAGTTAATTAAGACAAATGTAACAATCTTGGATGGAACCCATATAATTATATTTATCGAGAGTAACAACTCATAACATACTTCGAAAATCCATCGAGGTTATGACTGTCCATTTTTGAAAGGATGCAAGCAGGTTCATTGTTTATTGCATAGACCAGACTGTGTCGAATAAATTTTTGGGCAAAGATATGACTGATTCGTGTAGTATATACATATTATTTATATCTAGTGTCATGGTCATGTACTTGACAGTGGTAGTAAAGCCGTAGTTCAGAATAGTAGTGAGGCAGAATACCCTTCTTCAATTTATAATAACATTTTAATGTCTAGATCCTATGGATGTCAGGCAGCTTCAGGCAGCTTCTTTAAATGATGGTTCCAGAAGAAGGGGAGGGGAGAGGGCTGTGGGGGGGGATGCGTGTCAGGGCGGGTGGGGGCGTGTGGGAAGGGTGGTGGGGTGAAGGCGGCCATGCTGCAATCGTCAGAGTGGGTGGTGGGCGGGGGGAGCTAGGAAGGGACCCATGTTAAAATCGTTCCTGTGACATCATGTTCATTAAATGGACGTTGAAGGTGACACCACTTTTTGGGTCGGCTGGCACACCTCCAGGTTGTGACGTCACCCATGTTACTCAGTGGGCGGTGACTATCACGTCTATTCATTTCGTCGCCCAATTCCGTATTCCGTATAGTAAGTATAATGCTTCCATATGCCACATAATAAGCAAGTAAGTCCTTAGCTATACCGCGTAGTATATTGCTGCTCTCTTCGGTTCGAATCATTCCCCAACTCCCCCCACTCCTCACTCACCTGGGATGAACATCCACACTCTGGTAGACTTCCACCCCCCCCCCCCCAGTCTCCACTCACCTGGGATGGACATCCACTCTGGTAGACTTCCACCCCCCCCCCCAGTCTCCACTCACCTGGGATGGACATCCACACTCTGGTAGACTTTCCCCCACTCCTCACTCGCCTGGGATGGACATCCACTCTGGTAGACTACCCCCCCCCAGTCTCCACTCACCTGGGATGGACATCCACACTCTGGTAGACTTTCCCCCACTCCTCACTCGCCTGGGATGGACATCCACTCTGGTAGACTACCCCCCCACCCAGTCTCCACTCACCTGGGATGGACATCCACTCTGGTAGACTTCCCCCCCCCCCAGTCTCCACTCACCTGGGATGGACATCCACTCTGGTAGACTTCCCCCCCCCCCTAGTCTCCACTCACCTGGGATGGACATCCACTCTGGTAGACTTTCCCCCCACTCTCCGCCTTTCAGCAGCAGTTCGAAGACGCGGACATGGTACTCAGCGTTCTGGACAATGTCACTGAAACATTCCAAACAAAACACGCCACATTAACATAAGAACGTGAGAACGCATGGGGCGCCGCAGTAGCTCTCCTATTTTACACGCACTTTGCTTGTGGTTGGGTAGAGATACAATCTCCGAGAGAGGTTTGAGGGTCGGGTGCATGGGTGGGGCGGGGAGGGGGAGGGGTAGGAGTGGGAGGGGAGGGGCGGGACGGGTGAGGGGTAAGGGGAGCGGGGGTGGCGCGCCGATGACGCCAACGTCGGACGTCGTAGCGATAGCAACGAGCGTGTCCACACAATCCAAGGTCAAGGTCGTGATTTCCGTGCCAGCGACACGCGTCAGCGCTACTTAATACCCGTTCACACCCTCCCCTGCACCCCCCCCCTCCCCCATCCCCCACCCACCTCACCCCTATTATTGCTCGCCACTTCCGATTAAACGCCTTCCGAGGGGACAGAACGCTCTGAGAGTAAAGTGGATCGCCAAATGTGATCAACCCATTGGATTGGCGATCATGGCGACGGTATGGTGATCATGGTGACGGCATTGGTGTCACCATGGTGACGGTGGTAATGGTGGGGGTGGTAGTGGCGGTGTTGGTAGTGGCGGTGTTGGTAGTGGTGGTGGTGTCATGATAATGGAATGGAATGTTGGTGTTTTAGGCCACTTTTGTGCACATACAGGCTAAATTGGGCCAAGGAACCTCCCGGGACGATGAAGGATGAAGGAATGAAACACGCCCCAGATTAGGTGCCCGAGCCCGGATTCGAACCCAGGACCTATTGATCTGCGGTCTAGTGCGCTAACCACTACACCAGGGAGGCCCCCTCATGATAATGGTGTCACCATGGTGACGGTAATGGTGTCACCATGGTGACGGTAATGGTGTCACCATGGTGACGGTGATGAGGATGGTGATGGTCACGATGATGATATTGGCGTTGGCGAGGACAATGGTGATGGTTTTAACGGTGAGGACTGACGGCCTGGGTTGGTTGGTTGTGACCCCGCTGTTTGAGGTGGAAGCGCTGAAAGCTTACTCGAGTCGATAAAAACGCGTAGGTGGGCGGTGGGCCAGCCACCCAACCTCAATCAATGCCCCCCACCCCCCCACGACACACACCCAGACAACCCCACCCCCCCCCCCCCTCACTCCCCGCCCCCCTCCTGGCGTCCATCCGCCTTGCTTATCCCACATCAGCCATTCCTTCCGGCGTCGTATGTCTTCCCTTTTCATCCTCCCGTTATCGAATTCTCTCAATCGAATTCAGACCACCGGCGAGATGAAGAGAGTGGGGCGGGGTGGGAGGTGGAGGAAGGCGGGGGTGAGGGGCGGGGGGGGGGGGGGGGCGACGGGGGCTTAGCGGGGCCGAGGGCGGTCTGGGAGGTGAGAGGATGTGGGGTTGTAAAGGGCACGGAGGGGGAGGAGGAAGGGGGGGGGGGGAATGCACCGTCAGCAGACGACCCATCGAGCGACGCAGACGCGTCCCGGCGTCTGACGTCACGCTGGAGGTCGGACAAGGTTATTGCAACTGCCTGGAAGCCGCCGTCAGCGCCCCTCCCCACCCCCCACCCTTCAACCCCCCGCGGCCCCCAGGTCCGTGCAGACAGACGGCTGGCATCAGCCTTGGGGGGGAAGAGATGTACAGGGGGAGGGGAGGGGATAGGTGATGGAGGGGCAAGGGGGTGTCGGGGAGGGGAGGGGGTCAGAAGCCGGTTACAACCGCGCCGCTCAGCAATTTTAACCATTCCACCCCGCACCCGGCATCCCCTCCCCCCTCCCCACCCCATACACACCCCCCCCCCCCTCCCGGCACCCCCACCCGGCACCCCCATACAACCCTCAATACAACAATGGAAGCGTCCTTGGCCCCATGGGTGATATGCCCTCGATTTTCGTTTGTCTGACCGGTCGGTGTCTGTCCTGCATTGATCTGTCGGCCTCGTGTTGGCGACGGCAGTAGCGGGTTTGAATCCCGCTCGTGCCATGACGCGCCACATGGCGTCGCCCTGAATGGCAGTGGCACGACTAGCGAGCTCGATGCCGTCGTGGTGACACATTCACCGCTAGGGCATCATAATGGGTGCTAAGCAACCACCGGGTCTGTGAGATACGCACTCCACGGCTGTCCAGTCTCTCCTACACCTGTTCTGTCCCTGTCACTCCTCGGCCTGTTCTGTTCTTGGTTTCTCTGTCTCTCCTCGGTCGGTCTGCCCTTGATGTGCTCTAGGTCTGCCCTTGGTGTGCTCTAGGTCTGCCCTTGGTGTACTCTAGGTCTGCCCTTGGTGTACTCTAGGTCTGCCCTTGGTGTACTCTAAGTCTGCCCTTGGTGTACTCTAGGTCTGCCCTTGATGTGCTCTAGGTCTGCCCTTGGTGTGCTCTAGGTCTGCCCTTGGTGTACTCTAGGTCTGCCCTTGGTGTACTCTAGGTCTGCCCTTGATGTGCTCTAGGTCTGCCCTTGGTGTACTCTAGGTCTGCCCTTGGTGTACTCTAGGTCTGCCCTTGGTGTACTCTAGGTCTGCCCTTGGTGTACTCTAGGTCTGCCCTTGGTGTACTCTAGGTCTGCCCTTGGTGTACTCTAGGTCTGCCCTTGGTGTACTCTAGGTCTGCCCTTGGTGTGCTCTAGGTCTGCCCTTGGTGTACTCTAGGTCTGCCCTTGGTGTACTCTAGGTCTGCCCCTGGTGTACTCTAGGTCTGCCCTTGGTGTACTCTAGGTCTGCCCTTGGAATGCTCTAGGTCTGCCTTTGGTGTACTCTAGGTCTGCCCTTGGTGTGCTCTAGGTCTGCCCTTGGTGTACTCCAGGTCTGCCCTTGGTGTACTCTAGATCTGCCCTTGGTGTGCTCTAGGTCTGCCCTTGGTGTACTCTAGGTCTGCCTTTGGTGTACTCTAGGTCTGCCCTTGGTGTACTCCAGGTCTGCCCTTGGTGTACTCTAGATCTGCCCTTGGTGTGCTCTAGGTCTGCCCTTGGTGTACTCTAGGTCTGCCCTTGGTGTACTCCAGGTCTGCCCTTGGTGTACTCTAGGTCTGCCCTTGGAATGCTCTATGTCTGCCTTTGATATGTCTCGGGGTCTGTCTGCGCTGGGTCTGCCCCGGGTCTGCCCCGGGTCTGCCGTAGATCCGTCTCCGGGTCTGCCTGCGCTGGATCTGCCCCGGGTTTGCCCCGGGTCTGCTTCAGGTATGCCGTAGGTCTGCCGTAGGTCTGCCGTAGGTCTGTCTCGGGGTCTGTCTCGGGGTCTGTCTGCGCTGGGTCTGCCCTAGGTCTGTCTCAGATCTGTCTCGGGGTCTGTCTGCTGGGTCTGCCGTATGTCTGTCCTAGGTTGGTCCTAGGTTTGTCCGGTCCTGGGACCGTAAGGTCGAAGCGCCAGGGGCCAAATATTTCGCCCTAGAATAGGACATTAGCATGGAGCGGGGCGAAATATTTGGCCCCTGCCGTTCGAACTTACGGGCCCAGGTCTGTCCCGGAACAGGTTCCAGAGCCAGGCATTAATGCGGCCGCACGCAGACACGTACCAGACGAGTCAACGCACAATATAAGGATCTTCAACTTCTCCTCAAGTCACAAGCCCATGGCAACCGCGCAATGTAAACCAGAGAGAGGACCGCCACCGGCCGTGGCCGAGCCCCAGCCCCAGCATGGGCGACACAACACACACACACACACACATATATCTATGTATACATAGCCGAGTAGATGGGGTGTTACCTTGGCGAGAGAACCTGTCAACCAGCGTGTAGCGTTGGGGAGTCGGGTGCCTTGTAATGTATCAGTGTCGGTGCTAAAGGAGGGCGGAGGGCCTCCGTAAAACGCCACCATTGTGAACACCTCAATACTTTACTGTGCCGCGCAGTAAAACGAGTGAGTAAGACTGTGAGTCCGTGAGGTACCCCCCCCCCCTCCCCCACACCCCGCCATTAACTCCACCGCATTGTGTGACTTAAAATTGAGGGCCACGGTATAGCTCTCCACTGTCCAACCCTCACGTGATATCTCTCCCCCCCCCCCCACACACACACACACTCTCATCCACCCTCCGCTCTCACAGACCCTTCAATCCCGAAATGACCTTCTTGGCTTTTTCTTTGCGACCGCTGAGCAAACAGGTACGGCGAGCATGTGTGTGTATGTCCCGCCATTACAATGACGTGGTGAGCACAGACCGCAGACCGCCCCCCACCCTCCCCCCACTACCATGGTGATTATCCACGGCAAACCCATTCCCCCCCCCACGCCCACCGACCGGCCCCGCCTGAGCGGCCCCTCAGGTGACTTACCGTCACTATGAAGTGACTACTTCCTGCACGTGTCGCGGTCGGGAGGTCTGGGGAGTTGAGGGGGGGGGGGAGGAGGAGGAAGGGGGAGGGGGTGAGCCGCCGGCAGCGAGGGGGGGACGCCTCCGTAGATAGGACGCGACATTCACGTTGAACACGTATTAAACGCCCGTATATAGGCTTAAACCAGCGCCGCGCACACGGACACCGCTCATATACCGACGTGGTGCCGTGGTGCCGTGGGGCCCACCGCCGTGGGGCCGCAGTGAAATTGGTAATGTAAGGGACGGGGGGGGGGCGTTTAAGGGGAAGGTTTAAAGGGGGGGGGGGGCGAAAGTTGGGAGGCGGGGGCGAAAGAGGGAGGGGCGGACAAAAGTGGGAGGGGGGGCGGACAAAAGTGGGAGGGGGGGGGGCGAAAGTGGGAGGGGGGGGGGGTGCAAGTGGAAGGGGGGAGAGCGCAAGTGGGAGGGGGGGGGGGGGCATTTTTGTTCCACAGCCCAGAGACGGATTATGGCGCAGCTCGGGTGAATATCGTCCCATTGTAGAGTGCGTTCATACTGTCAAAGGCAGGACGGGTTTAGAACGTGTCAATCAGTCGAGGCATAGACCAGTGCCAGTCAGGTGCCGCAATATGTCGCCACCATGCCAGTCAGGTACAGCTGTGTTTGCCCGGCCTGCCCTGGCCAGATAAGGCGCTTGACCTGTATCCAGGAATAGCTCGGCCCTGGGCTCGGCTGTGACAGCCGGACGTGACGCCATCAGGCTCCCGGGGATGGCTGCTAAACCCCCCACCCCCACCCCCTTTCCTCCTCCCCCTTCTCCCCTCCCCCTCTCAACCCAGCCCACACTTCACACCCACCGCCGTCCCAGCACAATGATCACTGATTAAAGCCTGCACCGCGCGGGTCAAGCTTTATCACGGTCTCCGTGGTTATTATACAGGGGGTCGGCAGGCGGGGAGGTGGGGGGGGGGGGGGGTGGAGGGGCAGTGTACATGACACAGACCACGAATGAAAATTGCTATGCATATATATATATACATGTATGTATATAGGTCATTGGGGAGGGGTGGGTGTGGGGACTGGCTATAGGACTGTTGTCCACTCACCCCCCATCCTGGCCAATGCGGTGCCGACTGATGGGGACACGCGACGCAGTGAATGACAACGACAGACGGAGTGAGTAACGGCGAATTGTGTCGGGTCGTCACCACAGCGGTGTCTGTCGGCGACGTCACGACGCTGTCCAGCAGTGACGTCACTGGTGACGTCATCGGTGACCCAGATACCACCGGTGTCAACCGGCGCCAGATGCCGCTGCAGCGCTGCGGGGCCGTGGTGGACGGGGGGTACTGGGGAGGGGGGGGGGGGGTGCTTAATTATTGTTGGGTCAACTCCAATAAAATCTACGTGGGCGGGCGACAGCTTTGGCCCGAGCCGACCAAGAAGCGTCATCGGCCGCATTAAATCAAATGGACTAGACCACAGGTGC